>JANZLB010000002.1:22971941-22986666 GCA_026167865.1 Notarius quadriscutis | reverse complement strand
GGCATGGCCAAGCATCGGTCTGTGACCGGAGGGCGGAGTCAGGGAAGGTAAGTGGCAGAATCACTACACCTGAGGTTTATTAATGTGTGTTTGTGTGTCTTCCCCAGTAACCGCACCCATGAGATATAAGGAGGGAGAGAGCAGAGGGATGAGAGCTCTCCCCGAGGAAACGACATATGTGTGTGTACTCAAAGAGTAAAGTCACTGAAAAGTGGAAAATAAAAGAGTTTACTCACAACAGTTCTGGCCTGCCGTCTCTCTGTGCTCCGCCCAGTCGTTGAACTTTTTACAGTGTGTTTACTCTCAGTTTCTTTCTGCTTCTTCAGTGACTTTATCTAGGGGAACACACACATACGTGTGCACACAAACACACGGCAGTGGGTTGCTTCACTTTCTCTTTCTGGTTACCAGCTTTTCTTTGCAATAACTCAAGAGACATGCATAAATAAATTGCCAGTAATCAGACACAGGTGAAACTCATCATATTACCTGCTGGTTTGACCTGATTCCTCATCATCCACACCAAATGCTTGATCATGCCCTTGATGCCACATACTCCCACTGCCCTACTTAGGCAGGTGAACTGGCTGGCCTGTAGCTGACTCCCCCACAGTGGGAGAAGTAATCTGCCACTACCATGTGTGCCCCCAGCCTGTTGAACCACCTCGAACTTAAGGGGCTGAAGAGCCATATACCAACAAGTGAGCTGCTCATTGGCATCCTTCATGCAGTGGAGCCACCAGAGCAGGGTGTGGTCAGAAGAGAGAGTGAAAAGGCATTCCAGCAGGTAGTATTGGAGAGTGAGGACCACACATTTGATGGCCAAATACTGCTTCTCGATTCTACTGTCCTTACTCTCTGGCATCAAGAGCTTATGGCTGATGTACAGCACAGGGTGCTCCTCCCCCTCCACAACCTGGAACAAAGCAGTCCCCAGCCCTCTGTCTGACATGTCAGTCTGCAAGATAAAAGTCAGGTGAATGCAAAAGTGTGCCCCATATGCCTTTACCTGAGAAAAAGCCATTTCACATGGCTCTGCCTCTCAGCTGGATCTGGTGCCCCCTTTCTAGTGAGGTCAGTCAGTGGGCTGGTAACATCTGAAAAATTAGGTACAAGCCTCCTGTAATAGCCAGCCAGCCCCAGGAATTGTATCACACCCTTTTTGGTCTTGGGTCTCAGGCAGGCCACAATCACTGCAGTCTTATTAATTTGGGGATGCATCTGCCCAATAGGTACTTGCATATGCATTGTGTGGGTGAAGGATTCTGTCCATGAGTCATTGAAATGTCAACAACTCAAATGTAAATGTGACAAACTAGTGTAAACCAAATGGATTGGAAAATGCTGTCTGTTTATTGTTGTTGTTTTTTTTCCTCAGGATATTGGAAGCAAAGATACATGTAAATATTCTTGAGTTAAATTCAGTGTCAAATAAAAGTAAGCAGTGCCTAATTGATCAAGCAGGTCATCAATACGAGGCATCAGATATGCATCAAATTTAGACATCACATTAACTTTTTCAAAGTCTACACAGAACTGGACCAACCTGTCGGTTTTGGGAACCAAAACCACTGGGCTGCTCCAATTGTTGTGTGACCCTTTGATTATCTGCATGTTGAGCAAAGCACTGAGTTCATCCTGAAAAACATTTGTGTGTGTGTGTGTGTGTGTGTGTGTGTTTGGATAGTCAATACCACAATTCCTGGAGGAGTCTCAATGTTGTGTTCTATCACGTTAGTGCAACCGGACAGAGGTGAAAACACACTGGAGAATTTCTCCTGCAACCTGTGCTCTCTCCAACAGTGAGAGGTGGTCTCGACAAAGGACTGGGGTGAATTGAGCCACACTTTTTAGACTAGCCTCTGGTCCCAGCTCCTCTCTCAATGGAACCACCATTGACAGAGCCACAGGAACCTCCTCTTTCTATGGTTTCAGGAGATTGAGGTGGTAAATCTGAAGTGCATTGCCTCTATCCATTCACCTGACCTCATAGTCAACTTCTCTGACTTGTTATGTGATCTGAAAGGGTCCTTGCCACTTTGCAAGTGATTTTGAACTCAATGTCAGTAGTAAAACAAGCACTTTATCTCCCAGTAGAAATTCCTGTAGCCTAGCCCCCAAGTAAACACCAGAGATGTGTCTGTAGCAAATTCTTGCACCTGTAGCAAATTCTTCTGGGTTAGATGACTCACTGTGTGGAGTTTTCCTCTCAGGTCAAGAACATACTGAATTTTATTTTTATGAGTAGAAGGTCCATCCTCCCAGTTTTCACTAATGACATCCAAGATGCCACAAGGGTTGTGACCATGCAATAATTCAAATGTAAAGAATCCCATGGAGGCTGGTGGGACCCCTCTAACTGAAAATAAGAGGGGTTCCAGCCACCCGCTTTAATTTCTAATGCCCTGATGAATGATCATATGAATCATATTTTTAAGTTTTTGATTAAATCATTTGACCAGCCCATTCAGTTGCTGATGGTAAACACTGGTGCAAATTGATTTAATCGCCAGTAATTCCTACAGTTCACAAAGTGTGCATGACATAAATGTTGCGCCTTGATCAGTCATAATTTCTTTTGGAACCCTGACTCAGGAGATAACACAGAAGTGTGCTTCTGCAACACTGCATGCAGAAATGTTGCATAGAGGCAATGCTTCTAACTAATAAACAGCAATACCCTCATGCAGATTGATCTAATGACCCAAAGAGATCCATACAAATTCATTTGAAGGGGATGTTGATCAATGTTAAAGGGTGCAATGGTGCATTTGTGGTGGCCAGCGGATTCACCAGCTGACATTCGTAACATGTGCACACCATATGTGAACATCTCCATGAATGCCTGGCCAATAGAAAGAGGCCATAAGTCAGTTCAGTACTTTATTTTGACCTAAATTCCCCACCATGGGATTATGATGAGATGCATGAAATAAAAAGTCCCTATGGCTCTTTGGGACCAACAACTAGGTCATTCCTTCTCCTATGCGAGTGTCCTGCATCAATCAATATAACCTAGCTTTAATCACAGAGTGATTAAAATCCATCCATCCATTATCTGTAACTGCTTATCCTGTGCAAGGTCGTGGGCAAGCTGGAGCCTATCCCAGCTGACTATGGGCGAGAGGTGGGGTACACCCTGGACAAGTTGCCAGGTCATCACCAGGTCATCACATAGAGACAAACAACCATTCACACCTACGGTCAATTTAGAGCCACCAATTAGCCTAAACTGCATGTTTTTGGACTGTGAGGAAAACTGGAGCACCTGGAGGAAACCCATGCAGACATGGGGAGAACATGCAAACTCTCGCAGTAAGGTCCTCGTTGGCCAATGGGCTTGAACCCAAAACCTTCTTGCTGTGAGGTGACAGTGCTAACTATTACACCACCATGCCGCCCATAGATTAATTAAAATCTCACACAAAATATGGGTAGGAGAGTGCAACATTAAGTTGGAAGTTTTGACCATCAATCATGCTCACTTGGTCAAAAGTGTGCCTCAGAGTTTCATCTTGCATCTGCTCCATCAGGAAATCCCTAAGGGAAATGCCTGTTATGAGTGGAGGGACAGAGCTCTGCCCACTCTCCATGTCCCCATGACATGGAACTGATACAGACAGCCCTAGGCTGCCTATGTAGAAAATGCTGCATGGAATCCCCCCTCCCCTGAGTTTTGCTGCAGCAGGTCCCATCCACAAATAAATGTTTTACTAAGGCTTGAAACTAACTACCAACTCCACACTATGTTTTTCTCCTCTGGATTTGATAGTGATGAGCACCAGCAGATATTTGTGAACATTTGGGTGTACAGACCTCAACTGCACCAATTGTACATTTCCCAATGCCCTGTACTTAATCAAGCTTTGATTAACTAAGGTCTGATTACATCCTGAGTCCACCAAGGCCTGATGTGTACCCACTTGAATACTCACTACCACTTGGTACTATCCTGCTTGAGTTCCAAGATGTATCAGTTATGTGGATCATAAGCTGCACCTCCATAAGGGGATGCTGTTCCTGGAAATGCCAGGCCTTAAAAGGACACTGTGCCTGCAGACCTGCCTGGGCTTTGTCCTGGTCTTGGTGAGCACAGATGGTTCCACCTGTGGAGCAATAAAGGTAGTTGGTGGCAGCATTGGCTTGGAGGCACAAAGGGGTGAGAGAAAACAGAGAAGGACATGGGTTCAGGGACTGAGCTGTGTGGGAATTGGCCCCCATTTTCATGGTGCAGGGATAGGGGATAGGCGAGAAGACAGTGGAGATTAGAGAGAGAAGGGGTGGGGGCACCTGCTCCCAGAAACACTGCCAGATGGTCCTCCATTAGCCAAATCACCTCCTCCAGTGACATCAATCAGTGGCACTGGACGAAGGCCGACACTCCTTCCATCTAGTGAATGTTGAACTGCTCCAGTACCACTCAGTTGATGATGTCTTCTGTGTTGCACTCTTCTGTCAGCAACAACTGTTGGCAAGCATCTCGGAGCTTTTGGGCAAAGCCAAATGGGTGGCCAATCTCATTATATGCCAGCATGTGGACATGCTGGTGATGTTGTTCTGGGGTGTGGAAGGCCTGCTGCAAAACAGCCTGCTTCAGGTCTGTATACTCCAGCAGGTTGGTGGCTGGGAGCTGTTGAGCTGTGAGCTGGGCTTCCCCTGACAGGAGCGGCAATAGGTGGACCACCCACTGTGAGGTTGGCCATGAGCTCACTTGAGTGTCACATTCATATAGGTCCACTGAGGCCTCAAGGTCATCCTGATAATGCATTTTGAGCAGCAAAACATGGTGTTTAGCACACAGCATCTGCAGGAGTGGCTGCTGGAGTATCTGCTGGCTGGACCAGGCTCCAGCTCACCTGCAGGTCCTCTGCCTGGGCCTGATGCAGAGCCTGGAAGCACTGCACCTGCTCTGTGCACAGCATGTCAAGGGCCTGATGTTGGGTTTGGTGGTTTCTTGAGCTGCCTTCTAAGGTTCACTTGCAGCTTCCAGTCTGGTGCCATGGCAAAAAGCCTTCCTGAGGAGGTGAGCTGATGTTGAACTTGCTTCCCAGCTTGGATGAAGGTGATGGACTATTTTGGGGTGTGCTGATGTTTGATCTTCTGAATTGCTGTAATGATGGTATCTGCCAACGACCTTAGAACTTGGCTGTGGTGCCAGAAGTATCACCCTTCCCCCAAAGCCTTTGAGCAGCAGCTGAGGATGTGTTTCAAGTTGCCCCTCCTCTGACAGAGTTGGCAGGATGGAGTACTTGCCATTCTCCAACATTGCAAGTTGACTGGGCTTGGAAGAATATCTTACACTGATCGGATGGGAAATTTGATTTGCAATGGTTCGCCTCTCCAGATGTCTGTCCAGGTGATTTTGCATGGGTCAGCATGCTCCCAGCTGGTCCAGGCTCCTTGCCTGTACATGCCAGGCATCTTCCTGCATCATTCTTCCTCCACCTCTGCTCATATCTCATCCTGAACCAGATAATGTTTCTCCTTTCTGCAGGCTTTGTTGTAGCATAGTTTGCAAAAACTACCCAGTCCTGCCCACCCCACTGCCACAGTGCACACCAAGATGTTGTGCCACAGCCGTACCTTCAATCTGTCAACAACTTCCTGTGCCTGCCACTTCTTTCCTGTCTTAATTGATAACCATCAGCTTGCCACTAAATTTGGCTTTGAGCTAGAAATCCAGTTGTTGTTTAAGCTCATTTCAGTCCTGCTCAAAAATGTGCCAACTATTGCTTACAGTGCCACACACACAGACAAAAAAAAAAAAAAACAAGCAGGCACCATTTTTGTGACACTCATTTTTTGTGATTAAGTCCTCTAACTGGTGTGGTTTCACACATGCTGCCTCTATTGCCAACCATGGGACTTGAGAATCTTGGTGTCTCCATACCTGCAGTAGTCTAAGTTGAAAGGCATAGTCATAGAAATTTTAATTTGGGACCACCAGGCCTCCATTGAGCTTGCTTCTTTGTAAAGTTGCAAGTTTAATTCTGGCTCACTCTCCTCCCCAGATGAATTGTGAGATGAGAGAGTGCATTTCAGATATCTAGTTGGATGGAGGGGGAAGAGGAATCATAAAGAACAGAAAGTTAATATGGGGCAAGACATTCATTTTAATAGTTGAGATTCTGCCTTGCATAGAGACTTGAAGAGATCCCCATCTCTTTAGATTTGTATGACACTCATGATAGTGTGTGTGTGTGTGTGTGTGTGTGTGTGTGTGTGTGTGTGTGTGTGTGTGTGAAAAAGTGCTTCTCTGTAAGCTGAAAAGCGAAATACAATTACCAAAGTAACTAACCTGCCTGTCCCAGTGCTTCAGTATCCCACCACTCCCAACTAAGGTGTTACACCGGTGCCAAAACCTGGGACACTGAGGTGAACATACATATAGTCCTCACCATTTAAGGAGCTCATCCATGCCCTTGCCACTGCCAAACAGAACCAGAACCAGGCACTGGTCACACTGCACCAAGAATAGGAGCAGTGCTTCGAAGTGCTGCTGCAGGCCCAGCAGGAGGATTGCTAGGCATTCCGGAACCTGGTTGCACTGGCGGGTATCCCCAGTCGCAGTCTCACTGGGCTTGTCACACTGATGAAGATGGGGCCATACAATAACACTGAGGCCTTGCTTGCTCTCTTTGAGCAAGCCATGAAGGCATTGGAGTGGCTGGTCAAGCAATGAGTGGCATGTCTACTGCCACACCTGACTGGAGAAGTGAAGCTCACTGTGCAGCAATTACCCTCAGACAGCAGGCCAGAGTGCCTGGCCCTGAAGCAAGCCATACTACAATGTGTCGGCCTCACCCCTTTGCAACATGACCAGCGATTCCACGTGCTGACTCTGGAGGAGGTCAGCCAGCCATTCGCATTCAGCCAGCAGCTCTAGTATGCCTGTCAGCAGTGGCTGAGGGTGGAAGATTGCAGCACAGAGGGTATCATCAACATGGTCACACTGGAGCAATTCATCACTCAGCTGCCAGGAGGAACAGCTGAGTGGGTCCAGTGCCACCACCTGGTGTTGCTAGATAGAGCCCTCACTCTGGTTGAGGATCATCCAGTGGTGGTTCTGGCAACAGGCAGGCAGCCAGCCTCTTCTCTCTCTCTCTCTCTCTCTCTCTCTCTCTCTCTCTCTCTTCCTTCCTCCCATTACCCATATCCCTGCACTATGGAAGTGAATGTCAACTTCTCCACAGCCGGATTGCCAAGACTGTGGTCCCCCCTCCCCTCCTCCACTTGTGTTTCTGTGTCTCCTCCCCTTCAGTTGAGTGATCTGTGAGCTGCTGGTGCAGAGGTGAGGCCCAGACCAATGTGCTGGTGCTGCAGAGAGCCTGGGCACTTCCAGAACCAGTGCCATGCAATGGAGGTAAGGGCAGTGGTCTGGATCCCCCATGCACCAGAGACCATCCCTGATCAAGCTGGAGAATACTGCATACCAGTGAGTATTCAAGTGGGTGCCTACCATGTGTTGGTGGATTCAGGCTGCAATAAAACCTCCATCCACCTTGGTGCAAGGCAAGGCACTGGGTACAGCATGTTTGATGAACTTTCTATGTGTGCACAGGTATATTCACAAACACCCGCTGATGTCAGTCTGAATTCAATTTCTGCAGAAAAAGCATAGTGTGAAGGCAGTGGTTCATCTGCACCTCACCCACCCACGAGTCCTGGGAACAGATTGGCAAGGCTAATCTGTTTAAGTGTTTTAAGTATTTGATGGAGTGAGTAGTGGTGGGTAGGTCCTGAAGTAATGCATCACGGAGGGATGCTAGCATCGTGCTGGCTGGGGAGGCTGCCCCAAGACATCTATTGTCAGCTCTGCATCACAGCAACACAGATAATAGGGAGACTGGCAAAAAGGTGACACAGTTGTTGGTTACAAAGAGCTACAGGGAAATCATATTCCATGCAACTCATCATAACAGGACTATGGCAGGACACCTAGTGCAGGATAAAACCCTCATAGTCAACCCATCTCATGGCCCATTTCTATTGGCCAAGTTTTTGTGGGGATGTCTGCAGGTGGCGTGTGGCATATCACAAATGCAAGTTAGTGAATCCAGCAGCCACATCAAAAGGCCCATTGTGCCCTCTTCTTCAAATTGAAACCCCCTTCGAATGAATTGGGATGGACCACATTGGGCAATGAGATTGGTCTGCATGAGGGCGTCACTTTATTTTAGTCTTACTGCGTTATGCCACATGATACCTGGAAGCAGTACTGTTGCATAACATTTTGGCATGAAGTGACGCAGAGGCATTATTTAAAATAATTTCCTGAGTTGGGACTTCAAAAGAAATCCTGACTGATCAAGGTGAGCAAAAATGCACGGAACTGGGATAAATGGCTCAAGCCACTGTTATCTGTTATCAAGCCCCTGTTATTACAGTATGAGAGGTTCCACAAGCCTCCACAGGTTTTCCCCATTTTAATTATTGTATGGCATAACCCAAGTGGCATCCTAGACATAATACTGGAAAATTGGGAGGAAGGACCTTCTACAAGTAAAAATGAAATTCAAATCATTCTTAATCTGCATGCAAAACTCAGTACCCTAACCCAGAAGCTTTCACAACAGGCACAGGAATGTCAGTCTTGGCTGTACAACAGGGGTGCATGCCTGCAGGAGTTCACACCAAGAGATAAAGTACTCATGTTATTACCCAAGTTAAGCTCTATATTGCTCGCCAAGTGTCAAGAGCCCTTTGAGGTCACACGGTGAATTGGAGACATTGACTATGAGGTGAAGCAAATGGATAGGGGTGGGGCACTGCAGATATACAATCTCAGTCTGCTTTAACTATGGAATGTGAGGGTTCCCATGGTGTTGGTGACAGTAGTTCTGGAGAAGGAAGACCTGGGGCAGGAGATAAAACCCACTCCAGTCTCCTATGGAGACCACCTCTTGTTGTCCCATCTCATGGACGTTGCCAAGTTGCAAGTGGAGTTTTTTGATGTGGTCTCACCCCTTCTCATTCACACCCACCACATAAAACACCATATTTTGATGGCCCCAGGGGTGGTGGGGGTGCATAGTTTGGGACAAACTCAAGGCCGTGCTCAAAATAGGAATAGTCGAGGAGTTGCACAGTGACTGGAACAGTCCAGTGGTCTTGGTCCCCAAGGCTGATGAGTCAGTTCGATTCTGTGTGGAACACAGAAAGGTCAACATGGTGTCTAAATTTGACACATACCTAATGCATTGCATTGAGGAGTTGCTCAGTCGGTTAGGTGTAGCTCGTTTTTATTCAACATTGGATTTAACAAAGGGATATTGGCAGATCCCCTTGACTCCCTTATCCCATGAAAAAAAATGGCCTTTTCCACCCTGTCAGTTTACAGTAATTTGTCACCCTTCCGCTTTGGTTGTTTGGGTCCCCGGCAATGTTCCAGTGTCTAATGGATAAAGTCTTTTTCTCTCCTTCATCTGGAGGAAGAGTGGAGAGGCACAGACTCCAAGGTGGTTGAAGTCCAGTGTGAAGTTTCCACAGTCTGTGATAATTTGGGGTGCCATATCATCTACTGATGCTGGTTCACTGTGTTTTATCAAGTCCAAAGTCAATGCAGCAGTCTATCAGGAGATTTTAGAGCACTTCATGCATCCTTCTGCTGACAAGTTTTATGGAGATGCCAATTTCCTTTTCCAGCAGGATTTAGCACCTGCCCACAGTGCCAAAACTACTATCAAATGGTTTCCTGGCCATGGTATTAGTGTGCTAGATTGGCTAGCCAATTCACCTGACCTGAACGACAGAGAGAATCTATGGGGTATTGTCAAGAGAAAGATGAGAAACACCCAATCCAAAAATACAGACAAGCTGAAGGCCACTATCAAAGCAACCTGGTCTTCAATAACACCTCAGCAGGGCCACAGGCTGATCATGTCCATGTCACACTGCATTGTTGCATTAATTCATGGTAAAGGTGCCCCAACCAAGTATTGAGTATATAAATGAGCACACTTTTCAGAAGTTGGACTTTTCTGAATTGTAAATCATTGATATTAGGAAATAATCTAATAATTTGAAAGATTTAATTTGTGATTTTCATCCATAATCATCAAAATTAAAACAAAAAAGGCTTGAAATATTTCACTTTACATGTAATGAATATGGAATATATGAAAGTTTACCTTTTCTTATGAAAAAGAATTAACATTTTCACAATATTCTGATATTTTGAGATGCACTACTATAATCCAAGTGGTTATAGAAATTGTTTGGATCACTATATAATCACATGATCTTGTAATTGTTGTTTCTGGTTTGAGTTTTATTCATCTGTTAAAAGTTGTTAACTGTGAACATCAAGATTGAACAGATTCAAGGGACAGTGCATACTAAAATATGTGAGTGTTCTGGAAGAATCGGTAAAAGTAAGATAAACCATACATTCAGTCCATCACATGACCATGATAGCAGAAAAGGGGGTGTAATTGTTCTTTATGTTGGGGCAATGAGGAACTCAGAGACAGGTACGATAGTTGAAGGTGTGCTTTATTTTTTACTTTCAGTTTTCAGTGCACTAACACATACACACATTGGGGAATTCAGCTCTCTCTCTCACATGACTGGCTATCTGGAAGACACACAGAGACACACATTAATAGATAGCCAGTAATTAGACATGGGTATAACTTGCAACATGTTACATGGTGGTTCAACCCAACTCCTTGCCATTCACAGCCAACACTTGACCACACCCTTGCTGACACATACCCCCACCACCCGAATCAGGCCAGGAAGCCACCTGGCCTGCAGCTGACTCCCCCTCAGTGGAAGAGGTAATTTGCCACCTCCATCTGTGCCCCCAGTCTGTGGACTGCCTCAAATTTGAAGGGCTGAAGGGTCAGATATCAATGGGGGATCTGCATTTTGGTATCTTTCATGCGTTGGCACCACTGGAGCAGGGCATGGTCAGAACAGAGAGTGAATGGGCATCCTAGCAGGTAGTACTGGAGAGTGAGGACTGCCCACTTGATGGCCAAACAATCCTTCTCTATGGTGTTGTACTTTGACTCTCGCATGGAGAGCTTGCACCTGATGTACAGCACCAAATGCTCCTCCCCCTCCAGTACCTGGAACAAAACAGCCCCCAGCCCTCTGTCTGATGCATCGGTCTGTAAAACAAATAGGAGAGAAAAGTCAGGAGAATGCAACAGCAGGCCCCCACACAAAACTTCATTTACCTGAGCAAAAGCCTGTTCACTTGGCTCTGTCTACTAGACCAGATCTGGTGACCCCTTTTTAGCGAGGTCAGTCAGTGGGCTGGTGACATCTGAAAAGTTAGGCATGAACTGCCTATAACAGCCAGCCAGCCCCAGGAACTGCCTCACCCCCTTTTTGTTCTGAGGTCTCAAGTTGGCCACAATTGCTGCAGTCATATCAATTTTGGGACACACCTGCCCATGATCCAAGTGGAAGCCCAGATGCCATACTTCCACCCATCCAATTGCATACTTCGTTGGGTTTGCTATGAGCTCAACATGCCTCAGTGACTTCAGGACCACCCTAAGGTGCTGTAAATGCTGCTCCTATTCATTACTATAAATGATTATACAGGGTGTCCCAAAAAATTGACTCACACATTAAATTATGAGGAGTCAAAATGTGAGTACATTTTTTTTGGGTCACCTTGTATTATCTAAGTAGGCCATCTCATACGCATTGTGGGGATGGAGAATTCAGTTCATGAGATGCTGAAACATCACTGGAGCCCCAAACAACCCAAAAGGAAGGGTGACAAATTGGTGTATGACAAATGGAGTGGAAAAGGCCATTTTTTTGTGGGATAATGGAGTCAAGTGGATCTGCCAAAATCCCTTTGTTAATTCCAGTGTCAAGTAAAAGCAAGCTGCATCTAACCGATCAAGCAGTTCATCAATGCAAGGCATTGGGTTTGTGTTAAATTTAGACACCATATTGACTTTTCTATATTCCACACAGAACCGGACCGACCCATCGGTCTTGGAAACCAAGACCACTGGGCTGCTCCAGTCGCTGTGCAACTCCTCAATTACCGCCATCTTAAGCATAGCTTGGAATTCATCCCAAACCACATTTTTTGTACTCAGGGAGCCGATACGGGTGGATGCACACCACTACCACTGGGGGAGTCTCAATGTGATGTTCTATGAGGTCAGTGCAACCAGGGAGTGGGGAGAACACATCAAAGAATTCCTCCTGCAAACTTAATAACCTGTGCTCTCTAGGACGGTGAGAGATGGTCTCCACATGGGACCAGGGTGAATTGGCACACTTTTTAGACTTACCTCTGGTCCTAGCTCCGGAACTACTGTTGCCAGAGCCACAGGAACCTCCTCTCTCCATGGTTTCAAGAAATTGATGTGGTAAATTTGATATATGTCACCCCTATCTGGATGTTTTACCTCATAGTCAACCTCCCCAATTTGCCATGTGACCTCAAAAGGCCCTTGCCACTTGGCAAGCAATTGTGAGCTTGAAGTGGGCAGTAAAATGCAGACTTTATCTCCCAGTGCAAATTCCCTTAGCTGTGCCCCTCTGTTGTACAGGCAAGCTTAATATTCTTGGGCCTGTAGCAAATATTCCTGGGTTATGTGACTCAATGCATGGAGTTTTGCTCTTAGGTAAAGAACTTATTGAATTTTATTTTTACTTGAGAAGGCTCCTCCTCCCAATTTTCTATCATGATGTCTAAGACACCATGGGGCTTGCGCTCATACAGCAATTCAAATGGGGAAAACCCAGTGGAGGCTTGTGGGACCTCACACACTGCAAACAACAGAGGATCTAGCCACCTGTCCCAGTTTTTAGCTTATAAATCATATTTTTAAGTGTTTGGTTAAATTGTTTGACCCCTTGTCTGTTTGCATATGATAAACACTAGTACAAATCAATTTAATCCCCAACAATTATACAATTCACACAGTGTGCATGACATAAAAGTAGTGCCTTGTTCAGTCAGGATTTCTTTCAGAATCCCAACTTGGGAGCTAATGCGGAAGAGTGCCTCCAAAACATTGCATGCTGAAACATTGCGGAGAGGCACTCCTTCCAGGTATCACATGGCATAATCCATTATGACTAATACAAAGAGATACCCTCATGCAGATCGATCTAATGGCCTGATGAGATCCATGCCAATTCTCTCAAAGGGAATCTCAATTAATGGTAATGGGTGCAATGGCACTTCTGGTGTGGCTGCTGGGTTTACCAGCTGGCATTTGTGACATGCCACACACCACTTGAGAACATTGGCGTGAATCCCTGGCCAATAGAAGTGGGCCATGAGACAATTTATTGGGCCCCAAATGCCTAGCCATAGGATTATGATAAGCTGCATGGAATAAAAGTTCCCTGTGGTTCTTCAGGACCAACAACTGTGTCATCTTTTCTTTACTCTATGTGTCCTGCATCATTCAATATAGCCCATCCTTAATAATACAAAAATATGAGAAGGAGAGTGCAACAGTAGGTTGAAGGATTTGACCATCAATTACTTTCACTTGGCCAAAGGCGTGTCTCAGACCCTCGTCATGTGCCTGCTCCAATGGGAAATCCCCTAAGGGATTCCCCAGAGAGACAGGAAAGCTCTCCTCCTCCTCTGTGTCATCATGATGCCTAGCTGATGTGGACAGCCCCGGGACCGTCTCCCCAGCAAATGTTGCAGTGGGATTCCCCCGTGATGTACTACTGCAAGACCCACCCACTACTGATTGTTTCATTAATGTTTTAAACCCTAGCCAATCTGTGCCCAAGATCAGTGGAAGGGTGAGTCTCAGACTAACTGCCACCTCCACACTATGTTTTTCTCCCTGGAAGTGAAGAGTGATGGGCATTAGTGGACCATTTCATTTTCCATTGAGAGTACACCATGCACATTCTGGCTGCCACTTCTCACTGGAGCTTTTTGTTTGTCTTTTTTATTTTAATTTTTACTTTTGTTTTTCTTTTTTGTGTTTGTGTAGTTTGATGTTTGTTTTTTGTTTGAGTGTTTTATCCACCAGTTGTGGCATAGCTCCAGACCCAGTTTTGGGTGTTGGTTCCCTCCAGGCCTTGGTCCACCATGGGTGATGCCTGTGCTCCTTGCTATGGACTGCAGTGAGCTCATTGCTCTTTTAACATCAGGGTTGTCCAGCACTCTGTACAGTGGTGCTTCTGTGATGCGGTGTGCACCAGCTATGTTGCCTGGTGGCGACGTGGTGGCTGTGCAGGTGGTTTGGGACATACCAGCGCTCTGTGCAGCGGTGCTTCTGTGCTTGCTTTGTAGATCCATGGCACAGTATTCTGGGTGATGTTGCCCAGTGGCATGGTAGTGGCTGTGCAGGCGGTGTGGGACACACCTTTGTGCACCTATGGTAGAACTGTGGGCAGCTACGCCACTGGAATAACAGTGGATATAAAAAGTGTGCACACCCTGTTAAAATGATAGGCTTTTCTGATGTAATAAAATGAGACCACGATAAATAATTTTAAAACTTTTCCCACCTTTAATGAGACCTATAACCTGTACAATTCAATTAAAAAACAAACAAATCTGTTAGGGGGGAAAACATAAAAAATAAAATACATACAATAAGCTTGGTTGCATAATTGTGTACACCCTTAAACTAATACTTTGTTGAAGCACCTTTTGATTTAATTGCAACATTCAGTCTTTTTGGGTACATACCTGCCATCAATTAAAATGACTCTGATTAACCCCAAATAAAGTTCAGCTGTCCTAGTAGGATTTTCCTGACATTTA
>JANZLB010000002.1:22947699-22960768 GCA_026167865.1 Notarius quadriscutis | reverse complement strand
TCTTGATATCATACGGATTAGTACAGTTGTAGAATAGGGCTATTTACTGTATTTTTATTATTTACTATTTGATCTCAGTCACATTAAAAAGGCAAGAAACTTGTCCACTAATTAACTTTACTTATTTACTTATTTAAATTAACTGGATCATCACTGGCAATGATTGGAACATATATAAAAGCCTTGGTAGAATATTTATCTTAATTAATTCTATCCTTGAGCTAAAATCCAAACTAGTTATTGACCATCTCTCCAAGTCCCTCCTAATTTCTTGATTTAGTTTTGTGTAATTCGCATCATAAAGCTTGTCTAATCCTTTTGTGACATTTACCCCTAAATATTTTATTGATTTAGCATTCCACTTGAGCTTATAAGTTTCCTTTATCTCTTGAGATGGAGAATAATTTATTGACAAAATCTGTGTTTTTGTGACATTAATTTTGTATCCTGAGTAGTATCCATAGTTCTCTAATAGTCTCATAATTTTTGGAAAACCTTCATTAGGTTGTTTTAGGAAGATTAATATATCATCCGCAAACAACCCTTATCTTGTGTTCCTCCTGTCCTATTGTCACCCCTTTAATTTCTTCCTCCTGCCTAATCATCTGAGCTAATAGTTCGACAAACAGCGCAAAGAGACTTGGTGCGAGGCAACAACCCTGCCTCGTTCCCCTTTCCAGATTGAATCGATTCGTCAAATTACCATTTATTTTGATCCTTGCCATAGGTTCCTGATATATTGACCTAATACAGTTCACAGAATCCTCTTTAAATCCGAATTTTTCCAATACCTTATACAGAAATGCCCAATTCACGCTATCGAACGCCTTTTCCGCATCTATACTTACCAGGATTACACTTTCTCCCTTCTTTTGTACCTTTTTAATGACATGTAGACTCCTTCTTATGTTATCTTGCATTTGCCTTTCTTTAATAAAGCTGGTCAAATCCTACATAAATGTCTCTAACCTCTTAGCTATAATGGAGGTGTAGAGTTTATAATCCACATTTAAAATTGATATTGGTCTGTAATTACTACAATATTCTTTATCTTTACCTTCCTTTGGAATGACAGAAATAATAGCCTTTTTCCATGAGGGAGGGATCCTGCCTTTCTTGAGACTATAGTTAAATGAGTCACATAATAGTGGGGTTAACTCCCCTTTAAATGTTTTATAAAAGGAGGCACCTAATCCATCAGCTCCTGGTGATTTCCCCAATTTAGCCTGACTAATTGCCTTTTCTATCTCTTCCACTGTTATTTTTGAAGTCAACATTGCATTCTGTTTTGTACCAATTGTTAGCAAATCTAATTGGTCTAAAAATTCCCTTAAGTCCTCCTCACCCACTGAGGTAGGCTGTGTATACAATTTACTGTAATATTCCTCAAACATTTTTTCTATTTCTTCTGCTTCATATAGGATTTTATTAGTTGTAGGGTCTCTTATTTTATGTACTGTATATTATTTAATGCTTGCTGTATCTTTATACGTCTAGCAATACTTTTAGTGGCTTTAGATCCCCCCTCATAGTAGGTTTGTTTCAAAAACCTAGCCTTCCTTTCCACCTCTTCCAACAGGATATCATCTACTTTTTTCCTAACTTCTTTAACCTGGTTAAGTAATACTGGATATTTTGTCTGTTTATGCTGGTGTTCCAGTTCTTTTAATTCTTCAGTTTGTTTCTGGTACGTTTCTAACCTGGCTTTTTTAGCAAAAGCTGTGTACGAAATCAGCTTCCCCCTTATTACAGCTTTTAGGGCATCCCATAAGATTGTTGGGTCTACTTCCCCATTATCATTTTCTTCCCTGTATCTAATTATTTCCCCTTTTAATTCCTCAACTAATCCCTTATTGTTCAGTATACCTTTGTTAAGTCTCCATACCGTATTTTTCCTCTTGTTGTTCAGATTAATTTCTAGGTAAATTGCACTGTGATCTGATATATCAGTTACCCCTATCCTGCACTCCTTCACTTTGTATATATCTCCCTTATTCATTAGAAAATAATCAATTCTGGCGTACATTGCATGAAGGACCGAGTAGTGGGTATAATCCCGATCAACCGGGTGGAGTTCTCTCCATACGTCTATTATATCCATTTCTGACATTACCATCTTCATATATCTATTAACTTGTTCTTTGCTTCTCATCATACTTGTTGTGTCTAACCTGTAGTTTAATACCACGTTGAAGTCCCCACCACATATCAATGTTCCTTCCGATTCCAAATTTATAAGATCAAATATTTTTCAAAAAAATGTTTTCCCACTTTGCGGAATGGTATACACATTGAATAGTGTCACCAGTTGGTTTTCTAATTTACCTTTAATCATAATATATCTTCCCTCTTTATCAGCAGCTTCCTTAATCAATTCAAACTTCATCATGTTAGCAATCAGTATTGCCACACCCCTCTTATGATTTTGTCCAAAGGAACTGGAAAATGAATTCCTGTAGCCTAACTTTTTAAATTTTTCATGCTCCTCTCGTGATAAGTGTGTCTCCTGTAAAAAAAAATAAATAATCTGCATCTTCTCTTTTCTAAACTTAGTTAAAGCTGCACTGGAATTAAAATTAAAATTTGAGGAATTAAAATTTCCATGTTCCTCTTTTTTTATTATTTAGGCCATTGACATTCAGCGACACCACCTTTATATCGTTATATTGCATTGTTTATATCCCTCGAAATGATTCCTAATCCCTCCACTGTAATATTATCAACCCACATTTTCCTACAAACAAAGTATGAACAAGCACCGAAACTTAAACTGAACTCCCAAGCAAATAAGGACCTTATTCCCCATAGGTCCTGTCTCCCTGTTGGTGGGAGTGAGGGATGACTTTTTGTGTGCAAAGGCCCCCCCCAGTGATTTGGGGTAAATCTGAAATAGGTCTTCCCATCCTACTAGATAAGTCCAACAATCACGAGTGTTATAGTTCTCCTTGTTGATTCTTATGTAAACATTAGAGAAGTCTTGTGTTTAGGGGGGAGAGGGATGATTTTAAAATTCCCCATTTTAAGTCCGTTTCAGAGGAACCCTTTTTGGCATACTAAAAAAAAAAAAAAACAGCCTAGTACAGAAATAAAATAAAAATCACAACACGCACTGTAAAATCCAATTAGTTATCATTACTTAAAAAAGCATGCAAACCGGTTGCACTTAAAAAAACAAGTGAAGAGAACTAGGCAAAGAGTGAAGCCGAAAGTGTTTTTCATGGCTTTTGGGTAGTCCAAATGTAAAGCGTATGACAGTCCAAACAAAAGGCAAAGTGCCTCAGGTAGGTTCTGGAGATCATCCATTACAATACCTCCCTCAACAATGACGGCAGTAGACACTGGGTGAAGGTGGAGTTGATTTGGAAGGAGCTGCACATCTTCACGGACAACAGTCAGCACCCTGACAGATACTTGTGCCCAGGTCTCATCAGTGTCACAATCCTGTGATGAAACCAAACAAATACATTACAACAGAGAAATGTTAATTGTCAATTCAAAATTGGCTAAGTTGCGATGCTAATAGCTATAACTAGCCACTGGACTATATCAATCTAGAAAACATTTAAGATTTTTTTAGGCATTTCTGCTTTATTTGATAGTGACACATCAGGTTACATAGAGCTCTCTCTTCTCCTTCTCTTCTCCTATCCCCCTCCTCTCGATATCTCCCTCTCCTTTCCCCCTCTTCTTCTTCCTCTGTTTCTCTCCACTGCATCATTCAAAATAAAACAGAAAACCACAAAAAAAAAGAATTTGTACAAGGTCTTGTACTTAAAGAACTCAGTTTTGGAGATGAGAGGTATTTTTCTCACTTCACAGGAGCTAGGCTGGTAACTTCACCCATCTGCTAACTCAGTTAGCAAGCAGCCCATGCCAGTGTTTGTACTGAACTCATGGATATATTCAGTATTACATTTTGTTTTGTTTTTTAATCTCCCTCACATCGAGACACTTTAAGATGCTCCTATGAGAACTTACGAAGCAGGTGTTGTAGAAGTCACTGGGGTCATCACCAAGTAGAACAGGGAGGCCTCGGAGTACAACGGTGCGCATTGCAGTCACATCTGGTTTCTAGAAGTGGATGATGAACAAGTTAAGCTCTAGATAATGCAGCATTCAAAAGCTACAGTACAAAAATGTCTGTGAAAGTCTATATGAAACAAGTCACTGCATTATTTGAAAGTGCAGCAAACAAGTTACTGATTGGAGAATTAATTTTTAAGAAACAATCCACAGCTGTAACAGCAAGTAGCAACATAAGTTCTACAGGGGTTGTAAGTTGTACTTATATTGTATCATATGTACTGTATATTTCTTGGGACAATCCATCTGAGTTCATGAGTGGAGGCAAGTTGGACACCTGTGCTGTGATCATCAGAGACAGCTCTTGCATTTATCAGTCTCTCCTTACTTCTATCAGGAGCACAAGTTCTTCAAGGCCAAAAACTAGCTTCACACCATCAGAATGCACCCCCACCAGGGATGTTTCTGGTGACTAATTTGCTAGTTGATTAGTCTAAAATTTAAATTTAGACTAGTCGATTTAGACTAGTAAGAAAACACCCAGAAAACTGTCAAAATTTACAACAATTTAATCGACATGGTCTGAAAAAATACTGCATGTATGCAGGAGCCATTTGAATTTCTAGCCGAGTGTGGAGATGTGTGTGAGAGACGCAAGTGTGGCTGGGGAGGGGGTCGCAGCCCGGGCTAGTAGTGGGTGGCTGCATAACATCTTAAACGCAACAGTTAATCAGCATTGTACATTAATAAAATGTTAATAAATCTTAAGTTTAACTGACTAGTGTTTCTGGTGCCAACTAGTGATGTTAGAAATGTTTAACTGACTAGTCAGGAACATCCCTAAGCCCCACCCACTCAAATTCATTACAACCGTTCACATAATAGCATTATAGAGTGCCTAAGCCACACCCTTCCGTTGGATCTCATGGGACCTTCGATCAGGAAAAAAATATGAATGGCAGTGAATGAGGAGAAGAATATTATCTTTTGGTCCCCTTTGAGTTGTGACATGAATTTGAAATATGTTGTTAATGAATTTAAAACACATCAATACTACTGGTGCCCCTCTAGCCATGTCCTCCCATCTTCTACCCCCTACTGTAACAATTGTTGTTGCAAAAAAACCCTAGCAAAACAGAAATCACTATTTAAAGTCAACTTACCATGTGAAATAAAGACAGAAGAAGCCTTTCATAGACTTACCCCTGCATCAATTTGTTGCACCAACTCTGTCAGGGTCTGTCCCACACTTCCTTTCTTTGCCTTGAAGATCTCAACAAAGCGTGGTGTGTGGCGGTCCAGGGCCTCAAAGAAGTCCACCTGTAGGTTTTTGGTGACTACCCTATTGAACTCTGCATACACCTGCAACACGCAGCAAAAAGCATGGTGACTAAATATGGTTGGACCAGTGTGGAAAAATACATTCAGAAGCAAAGCAGAGAGGGTGGAGTACTGCAAAAAAAAGTGCTTACTTGTCTCTCCGTGAAAAGAGCTGGCCACCGCTCCTTCAAAGTTTTCACTGGAGGTCCGGCCTCCACAATCTCTCTTCTCCGCAATGGGAAGGTCTGGTCCATCTTTGAGGCGATAACAGCTCCACTGGGGTTCCGTTTTTTTCATTTCTTCAACCAGGAGTTTTCTCTCAGCCTCCAGGCTATCTTCATTCTGCCCCTCAGGAATGTCCGGTAGGTAATTAACCTCATACCTTTTGGGTCTTTTGAGGCCTTTCGAAGCCATTTGTGGCCTACCTCCTTTCCCAGCATTTATCGCAACCTCTATACATCCTGCTCTTTTCAGTTTACCGCGATAGTTCCCCATTTTGAATTTCAAGCTATGCTTCCAGCCAGAACACCCATCTGGTGAACCTGGTTCCCTCAAACAGGGATGTTTACTGATGAGTGCAAGTGCCACAGAGTGGAGCCGCTCACACTTGGGTAAGTATCAAATTTGTAAATTGTTTCAGCAAGCTTTTCCAGAATACTATGCTTCACATCTTTTGGTGGATTCCAGGGTGTTTTGTCTCGTAGATATGCAAGATTAGCCTGTCTCAGTCTAAATTCCACATCCACTGAGAAGTTTGGAATGTCAAAAAACTCTGGCCATGGCTCTTGTCTCATTGATGAAGTTGAGCTGTGTGGGGACAGAATCTCTGTATCATCGGAGGCACACGAGGCATCAGATGTGCTGGTGGTGACGGCAGTCACCATCAGTGGAATGACCTTCACAGTAGCTCTTGTAGCTGGCAAGTCTCCTGGGTCATCGAGGTTGCAGAGGGCATTATCAAAGTCAGGATCTTCATACATAACACTGAAGTCATACTGCAGCTTGCATTTTTCCTTGATTTTGGTCTTCAGTTCTTCAACCGTTTCTGGTTTTCCATCTAGTGACACTTTCTGTATGTCCTGTTCCGTTATGATGACTCTCAGTTTGTAGTGGTCCATGGTCCTGGAAAAAGTGAACATAACTTGAGTGCATAGTCCACATACTGTCATTCAGCATGATATGTAACGCTTAAGTGTCACATACACGTGGCCTTTCACTCGGTAGGAGGATAAGGGGAAAACGTCATTCAGCTCAGACAACTGGGTGACAGTGAGAGAACCTGCCCCACTGGGGCACAACTCATAAGCACGTAAATGTTCAACGTACCACGCAGTCAAAAGCCTACAGACAAACAGGATTTCTGTGTTGATGACAACAATGTGTGTTATTTTCCTGAACTCAGGGAGACCGGAGCAACTGCCAACTGAAATGATCATATCTGTGCCGTATTTAACACCATGAACATAAGCAGAAGATGCAACTAGCACTGTACTTTGCTTGGCATTTCGCTGATGTAGCACACTCTGAACATTGTCAGGGAAAGATGCGACCAACACTGACCTCACTTTATCAATTTCCAAAGGAGGCTTGAAGAATGTTGAGGAGTCTAAATGAAAGGCCATCATCTTCTGGTGTCTTACAGCCAAGGTATGTGCCAAATTCTTGAAATTGCGAGTGTCATGAACCACTTTTTTGAAAAATTTATGTTTCCCCTCAAAACGCATCGTCCACATATCTACTAGCGGGCCAAAGATTTTTATCATTTGAGGGTAATGTTCAATGAAATGATGTTTTGGACGAAGTTTGTAGTTCGGAAAGGTTTCCTGCAGCAACCCTCTATGTTCTGAGATTTTGCAGTCCAGGAAGTGAATTAACTCATCTGTAAAGTGTGATGACATAACCAACTCCAGGATATCTTTAAGAAGCATCAGAATCTCCCATGCTTGGTCTCCCTCAGGGATATCGTGGCCTATCATCAATGGAAGCAGCCTTAGGAGAGACCAATTTTCATGGCCATTTCCCCCAGTAGTTCCCTTAGAGATGAAGGTCTTTGGAATGATCTGTGGTTGGTCAGCTTTATCAGAAAATGTATAAGGAAACTGCTTAATAGCCTTATTCAAATAGTCTAAAGAAACATACTTCTTGGTAATCAAATCCTTTAGACATAGTGACAGTTCTGCTGGTATTATACCCTCCAAAAAGTCGTGCAGAATGTCAGGTGGGAAACCATCAACCACATGGAAGTGTGTCAGGTTTTCATTTAATGGACACACTCTTTTAACACCATGATATCTGGCCGTAGTGGGGTCACGTATAACCTCTTGCACATGTGAATCATGGTTCTCTTTTGTCCTTGGTTGGTGTAGACCTGATCGGACCTCCTTATCCTGTATGTCATCTCGCTTACACAGACAAAACCGACAAAACTGATCTCCTGCAAAACTCTCCTGGAATCCTGCCAGAGAGTGAGCCCCCAAGTTGTCTGCTGCTACATACAATACAGTGCCTCTGACACTTTCAGCTAATTGTTCTATATAAACACCATGTTCCTCAAGAGTTGCAAGAGCCTGAAGGAGTGGATGAAGAACCTCTGCATAGCCATGTTCCTTCACAGTGTTGACCTTACACAAAAGTGCTAGTTGAATGGAGTGAAGAGCGGATCGATATTTGGAGTCAAGATTAGCAAGTACCCAATATACGGCACATAGTTTATGTTTTTTCTTGGAAGTTCCCAGTGGATTAGCCACTTCAAAATCATCGATATATAGCCCAAGAGCAATCCTGAATTCTTCCACATTCAAAAGAACATTTTCTTTGAAATGAGAGCCATCTCTGAATGAGTGGTATCCTTCTGATGAATTCATCTCTCCACACAGCACCTTGTCCAAAATATCCTTATTACTTAACAAAGCCTGTACCATTTTCAGTATAGGGACATATACAACAGACTGACGATCTCTGTCAAGAAGAAACTCAACTGGCATTACAACTGGAAATTCTCGCAGTATATAAGATGCTCTCCTGGCAGCTGTTGATAGGGATCCTCCTTTATTGGTGTACTTCAGCAGGACATTACTTTTTGAAACTACACCTAAAATCTCACTCACTATGGAATTATCCACATCACCACAATGTTGACTGATAATCCTCTGGACTGCATTTTGTAGTAATGGCTGTGATAGTAAATGAATCTGGTTGATCTGCTGAATTACTTCTTGTGCAGCACTTTCAGATATGTGTAAGATTGCTTGCATTTTCAAAAAAAGTGCAGCCAGGTTATGTTCCAGTTGGATTTCCAAGTCCTGTATGTCATCTACAGACTCAAACTCACCCTCAGTGTCATCCTGTAAAGGGTTTTCTTCCTCTACTTCATTCAGCTGATCTGGACCTTCAATATTTGACATTATTCCAGTTTTAAACTGTGATGAAGCACTCCCACTGTGTACTCTACTTTTATGTGCATTGAATGTTACATATACACTGCTCTGAAAATTGCAGCCTTCATACGGACATGGAACTCTTTGTTTAAGTTTTAAATGGCTGCGTAAATGTTTGAAAAACTCATCGTCAGTGCAGGGCTCCATAAATTCACATAATTGGCAATGAAACGCAACTGTGGGTTTACTTGCTTGTCCAATGTCTGATTGAGAATGCCAAACAGATAAATGAACTTTGAGTGCATTAAAAGATTTAAAAACGCATAAGCAATCCATATGAAGACATGGTATTGGTTGTTGCCGAGTAAAAGCTCCATGTTTTAGGCGACAGTGTTTTAACAACTGTCCTCTTTTGTCTGCGGAAAAGAGGCACTGCTTACAGCTCCAATGCATCTGCAAGAAATATTTTCAAAGGAGATTATAAGTAAGAATAGTCTCTCTATTTAATTTAATTAAGGTGCAGCACTTTGTCAAACTGTTCTACTACTGGTGGTTATAACTCCTTAAAGGAATAGTTCACCCAAAATTTAATATACAGTTATCATCTACTCACCCCCTTGCTGATAAGATGTCAGGGGAAGTTTTTTAGCCCTCTATGCACTGCTGGAGCTCCACGGGGAAACAGCTTCCTGTATTTTTCCAAACTATGGATGTCTGTGGTAACCACGGGCAAAAGCACTTGTTCTGAAAAAGACAAATAATATTGTAGTTACAAGGAAGTTCTACTGATATTGTGGTTTGTAGATTACTGACACATTCCTTAATATGTGCATGCTTCACAGAGGTATTACAGGAACGTGTTTTTAATAATAAAGTACAATTTCAGGCAAATTCAACCTGGGACTATAGTTTCCTAATAATTTTGGTCAAAAGAATTATCTGATTTTTTTTTTTTTAATTGCTTCTATTATGCAGTAGTTCTCTCTGTCCTCACATTGGCACAGCAGCTTAGTATGGGAGCGGATGGAAAAATATGAAAATGTGTAATGTAACATTTTAATTTCATTAGACCTCAAAGGTGGTCATGTAATTAATCAATCTTAATTTATATAGCACATTTCTACACCCAATGTGCTTGCTGCAAGTGATAGAAAGACCCTGCAACAAAAACAAAAATCACAGGTGAGCAAGGGCACAACAATAAAGATAGCATTAGGCTATACATTAACTAATAATGGAGGCACCTTGCTTAAAATTCAGGTTAAAAAGATGTCTTAAGATTTCTTTTTAAATATCAGAGGTGGAGGTCATGA
Source organism: Notarius quadriscutis (assembly GCA_026167865.1). Classification (NCBI taxonomy): domain Eukaryota; kingdom Metazoa; phylum Chordata; class Actinopteri; order Siluriformes; family Ariidae; genus Notarius; species Notarius quadriscutis. The sequence continues at coordinate 22,950,735 of JANZLB010000002.1, read as the reverse complement.
TTTAAAAATACTGTTTGGTTCGCTAGCTAACGCTAACAGTCGTAGCAGTAATTAAAACACATTAACAGACAAACTTACTTGATAACTTACCTTATTATTTTTCTTCAAAAGAATAAGCAGGCTGCCCTCAGTGCCCCGGCCTGTATGCTGGACTGGTGCGTTGGTTGCTGAGCGGGAGACTGAATGTTGCTACTGCGCATGCACGCTTCTTCTTCTTCTTTGAACGCGCGGTGGGAGTGAGACTGTGTTGGCTACTTATTGTTGCGAGTGAGCTTAACTCTAAATAAAGTAATCTTCACTCTAAATACTAAGTATTTTGCGTTTTTCACCATGCAAGTAACTGTTACTTCATAAATATAAGTCGTAAGTGCATATTGTTGATAACCTAGTAAAGTTAACTAATGAATGTATGTCAGGGTAGCTATTACATTTTACAGTGCAAAAATTAACTATCAATCAGATAGTCCCCCTGTAAATAACTTCAGTAATATCAAAATAAACTGGTTATCTGACCCGTTTTAGTGTCTCTATTCCCTCACCCAGCCGCTGTAAAAGTTAACTTAAAAACAGGAGACATTTAGTTCTTCTGGGTTCACTGTGGATTTTCCCCCTTACACCCCTACTCGGTATATCTTTCTGTCTCATTTTTCAAAAGTTTTTTTCTTTCTCATCTTTTAAACTCTTGTAGCCTTTCCCTCGCCCGACTCCCTGCTTCTCGGCATTCCTCCTGGGCGGTGGTCGTCCCGTTTATCCCCGTCTTCTCTCCAACACGTTGCCATGTAGAGACTCTCAGGATGCGCTCCTCCGGTGGGGGGCCGTTGCTGCGCCTCTCCGGTACCTCCAGCCCTCTGTTCCTCATCTCTCGCGCTGCTTCTTCAGCGTTGTTATAGATCTTGGGACTATCCGGCCAGTGGATCCTTATCCTACTCAGTGGTGTTTGGAAGCGGATCTTTTTGCTTTTCAGAGTCTTTTTAATCTCAGAGTAGGATTTACGTCTCTTCATCACCTCCGTTAGATAATCGTGGTCAAAAAATATCTGTCTCCCCTCGATTTGTATTTTCTCCTTCCAGGCTTTAGACAGAATATTTTCTTTGGTCTCGTATTTCAAAAAGTTGACCACTATGGACCTCGGGGTTGCTCCCGGTGGCGGTTTCTTCCTGAGGCTTGTGTGTGCCCGCTGTATATGCAATTCAGTTCCCTCTAGTATCCCGAGCTCCCAGCGTAGGAGCCCGTCCACTAGCTCTGGCACAGATTCGTTGTCCTGTTCAGCCATGTTATAAATTCTCAGATTGCAGCGTCTTCCGTGTCCTTCCACTTCGGTCAACTTCTCTTGCAATTTCATTTGCTGTTTTAATAGGGTAACAATGGCTTCTTTCGCATCCATGTTCCACTCTTCCAGCTCTGAAATCCGTTCCTGTGCCTCAGTAATATCTTTTCGCTGCTGTTGTATTTCCGCAATGTTTTCTGCCATTTTGCGTGTTGTTTCCTCTGTGAAGCCGGCAAACTCCTTTCTCACCTCTTCTTTAAATTCATCTTTGAATTTTGAGAGGTCCTCTTTCATTTCCCTCTTGAGGTCTCATATTTCCTTCATGATACTCGAGAGGCCCTCTAGTACCGAGCGGAGTTGTTTAGGGTCAGGGTCGCCATTTTCGTCGTCGGCTAACTCCTCTTCAAACTCGTCTTCTTGGTCTTTGGATGTAATTTTTTTCCTTGAACTTCTCTGTTTTTGTCCCCCACTCATTTCGTGTCAATGTAGAAATTGTATTTTCAGTCCTTTCATAGTTTTTTGGGGGGATTATTGTTTAATTGACTCTGGAGCTCTGCTCTATGCTGCCATCTTGTTCTGTGCCGCGCCCCTTGTCAGATATTTTCAATTTTGTCATTGAAAAAATTCATGAAGTCATTGCTACAACATACTGCAGGTCTGCATGTGTCTATTGTGGTCTTATTCCTGGCTAATTTTGCAACAGTATTAAATAGGAGTCTAGGAGGTCTTTTTTTTTGTAGAGCTGCTGGCGAGCTTTCTTGACCACAGTGTCTGTGTGTTGTCCAAGAGAGGTCCTCTGTGATGTTCACACCAATGAACTTGAAGCTGCTGACCCTTTTGACCTCAGCTTCATTGATTTAGATGGGCTACTGTTTCCTCCCTTTCTGTCTCCTCTAGTCCACTATCATCTCATTAGTTTTACTGATGTTGAGAGAGAGGTTGTTGTTCTGGCACCAGCTGTCTGCCATCTCATTGTTGTCTGTAAGGAGGCTCAAGATGGTTGTGTTGTCAGCAAACTTGATGATGATATTGGCGCTGTATTTAGCATGACAGTCATGGGCGAACAAGGAGTACATGAGGGGGCTGAGCACACAGCCCTGTGGCACACCTGTGTTCAGGATCAGCGAGGAGGAAGTGTGGCTACCGATTGTCACCATCTGGGGTCTACCTGTCAGAAAGTCAAAGATCCACCTACAAATGGTCATCGGCTCATGAAATCTTGAAATATTTCGTCATGATTGCATTTTATCTGCTCATAACAAGACAGTTTGTACTTATTAAATGCAAATTAGCACCTAAATTCTTTCAAGATCTTGCAACCTGATTTGATTTTGATGGGATAGATCACATAAATAATACTGTATATTAATGTTATATATAAAGATGACTGCATACATATCTGTTCTATATTTCATTTTTAATTAAGAAAAATATTTCACAACCCATATACACTGCATATTTGGTTCAATTCCACTTTGGTAATTGCACTCACAAACACAGACAGAAATAAAAGGCAGAGAGGCTACTTCTCAGTTCGCAGTCAACAAGCTTCAATGCAACTTTCAATAATTCACTTTGGTTTAATTGTAGTGATATAGTGCTTTGGGCAATGAATTGAAATAAATGCAACACCAACAATTCAGGAGTTCCATCAATGACCACGTTCAGATTCTGTGAAGGAAATGGTCATAAGTGTCCTGTCTTTCATTTGCTATGTGATTTGCTGAACATTTTGCTCATTTTGAGCATTTGTTTGACATTTGAGCATT
>JANZLB010000002.1:22834687-22849584 GCA_026167865.1 Notarius quadriscutis | reverse complement strand
ACTGCTTCAGATGGGTTAAATGCAGAGGATGAATTTCACTGTGCTTGAAGTGTGCATGTGACGCATAAAGGTTTCTTATTATTATTATTATTATTTTGTCTCATCTGTCCAAAGAACATACTCCCAGAAGCACTGTCGCTTGTCAATATGCATTTTAATAAATTTCCAGTCTGGCTTTTTTTTTTTTTCTTTCAACAATGGAGTCCTCCTGGGTCGTCTTCTACTGAGCTTGCCGTCACTCAAAAAGTGATAGACGTTGTAAGCAGATATTGATGTACCTTAACCTTGGAGTTCAACTTTTATCTCTTTGGAAGTTCTCCTTGGCTCTTTTTCTACCATTGGCACTATCCTTCTGTTCAATCTGTGGTCAATTTTCCTCTTGCAGTCACATCCAGGAAGGTTGGCTACAGTCCCATAGAATTTAAACTTCTTAATATTTGCAACTCTAGTCACAGGACCATTAAGCTGCTTGGAGATGGTCTTCAAGCCTTTACCTTTAACATGCTTCTCTATAATTTTCTTTCTGATCTCCTCAAACAACTTGCTCCTTTGCTTTCTCTGGTCCATTTTCAACTTGATGCACACAATGATACCAAAAGGCAAAATAATGACTTTTCTCCATTTAAATTGACTGAATCTTTGCTTAAAACACTGAAGACACCTGTGATACTAACTAAGGTTAAACAATTAGTTTGAAATATCACTAAAATCCAATTATTTATAATCTTTTCTAGGGGTACCAACAAATCTGTCCAGGCTATTTTAGGATATTTTTGTAAAATGAATAACAAATCATTTCTTTTCACACTTTTTTTTTTGCTTTACTCTATGACATACCAAATACATGCAAGTATACATAAGAAAATTGCTTTTAATTTCATTACTTTTCAGGAGGAATAAAGCATTGTTTCAATGAGCTACAAGTGTACCAACAAATTTATCCACATCTGTAGTCACATTTCCTGCCATGGAATGTCTGTGAAAAAAATTAGTTCCAGGTATCACTTATAAACTATATAATGCTAAACAGTTTCCCCTCACCAGCCAAAATGCAGTCTGTCATGCCACCAAGAACCTGTAAAAGCATAACGCCCTGAAGATTCTTCACTGTCATAAAACGTAGTTAAACCGCTGACTGCTACTAATGATTAACACCACTGGAGACGCTTCCAAATACAAGTTAAAAAAAAAAAAAGTTTATATATACAGTACACAAGCCCCTGTGTAAGTTGTTACTAAAGAAACAAGAAAATGCATCAGAAAGAGCACATTAACATAAACCTGTGATTTGCCGTCCAGCCGAAACTACTGTCAGAACTGCTATTATAGAAAAGCAACACCTTCAGCACCTTCTGACCAATCAGAATCGAGCATTCGACAACGCTGTAGTAAAAATCAATGGACCAACCATTCTGCCATTTTCAAGTTGAACAACCTAATTTTTGGTGTAACTCCCAGTTGCCACTGCCACATTCATGTAGCAGTTGGGTGTAATGTTTTCATTAACATTTTATAAAAGAACCAGACAACTATGTTAGTCTACTACAAAAATAAATCACTTTGTTGTACACGTTGCAGCAGCTGCAAGAAGGCTAAAAGAACACCCCATGTTTTATAGTCTACAAAATACAGTACATGGAACATGACTATCTATCCTCATGAGACACAGACTGAGTCAGAAAAGACACAAATTACAAGGCAGAGAACAAATCAAAGCCTGACCAGTTGGATCTCAACAGCCGTCTGTGGTCTGTGGTTCAGCAGCTGCAGTTTCTCTGCTCTGCAAAGAGAGAGAAAATGTAGGACAAGGCAGAATGTTTAGTGTTTGGGGGAAAAAACTGAATCTGAGGTCAAAAGCAAAATAGGTTGCATAGTCATGTGTCATAGACAGACAGACAGACAGACAGACAAGTTTTAAAGACTAAAAAAGGATTCATATGTCTCACAGTACAGTCCAACAAGAATCCACAAGACAGTCAAAAATGTGAAAACAGAGGTGCCAACTTTTGCTAACCAGAAAACACTAGAAGGCACACTAGAAGGCAGCGAGAACCAAAATGAAACAGCATTTGTTCTGTTTTCAAAGTCTGCACCAAGGAACAGTAAGAAAGCAATGAGGCAAAAGTCCACATACTGCAGTCCTACCTTTGTGTTTTCTACTGGCTCACAAGAAAGAAGCTTGTGAATTCTCACGACTCAAGATTCACCAGATAAGAGTCAGGTAAAGTTAGATAAAGTCAAAGTAACCACTACACAAATGCATACATCCCACATCCTTTGTTCTTCAGTGAACTGGCCAGTTTTACTCAGATATGATCTGACTACAAAAAGCAGAAGTGTCTTGTATTGCTATAGCAAGGGGTCAAAAATTCAGAAATGCTACAGCTAAACCATAAACGTGAGCACTGACGAAATTTAAAACAACCAGTACTCGGCAAAAGGCTTAGGCACTTCATTTTTAGTACAAACTTTGTTCTATAGTATCGAGTCAGTCCAAAAACATTTTAGATTTCCAAACAGTTTTCCAGCACAAAATTTAAATGTTTGTATTTCAGTAAAGACATTTTCAGACAAAAGCACAATGAAGGCTACTGGGTTTTGCTTCAAAATTAAGAAGCAAGTGTGACAGTCAAAGTGTCCAGAAGAACTGTGGCTGGTTCTGCAAGATGCTCAGTAAAGCCTGCAGCTCATTTCCTTATACAACTGCACTATTTGTACCTGAGACTAGTATTTTTTTTTTAAGCAAAGGGTTGTCTCCCACCAAATATTGACTTTGTTTCATTTATTATGGCTTACTGATGTTTGTAGGGTTTTTGTTTGTTTGTTTGTTTTTAAATAAAAATTTCATTATTTTCAAGCCATTTTTTGTTGACAGCATTTCTTTACATGTGCCTAAAACATTTGCACAGTACTGCATATTTCATCAACAATGAGAATTCTCTTTTGACAACCCCCTATATTTTTTCTTCTAACAATATATTGGTCAGAATGCACATAAATGAAAGGTAAGTTGCTTTTACTTAGCAATAGATATGGCAAAATAAAGATATACAACCACAGACAGAGCACAGAAACACTCAAAGTTCCCCCCCAAAAAAACCTTGAAGCAAGTGAGCAGTGTGTTCTAAACAGTTGCTTAAATGAGAGGCATACTGCTATGCTGATGAAAATGGGCAATCGATAGGTCAACTCAACTGTCTGTATCAATGAATCAGAGCAACAGAGGGCCTTCCTCAGTTTCTCATTTACATTTCTTTTTTTTTTTAAACATCTCATACAAAAGGAAAAGGCAGATTGTTCCTTGCCAACATACAGGCATCATTTATTTTACTGCCTTACTTGAATATGATGAATGCATCATGCATTTGTGTCTTCACAAACGGATGATTGTGAATCAGTTTATTTGGGACAATGAATCAGTTTCCCTCCTGCCTCCTTTTGCCTCAAAATATATTGTTGATGGGCATTTTATACATGCCAACTGATTTAGACATTTTTTGTACTGCTTTCAATATGCATAAAATGTCATTCACTTCAATAATTTCACTTCTCTTTATATTTATTCAATTTGTATCGAATACACAGAATGGCATGGTGGGTTAGCATAAAAGAGGAGTGGCAATATGTCATAAATGAGCATCACACACACACACACACACACACACAAAACCAAGGGGTAGCCATAAAAAAACAACCTAATAATGTTACATTTACTCACTATATAGACACCCACTTTATAACAAACATCTATTATCGTGAATAAATCAAAACAAACAATGAGGGATTATGAGGAGGAGACAGTAGGAGTGTTTATCTGAATAACAAACACTTGATCAATGCCAGACCAGAAGACAAAGCATTTATGCAAACCTTGAAATGGTTAGTACTCCAGTCCACAACAGATTAAGATTATACCTATAGTATATCAGCTATAAGTGAGAAAGGAAGATAATGAAAGTAAACCAAGCAAACAAACAAACAAACAAAAAACTCCTCTGATATAATTTAACAGTGTTATTGTTGAGGATGACTATTTATCTCATGCCCAGCAAGTTGAGATGCACATCTGGCAGTGGGTAGTTAGTGCAATTATTTATGATTTCCTCCAAGATTTAAAAGCTCTTTGCCAGGCCTTGTAATGCACTAACTGATTGCAGCTCTAATCTAATTAAGGGGAGATTATGATGTCCACGTGGCTCACCAGATGGTGGCATTCGCAGTGATGGGGGAGCCACAACTGGTACACCACTGTACAAGGGCAGTGAGGTGCAACCAGTCGAAGCAAGCCAGACGTCCTGCCAGATGAAGGAATGTGTGATTGTGTGTGCATGCACATGTGCGTGTGTGTGTGTGTTTGGGGGGGCTAGACACTAGAGAGCCAATAGTAATAGTATTGTAATATTAAGATTTAAAAAAGACTGTTTTGTGAAATAGGACTGAGGACAAATACATTTGTAAAGAATTTTATTTACATTATAAATGCTCAAAATGTAAGTCATATTGTTTAATTGCATAATATAACCAAAAGGATGTGGACACCTGACCATCACACATACATTTAGATGGCAGTGCAGCAGTGGCACGCAGCAGCCACTCCAGATCCAAAATGATGCTTTCTTGTGTCATTTTGTTACTTTGCCTGACCTTGTCCAGCACATGGACATTGGGTCAACTGGTATTCATGTCTACCATTACCAGACATTCCTTCAGCACAGAAATCATGCAGAAAACATTTTTTAAAAAATGATCTGCTGGAGAAACTACAGGACCTAGCCCTGCTGCAAGGAACATGCCTTCAGTCCTCAGCTTTGCCTGAAGCCGGTGACCCAGGGAGGAGCCATCAAAAGCAGTGTGTGAGGAGGTGAAAACACAGCAAGCATGAGCGTGTCCATTGCTAGGCTAACAGCTAACCCTAGCCGTCTAGCTTACTCATCCATTCTATGCTCCAATTTCTGCTTCCTGTAAAATAAACTAGACTATATCTGACTCCAGCAGACTACCCAGCATGAGTTTAAAAACTGCTGCATCCTTGTTTTCACAGAAACTTGGCTCAGCAACAGATTTCCGGACACCACATTCAACTGGATGGGCTAGCTTCATTCCAAGCTGACAGAAATGCAGCACTGTACAGTAAGACCCGTGGAGGTGGCTTGTGTATATACACACACATCATAGAATGGTGCAGGAGTTCAGTGCTAGTCTCTGGTTATTGCTTATCGATAGTGGAGTTTGTGACTATCAGATGTAAACCATTTTATTTACCACTGAAATTCACTTAGGTATTCATAATAGGAGTTTACATTTCCCCCAGCACTAATGCTAAGGAAGCACTCTGTGTACTGTACAGTGCTATCAGTGAACTGCAGAATGCACACCCAGATGGACTGTTTGTCACCAGAGATTTCAACCATGCAAATCTCAAGTCAGTGCTCCCTAAATTCTATCAGTATGTGGACTTTGCAAGGAGAGGGGTGAATGTACTGGATTTTATTTACACAAACATTCCTGGCATGTACCAGATGGAGCCCTGCCTCCACCTCAGCTACTCAGACCACAGCTCTGAGGCTAATTCCAGCATCCAGACCACTTGTCAGATGCTCCAAACCAGTCCTGAAGCAGGTAAAAACCTGGCCAGAAGGAGCCTTCTCTCAAAACAGTCCAGCAGAGATCTGACTGGGACATGTTTAGGAAGGCTGCAACAAATGGTGACTGCAATAACTTAGATGAGTACACAGCATCAGTGAACAGCTACATTAAGAAGTGCATTGATGACGTTACTGTCTCCAAGATCACTGACATTCACCCCAACCAAAAGCTGTGGATTACTGCAGGTGTGTGCAGTACTGAAGACCCAAGATGCTGCCTTCAGAGTAGGTGATAGAGCTGCCCTAAGAATAGTGAGTGCTAAACTGTCTCAGGCCATCAGAGCAAAGCACGCACATGCCCAGAAGATCCACAGCTACTTTTATGACAGCGGCAACACATAGCGTATGTGGCAGGACATCCAGGCCGTCACAAACAGGATAACACCACCTGCCTGTGACAATGATGTCTCCCTTTCAGATGTGCTGAACAGCTTCTACACATGGTTTAAGGCACAGAATGGCATCACAGTGAGGAAGACCATCCCTCCTTCCAACAACCAGGTGCTGTGTCTGATGATAGCTGATGTGAGGAAAAGTCTACACATAGTCAACCCACATAAGGCTGCTGGACCAAACAACATCCCTGGTAAAGTGCTCAGAGGATGTGCAGACCAGTTCTCACCAACATCTTCAACATCTCCATGAGCAATTTCATTGTTCCAAAGTGCTTCAAGACCCATACCACCATCCCCATGCTGAAGAAGTCTTCAAAGTCCTGGTTCAATGACTATTGTCCCATTGCACTCACACTCATTATGATGAAGTGCTTCGAGCAGCTCATCATAAGACACATAAAGACTCTGCTGCCTCCCTCAGTGAATCCCCTGCAGTTTGCATACTGTATCACCATAACCGGTCAACAGATGATGCCATAGTTGCCACCCTTCATCTGGCCCTTAGCCACCTGGACAAAAAGGACACATCTGTTTGAATGCTGTTCATAGACTTTAGTTCAGCATTCAACACAATTACTCCTCAGGAGCTAATTGGAATGCTGAGCCTGCTGGGCTTGAACACCTGGATCCTGGACTTCCTGACTGAAAGACCTCAGTCAGTCCAGATTGGGAGCAGAATGTCCAGCACCACTGTACTGAGCACTGCCCCCCCCCCCCAGGGGGGCAGTAAACCACTGTTTACTATGCTGATTCACAACTGTGTAGCAATGTGCAGTTCAAATGATATCAAGTTTGCTGATGATAATTGTGGTGGGTCTCATCAGTAAGAACAATGAGTCAGCATACAGAGAGGAGGTGCAATGGCTATCAGACTGGTGCAGAATCAACAACCTGTGTCTGAATGTGTACAAAACAAAAGAAATGGTTGTTGACTTCAAAAGAACACAGAGTGACCACTCTCTGTTGTACATTAAAAGCTCATTCGTGGAGAACATCAAAAGCACCAAATTCCTTGGTGTTCATCTGTCAGAAAACCTTGCCTGGTCCCTCAACACCAACTCCATAACCAAGAAAGCCCAACAGCATCTTTACTTCCTACAAAGGCTGAGGCAAACCCATCTCCCATCACTCATCCTCACAATATTCTACAGAGGCACTCTTGAGGGCATTCTAAGCAGCTGCATCATGGTCCAGTTTGGGAATTATACCATCTCGGATCACAAGACCCTACAGCTGATACCAAGGATAGCTGAGAAGATCATTGAAGTCTCTCTTCCCTCTGTCAAGGACATTTACACCACACACTGCACCTGGAAAGCCACCAGCATTGTGGATGACCCCACGCAACCCTCACCCAATCTCTCCACCCTCCTGCCATCTGGAAAGTGGTATCAAAGCATTTGGGCCCTGACCTCAACCCCACTGAACACCTTTGGGATGAACTAGAATGCTGATTTCAAACCAGGCCTTCCTGCTGATATCAGTGTCTGATCTAATGCTCTTGTGACTGAATAGGCACAAATACTCAGAGACCTTTTCCAAAATCTAATGGACAGTCTTCCCCAGAGGATTGGAGGCTGTTAAAGCAGTAAACATGGGGACCAATCCACATTAAACACAGGGCCAAATCCATAATAATACCATTTTTGGAATGATACGAGAACATATGGGTGTGATGGTCAGGCATCTACATACTTTTGGCCATATAGTGTATTTTCATTATAGATTAATCCATATATTTTCAGTGAACATCTTACAGTATTGTGACATAATTTCTAAAATGTTATGTTCCTCAATGTTAACTATGTGAACCCTCTTAACATCTATGCAATGTGTCATGTCTGCTCCTGCTCACACTCATGACTCCACTTCCCAGAGTTTGCAGCGGTCTTCAAACATGGCCACCATACACCGCTCTGTCTCTGGAACACTGATCATCACACACACACACACACACACACACACACCTGTTCCATATCACTGCCTCATCACCACAAGTGGTGAAAAGGATCCTCTCCCCACATATTCAGGGCAAAGTATCACTCAGTACCTAGAGTTTGTTCATACCAAGCCATTTGTTTATATAGCTGTTCTGTTTCCTCAACTCTCTTTTGTATTTTTGCCCTTTGTCTTTGCCCCTGATATAGTGTCTGTGCTTCACCTGACTTTTGCCTGTTTTTGACATTGGTTTTGCCTGATGATTTGGATGTGTTCTCAGTCTGTTTTAATAAACTCTGTTGCATTTGCACCTGACTATTGCCCATATTTCTGACAGAATACTTTGCCTCATCATGGATGCAATGGATGAGAAAAGGCAGGCAGCATTAGCTGTGCACAGACATTTTCTGGGAGAACAGCAGCATATCAGGGAAATGGATGCCCACATATCCCAGCTGACTGCTGCTGTTTCACAAGTGCTCCTTCTGCACCCTACACCAGTCATGAGCTCTAATTTGCTAATTCTATGACCTGATAAGTTTTCAGGAGGTGTATCAGATTGCAAGGAATTCCTGTTACAGTGCTCCCTGGATTTCACAGCCCAAACAGGTACCATGTATCAAAAAAGATTGCCCAGTTTATCAACCTGTTCACTGAGAAGGCACTGAAATGGACAACCATAGTGTGGGAGAAGGGCAGCAAACCTACATATGAGTGCTTCATAGAGCTGCTTTGTTGGGTCTTTGACCATAGTTTTGAAGATGTGGAGGTAGGAGAGTAACTGCTCACTATTAAACATGGGAGCAGATGAGTGGCAGATTACACTCTGGAGTTCCATAAACTTGCCACTGGAAGCAGATGAAACTAACTAGCCCTGAAGACAGCATTTCGTCAAGAGCTCAAACATCACATTCTTACAGAACTGGCATGTCAAGATGAGCAAGCAACATTAGACTCACTCAGACCTGTCCATCCACCTTGATGACCTCCTCACCAAGACTCCATGGCTGAGACCCCAATTCCCCAATTTCTGAAACCCCAATGCCCATGGACATCTTTCACACTAGAATGACTTGTCCAGAATGTGAACAGAGACATAAAGAGGGGCTATCTTTCTACTATAATAATAATAATAATAATAATAATAATACATTTTATTTATAAGTGCCTTTCAAGACACTCAAGAACACTGTACAATGAATTAAAAAAAAAATAAAATCAACATACAAAAGAAACAATGGAGAGTGTAATAGAAGTTAAAGTAAGTGAGCAATCTTAAACAGGCGAGTTTTGAGTTTAGACTTGAAGATGGAGAGAGAGTCAGAGTTGCTGATGTGAAGAGGCAGAGTTCCAGAGGTGCTGAGGCAGGCAGAGGGGACAGTGAGGTGGATGGAAGAGGAAGAATGAAGAGAATGGGCTGGAGTGATGATATGAAGAAGGTCAGACAAATACGGAGGGGTGAGGTTGTGGATGGCCTTGAAGGTATACAGGAGGAGTTTGAATTCTATATGTTGCTTGACTGGAAGCCAATGGAGTTGCTGGATGATGGGGGTGATGTGGTGATAAGAGGGGGTTTTAGTGATGATATGGGCAGCAGAGTTCTGGACCAGTTGGAGTTTTTGGAGGTACTTTTGAGGGAGGCCGAAAAGAAGAGAGTTGCAGTAGTCAATCTGGGAGGTTACAAGGCTGTGAACAAGGATGGAGGCAGTATGGGGGGTGAAAGAGGGGCAAAGTTGATTAATGTTACATAGATGGAAGTATGCAGAGTGGGTAATGTTATTGATGTGGGATTGGAAAGATAGTGTGCTATCAAGGATGACACCCAGGCTCTTAACCTGAGGAGAGGGGGAAACTAAGACATTGTCAATGGTGAGGGAAATGGTGTCAGCTTTAGACAGTATGGATTTGGTGCAGATGAGGAGGAGTTCAGTTTTATCGCTGTTTAATTTTAGGAAGTTTGAGGTGAACTTTTACCTCAAAAATTTTTTTTATTTCAGATATGCAGGAGGTGAGGGAGGAAGGAGGGAGACAGGAGTCTGGTTTGCAGGATAAGTAGAGCTGAGTGTCATCCATGAAGCAGTGGAAATGAATGTTGAATTTGCAGAAAATGTGGCCATGGGGAAGGAGGTAGGTGATAAAGAGAAGGGGCCCCAGGACAGAACCCTGGGGCACACCTGAAGTGACAGGAGAAATTTCAGATTTGAAAATTTTGAGCTGTATGAACTGAGTGCAGCCTAAGAGATAGGAGTGAAACCAATCCAGGGGGGTATGAGTGATGCCAAGGGAGAAGAGTCAGCTGAGGAGGATGGGATGTGAGATGGTGTAAAAGGCCACACTCAGGTCAAGGATGATGAGGATGGAGAGTAACCCGGAGTCAGCTGCAAGGAGGAGATCATTTGTAATTTTTAATAGGGCAGTTTTAGTGCTATGCCGGGGGCGGAAGCTAGACTGGAACCGCTTATAGAGGCAGTTTTGAGTTAAGTGTGTGTGTAGCTGGATGGCTTTTATTTTCTCAAGAATTTTGGAGATGAATGGTAAGTTAGAGATGGGGCAGAGGTTATTGTAATTATTGGGATCTAAACCAGGTTTTTTCAGTACTTGAGTGACTGCTGCAGTTTTGAATAGTGATGGAACAGTGCCACTGGAAAGTGAAGAGTAAATAATGGCAGATATGAGGGGAAGCAGAGAGGAGAGGCAAGATTTGACTAAGATTGTGGGGAGGGGATCAAGCTGACATGTGGAGGGCTTGGATTTAAGGATAAGGTCAGAGATTTCAGAGGCATCAGGGAGTTGAAAACTGGAAAATGGCTGGCAATGTGGGAGAGATTCAAAAGGGGAGAGAGGCAGTGGATTTAAACACAAATGCTGGTGAATATTGTGTACTTTTTCATTGGAAAACAGCATTAGAGATTTACAGGTGTCAGTTGAGTACAAGTGGGGGGGGGGTAGGGAGTAAGATGACTAGAGGATTTTGTTGAGGAGCGAGAACAGTGTCTTAGTGTTTCCTTCATTGGAGATGATTAAACCAGAGTAGTAGTTTGATTTTGTATGAGCAATGGAGTCTTTTTAAAGTACTGTAGAATATGGGTTTTGTGCATATCTTTATGAACAGTGAGACCAGTCTTTTTGTAGAGCCACTCAATTTGTCAACCTTTGGCTTTCATTGTCCGGAGCTTGGGTGTATATCAGGGAGCAGTTGAGGAGAAGGAAACAGACCGTATTTTCATTGGGTCAAGAGAGTTGAGAATGTTTTGCAAGCTATTGTTGTAGTGTGCTACCAGGTCATCAGGGTTGGAAAGATAGTCTGGGATCAGAAGATTGTTGATATTGGAACAAAGAGTGTCTATATTAATATCCTTCATATTCCGAAATGAAATGAGACATGGAGACTTGATTGCAGAAAGGCAGAATACGATGTTAAATGTTAGGAGGAGATGATCAGTAACAGGAAGTTCATCAGCAGAGCAGTTGAAGGGGGTGAGACCAGAGCAGCCGATCAAGTCCAGAGTGTATCTTTTTGTGTGTGTTGGAAAATGTATGTATTGATGGAATCCAAAACTCTCAAGGCATGATGAAAAAACCCTGGTAAGAGGCAGATTACTATTATCTATGTGTATCTTGAAGTCCCTCAACAATATTACATTTGGTGAGAGAGTGGACAAATGGGTGAGTAACGTGGCAAAATCATTTAAAAAGTCACTGTGAAGCTTAGGTGGGCAGTAGACTGTAGCAACAATGGTGGTAGTAGGTCCAGGCAGCTTAAACATAATGTATTCAAATGAACTAAAGGTTGGTAAAGATACTGGATAGGACTTTCCACTTCTCACGGTGAATTATCGCGAGACCTCCTCCCCGGCCATTGCCACGGGGGTGGCAGATGTAAACAAAGCCGAGAGGAGTGGATTCATTTAGTTGAGAAAAATCACTTGGCTATTGCCAAGTTTCTGTTAGACAGAGAAAATCAAGCTTACGGTCAGTGAGGAGATCCTGGATAAGATGTCCTTTGCTCATAAGTGAGCGGATGTTAAGCAGACCGAAGTTGACAGTGATGTTGTTGAGTTTGGCCGACCTAGCTAGGCTGACTAATGCATGGAAGTCAACAGTCCAACTGTAGTTTCTGGCAGGATGGCGAAAAGTAGACCAGAAAGAGTTTATTGTTTTGGAGTTGTCGTGGAGGAAATTCCTGCGAGACCCATGATGGATGTATGTCCAGTGGGGGAAGAGAGCGATGTCTGGGTGATGGTGCAGCACTGGCGGTGGAGGCTCAGGCAGGTGCCAGCGGATCCACAAAAGCTCAGTGGCTGTATAGTGAAGTAAACCTGCCACAGGATAATGGCAGAGCAAAAAGAAGGTCCAGACAAGCGCAGACCAGATACAAAACTTGCTGGTCCATATAACGACTGAAGCGGCCAGGCGGATCTGTGCAGCCAGGTACTATGTTCAAGCTGGTGGGCTAATATTTGCCCACACGGACACAAAACGCAGGAGCGACAACTGAATCCGTGATTATACAAGCAAAGTGATTGCTTTAACTCACACAAAAGTGCAATTGCACAATCCATGCAGGACGTAAAACCATAAAAACACTAAGAATTTTCCAGTGAGCAACGGCAACAAGTCGTGCCAGCATCCACTCAACCCGGAAGTCAACAGTAAGCCAAGTCAACAGTAAGTCCGAATCTTTAGGGCTTAACTTAGCCATCTTGTCCAGCTTTTCAATGATGTTGGTCATGAAAGCTTTTAAAGAGTTCCACTCGACACTGGGTTCAGAGGGCTGCACTGTTCTATCCTTTCTCCAACTTTTATTTTCTGGTGGTTGACCTCGGTTGGGACGGTCATTTTGTTTCCTGTCAGAGGCAGGATAATGGTCCCATTGCCAGCTGCCCTATTCCCTATGGGGTTGTTCACTGCATGGGTGATTATGGCGGCTGCAATCACCTGTAACCTACCCATGGGTCCTCCATTCATACTAATGCTGGCTCGGTGACGAGTGGTTATGGACGGTACTGCTTTGTGGGTGTCCTCCTCATGAGGACTTGCACCCTTCTAAACCTAATGGTGGATTGTCCGTGACCTGAAGGCTTAGCACCCTAGGTTCGTCTTCCGGTTGGTCCGATGGATGGACGACCATCTCCCAGGTAATCTGGGCCATCTTTCGGATCTCTCCCTTTGAGTGTCTACCCTGCCGACATGATAGAGATTTGAACATGTGTGCATATGCAGGGGTGGAGGTTATGTAAAAATAGAGATTTAAAACCTTTATCCTCTTCCAGGCCTGGCGCATTACTACCCTGGAAGTAGGCATTACGTAGTCGTCGATAGTACTCTTGAGGAGGCTCCATTCTATTGTCTAATTTGGATGGAGCTAATTGTTGCTGACGTTTCATTGGTGTAGGGCACATACTCTTCTCCAGAATTGCCCTGAGTTTTGAGTAGCTGCTCCGAATTTGCAACGATTGGGTTTCAATGAATGCATGAACCGTCCTACTGGTCATTTTCCGTGAGCTTTAGTTTTTCATGCATTGTGGCATGGGGCAAATCAGAAAGACAGTGTTCGACCTCTTTAAGGTAGTCATTCACATTAGCGTTCTGGCTATCAGGGTCAAAATGCTTGAAGTCTTTTGTAAGTGAGTCGAGTTGACACATGTGAAGGCCAGGGGAACTGTCCCTGTGAGCCTTCCTTGATTTATTCAAGTGCTCACTCTCAGAACTACTTGAGCATGGATATCTCAAAGAGTGGTGCCTCTCTTTGTGCTCATCAGAGGATGAGGAAAAACTTTCATAATGTGTGGACCTGGAGTAACCTTTACTCCTTTTGTCCTTTGTGGTAGCCTGGGGCTTTAGGAGCTCTCCAGGTACTGGTGAGTGCTACATGACTCCACCATGGCTGAAAGGGGAGGGGGGCTACTGAGTGACTCTTTTTGTCAGCTGCTGAGGAAGTGTGGTATCGGCCCGCATAGTCCACAGTGTCACAGTCAGACTCTTCCTCTGCCAGCCCTACTCTAGCCTGTGTCCTCCTGAGGGGTATTGTAAGCATTGCATGTACCCTAGCGCAATTCTCGTGGCTTTGTTGGAGGGTCTGGATGTCAGTGTCCTCTTTAACAGTTCTCTCTGCTATTTCAAGCCTGCTGGCACACTCA
Source organism: Notarius quadriscutis (assembly GCA_026167865.1). Classification (NCBI taxonomy): domain Eukaryota; kingdom Metazoa; phylum Chordata; class Actinopteri; order Siluriformes; family Ariidae; genus Notarius; species Notarius quadriscutis. The sequence continues at coordinate 22,835,466 of JANZLB010000002.1, read as the reverse complement.
CTTAGGCATTCATTTACTAATTTAAGTTCATTCCACAGACTAAAGTTAGCTTTGTCTAGTCTGTCACAGCTAGCGCTAAGACCTGAGTTCTCTTGGTGAAGAGCTTCATTTTCCAGGTGGGTTCCCTGGTGGTGGAGCAGGAAAAGTCTACCTACCACCTTGTGGATGGTGATGGGGCCACGTTTGGGATTTCTCATATACTGTATCATAGTTTCGATTTCCTCTTGGCATTGCTCTCGATTTAGGCTTTTAAATTCTGCCTTAGTGGAAGCAGAAATTTTAATTAGGTCTGCAACAAGATCAAACAGGGAGGTGGGATCTTCTGGATTTTGAGCATTGTCCTTCTTCTCTGAGGAGTGTGGGGTGCTGCGGCTCATCTTGCCGAACTTTAAAAGCAGGAAACTAGCAATACGGTTGGAATGCTCTCTCTTAACTATTAAAAGGGTTAGATAATTAGTATTTAATGAGCATTAATATTACAGTACTACAGTCCTGTAATTGGTTCAAGCACACCTGGACATACATGCCTTGACAGTTTTATAAGACCAGTGACTTACTGAGAAAAGTCCTGGAACTGCTCAGTAAACTGAACTTTGTCTGCTGTTCCTACAATATTACAGAAGCCAATGATTCCCATTCCTCACAAGGGGCACTAAAATTATGTAGGTACAATACCAGTCCTCACATGAAGCACCAAAATTAAACTTTGACTCACAGAGCGATCAATGGCCACACATGCACTTTAATGACTCACTGATTCTGTGCTTATTGCGTGATGC
>JANZLB010000002.1:22687423-22699547 GCA_026167865.1 Notarius quadriscutis | reverse complement strand
TTCAAGAATTTCAAGCAAGTCCAGTTGCCTTCTTTAGCACCTATGGTTACGATGACCTGGATGACTGAGAACCTTCACAGACATGTTCCTTTTCTTAAACCCATGTCCCCAAAAATGGAAGCTGTTCTGAACTGGACTTCCCACCATCTGCCTCATGCTAAGTATGAAACTCCTTCCTACATGTCATCAAAAGTCATTTTGAACCTTTGTGGACCTTGTGTTCATTGAAAATATTGTACTAGTTATGCAGCTATTTAGCATGGTTAGAGGAATTGTTGGCTGGGGAACAGGCATTGTTTGGAGTCTGGATCAGCCACATGATTTTGGGTAAGGTCACTTGCTCCCTGGTGATGCTTCAGCAGTACCAGTTTTTATGTTTTGGCAAACTCACCTCACTTTCTTGTAATTTTTTGTGGCGCTGTTTAGCTATTGCTGTTTTATTTTATTCTTACATTAGCTAGCTAATAAACTGCTAGTCTTTAGTAAACCTGCTAGTTGGATTGTTAGATGGATGCAGAATGTCATACAACATTACATCACAAGAGAGGATCATCTTTCTTCTAAGAGGCACTCTCCCATTAACAAACATACAGTATATCCATTATCTATGCCTCTTATTCATCAGGGTCATGGGGAAGCTGGAGCCAATCCCAGCTGACTTTGGGTGAGAGGTGTGGTACACCCTGGGCAGGTTGCTAATCTTTCACTGGGCTAAACACAGAGACAAGCAAGCTGATCTAATCTGCAAGTCTTTGGACTGTGGGAGGAAACCGGAGGACCCAGAGGAAACCCACACAGGCAAGGGGAGAACATGCAAACTCCATACAGAAAGGCCCCATTTGGCCATGAGGTTCATACCGAGAACCTTCTTGCTGTGAGGCGACCACACCACCTCTCATTAACAAACATTACACTAATAAAGTTCATTTGTGGACAACATCCTGAGCTTGACATCTATTGCTTGGGGGCCAGTTTGATGAGGGGTTCCTTGGAATCCATGGTTTGCTTGCCCTTTAGCTTTAACTGCAGCATGGAGTTCATTATGGGGATGGTGTGGTTGTATGGAGAGAGACATTCAATAATTGCCATTAGAGAGCACTATAGACAGATCCAGTGGACATCGAGGGGGGAAGAAACCTCCTCTCGATTCCCGAGCCCCACTTCGAAAAGCAAACTTGAGGCCAGGAGTGTTTACTTTGGCCCAGCCTGAGGCAGATCGATGATCTGCAAAGTGGATTTGTTATTGCCTTGTTTGCCTTGGCAGCCCTTGAGAGCGGCACACTGATTGCTGCCCCAGATGTCTACAGTACGCACACACACTCACACATACTCACACACACACACACACACACACACACACACACACACACACACACACACACACACCTACAGGAACGTATGGCTCATTTTTAGTCACCTTTTCAGTTTGTTACTGTGGTATTCCATTGCTTGCCTCCAAACATTCACCATTAGCCCCAATCATTGCAGCAGGAGGGGTATTGCTACTTTCTATTTTCTTCTTTCTTTTCCATCATCATTGCTTCCTGTTACTTACTAGCACCTGGAGCGGTGAGAGATGGAAGAAGGTTTCTGCTTTTATTTAGTGAAGAAGTTCAGATGTAAAGGCTCCTTCATCACCATCATCATCAAAATTTGTTGAGCTATAACATTTGTTGCTTCAGTCTGACTGGTTTCCGTTCAACGATACTGTGGTTCATTGCTAAGCAAACAGTCTGTAATTTCATGCCCTTTATAAGTGACGTTTCTTCTACTGGTAAAACCACACAAAGCTATAAATTTTTTGTTTCGGCCATATTACATACTATGTATGTTATGCATGCTGTAACTGTGGCAAGAGAAATTAGTAGACATACATTCTAAATGGAACAACATCGAGATGTGTGAGAAAGACAGACTGAGCATAGCCACCCAATCCTTGTCATTCCTCCATGGCTTGGTACTCTAATCCTCTGGATTGAGCTGCATTGTGGGCCTCGTGCTCTCTGTCTGTGTGGCCAAATAAAAATGACCTCCTGACACTTTTATGGCAAGACACATTTGTGAGGATTTATAGTAGTTGTTTTCTTGCCATCTAAAGTGAGTCTGTCCGGGGCCTAGGGCTTATTGCCTCTGTCAGCACACATTAAACGTTTATGCTGTTTGTCTCACACATTTGTCCTCTATTTGAAGCTGCTGGACTTTTAGCCTGTGTGCTAGGGTGTGTCCCATACATGGCTACCGTGTCACCATTGACTCTTACAATAAGGCAGTTGAGTAAACAATTGACCCAAATGTGTATCAGCTTTGGAAATATCACTATGTTCCTAGCAACAACTAAATTTTTTATTTTTTTATTATTTGTGTTCCAAACACTAGTGCTGTAGTACTCGAGACCAGTCTCAAGACCACTTTCTGAAGGTCTCAATCTCATCTCATCAAGTATACCTTCCGTTTCTGGTTGAGAGTACACTGTGTGCATTTTGGCTGCCGCTTCTCACTGGAGCTTTTTATTTTTCTTTTTTTCCCCTGTGTTTTTCTTTTTATGTTTGTATAGTTTGATGTTTGCTCTTTGTTTGAATGTTCTTTCTTTGAATGTTTTGTCCGCCGGTTGTGACATAGCTCCGGACCCAGTTTTGGGCATCGGTTCCCTTCAGGCCTTGGTCCACTATGGGTGATGCCTGTGCTCCTCGACACGTACTACAGTGAATTCGTTGCTCTTTTAACATTGGGGTTATCCAGCGCTCTGTGCCGTGGTGCTTCTGTGCTCAGTTTGTGGATCCATGGCGCGGTGTTCCAAGTAATGTTGCCCGGTGGCATTGCGGCGGCTGTGCTGGCAGTGTGGGACATACCTTTGTGTGCCTTTTTGTGGGACTGTGGGAAGCTATGCCATTGGAATTACATTTTGACCCTCTTTTGGTGACCTTATTTTATTTTATTTTATTTTATTTATTTATTGCAAAGTGATCTTGGGTATGAGAAAGGTGCTATATAAGTTGAAATTATTATTATTATTATTATTATTATTATTATTATTATTATTATTATTATTATTATTATTATGTTACATCAACTGCTTGGACCACAGTTCCCAACCAACATGTCCTTCCATAACCAATAGGAGCAAAGTTCCGACACAAAATGTATTTCAGGAACTGACTGGACCATAATTCCTGCCCAGATTGTATTACAGTAAAAACCTGGACCACAATTCCTGTCTAAAATGTTACAGTAACCACTGGACTTTGTGGCACGTCAGACCACCTTTCCCTCCCAAAATGTTTTTCAATAACTAATAAGAGCACAATTACTGCTCAAAATCCATTTCTGTAACCAAATAACTATTGTATCTGAATTCTAATTCAGATCACCTGAAGAAGGACACATCTTCAGTGCCTGGACTGCAGGAAAGGTAACAACTCATCACCTCTAATCTTAGTGAGTGGATCAGAGGCTAAAGACAAAACTGGAGTAAAAACAATTGTAACGTACAGTATTTCCTATGCGGCATTATAACCAGAAGCTCAAAGCTACCATGGAAGACAGGATTGGTGAAGGTTATTCTTTCTCAACTGAATCTTTCTGCACTAAATGGTGACGTTCCACCATGCTGCAGCTTTTGGCAGTCACATTTTGACTGACAGGCTGCTCCCCACAGAACACAGGGTAATTGGCATTCAGGATCATCCAGATAATAGGAAGAAGGCTCCATTTTTTTTTTTTTCTTTTCAGACACTCCCTCTCCAATGTTCTTTTTCAGGACCCAGAGAAAGTGGGTTGCTTTGCATGCAGCCTGTTGGATCATCCCTTGAGGGAGGGGTTTGAGTGGCAGAGATCCTCTCTCTCTCTCTCTCTCTCTCTAGGAATGAGGTGAAATCTTCTTCTCTTTCAGCTCTGTGTTTTTCCCCAGTGGCGTTCTGTAGGGATTTATGACCTGTCAACCTCAGAGCTGATTTCCTGCCGTCACTTTTCCGATGGCCGCCATGTCACTCTGGAGCCCAGGTTTACTCGACAAACCACATCAGCTGAAATCCACATATTAGCAAGGGGACAGGATGTGGCAGATTTGCAGCTTCAGCTATTCACAACATGTCACTCTGGGAAATAATGAAACCATTCAGCAAGGCTTACATACCTCAGAAATTCTAGTGATTTTTTTTTTTTTTGTGAAGTGATTTTGATGCACTGGAAAGTGCCAGTATTTATGGCTACAATGTTTCTGGGTGATGAAGAAGATAAGTTGTCTCTCTGTGTCAAAGAATATTTAAGCCGTACATAAATACCTAAAGGTACTGCATTGAAATGGCGGCAGTATAAAGATTTGATCCAACAGTCCAAATGTAATTTCCTTCTTCCTGCAGGTCTTATATTTCTGTAATCAAATCTTGGTGCTCTAAATCATATCTCGAGCCCTTTTTCACAAAGAAGATCTTTACACAGTAATTTGAGATTATGAAAATATTTTGTGTATTGCTGATTCAGTGTTCCTCAGGAGACTGAGCGTAGGAGCAACTGTATCTTTAATACTCTTTGTTAAAGATTTTAGTCCACAAAATAAATAATACAAAATATGCCAGACTAATTTTATATAACAAAACATGCTCAGTGTTTTGTTCTTCTTATACCACAGCAATTTGCCAATGATGACAATATTTTAAATTAAAGAACAACACATCATCCAAATTATCCATTTCCAGTTGCATTTCAGTTAGTTCCTGTTCACACTTACATTATAACAGTTAGAAGCAGCCGGTGCTTTACCAGCCTTTCTTTTCTTTCTCTTGAAGCTGAAGGGGAAAAAAAAAAAAAACAGCTTGTCAAGTTACTGAGAAACCACAAAGCGTAAACTCCTCTTTCCTCCTACTCTTCTGAGATGTCAGAAAATGTAAAATTACAGTTTTACCTCTGATTGTTACAAAACACTGACTCTCAAGACTCCCTCCATAAATGTGAAATAAACATCTCCTTGCAGAAAACTTTACCTTATCAACAATTTTTAAAATCTGTTTATGTAGAGCATCCATACTATGCAAATGAGCTGTTACTTTTGAAACAATAACATATTAGAATGAGTGTGTAAATCAATATAAATCTGATTTGCCCCAGATAGCATTTCAGTCCGCGGCTGATGTTCTGAGGTCGGCATTGGCTCTGTCTGACAGGTCAACCCTTTCCCCGGGTCAGCGTAGGATGTGAGCAGAATGATACATACAGTGATAGGTTTATACACCCGTGGGGCGGGACCACACAGGCGAGCTCTTCAACAATTTCAACAGACACCAACAATTTCGTCAACAGTTTCAACAGACACCACTTCAGTCCAGTCCACTCGCTGTATGCAGCACTTGGCAGACTTTTTCGGTAAGTGCCTTTTCGACATTAAGTTGTTTTATGATACGATTCTTTTGGATGAATAACCATAGTATTTTACAGAATGAAGCTAAGGTTGTTTGGGATAAGTTATTTTGTGTGTGAGGCTGTTTTGGCATGGCTGGGATTATTTTCCACACGGTTTATTTTGTTAATGTGTTTTTATATTAAAACAGTACAATTGTAGTTATTGGTTAAATATAAAACAGTAGTGTTGTAGACACTGTGTGTTTAGATGAATTCCTGTATGTACAATATTAAAGTAAATTGCTGATAATTGGATGAAAAAAGGCAGACTCCGCCGCGTTAGCTGTCGGACCAGAGCTAAGGCTGAGTAGCATTAGGCTAACATCACTGACTCTGCACAGTTAGTGATGTTAGCCTAATGACTGAAATTGATTATTAAAATAATCAATGGTTTCAGCTCTAATTGCCAGAATTTTTGGTTAAATCATTTACACCAATCATGTAGGGAAGGATTGCTGGATATACTTGCATGTGAATCATGCCATTTTAAGAACTGATGGTTTTTATCTTCAGGTACAAGGAGCTGAGCATGAGGCTAATGATGATGTGCGATTGTAAAGAGGGGTGCTTTCTGAGGGCACAGTCTCACCAGGCAGTTTGGTCAGTTTCCTCTGTTAGTTTGGTTTGTTTGTAGTGGTGTGATCGCTGATTAAATCACATGTGTGAAGACTCTGTACCAGTACCGTACACTGCCATTTTCTCTCTCTTTTTTTAAACCCAATTTTTAAAGCTTCACTTGACATGCTGGGCCTGTGTGAACTTCAGGACATTTTGGTGTGAATGAAACCTCTCTTACCTCAGCAACAGCATGCATAAGGTTCACTTTTCAAGCCTGGACTGTGAACTTGAGTACATTTTGGGGTGAAAGCCATCTGTTTTATCCATTTTTTACTTGTATGGTGTTTATAATGCAGTTCAGTACTTAATGTTTTACATATATGGGTGATGTATACGATGCAGTTCAGCACTTTGAAGATTGTTTAACTTTTTTTTTTTGCCCTGTTCATAATTGCACTGTGCCAGAAATTTTGTGAGCTGATACCAATTACCAAATGGGAAAATAGCTGATCTACAAAGTCACTATTAGGGCAGGTGGAGGTATGGTGAAGTTAGGATCCAAAAACAGAAGACGGACAGTAATCCAATAAATAAGATGATTTAATACAGGGAAGAAACGGTGTGGCAAAAGAAACAAAAACAGGACGAAAAACAAATAGCAAAAATAGTCAGGGCAAAATGAGAACAACTTGACAAACATGAGACAGGCAAAGACAAAAACGCTAGCAAAAAAAAAGACCCTTAGTACAAAAAACATGAACCAGAAATAACCCCTAGTGCAAAAAAAAAAATCAGAAAAACACTAATGCAAAACCCATGGACAAGAGAAAATAGCTGGAGAGAAAAGCCATGAGGAGCAAGAAAGGCACAGAAATGGGTAGAGAAGCAAACAAGATGTTCTGGCAAAGTCAGGGTCTGAGAACGGCTTATTTATACACAGCAGAGAAAACCAGGAAGTGAAATGCAGGGTAGATGGAAATCCTGTCCCGGATCCAGATTGGCGCCGACCTGAGAGATAAGTAATCTCTGGAGAGGAAAGTCCAGGATGGAGCGTGACAGTCACATGTTCACGTCAATAAAAGCACTTTGTGATTGAAGATTTTTTCTTAACATTTGTCGTATTAAATGCTAAAGAAGCAAACTTTGGGGTTGGGGGTTCACCTCAGATGGTTGTACATATCTGGACTACATCCAGTCCTGGTCCGGCACTGATCCAATTTGCATCCATACCCGATTTGGGCAGTGCAGAGATAGATTTTTAGTGATCTGTACCGGACCTGGCCCACATCCATTCCAGATCCAAAAATTGTATCTGTGCCGGATAGAGGGCGGACAGCAAAAGTTATGTGGGAAAGATCTGTTTGTTGTATTCAGACTGGACTTTGGAGTACATCCGGTGCTGATCTGGCTCAGATCAAATTGCTATCTGGGTAGTCTTTCATATTGCTATGGAAGATTTTTGGCCCACTCTTCCTTGCAGAACTGCTTTAATTTTGCCACATTAGAGGGCTTTCATAAAATAACTGCCCATTTATGGTCCTGCCCCAGCACCTCAATGGAGTTCAGGACAGGACTTTGAAACCCCCCCTTTTTTTTTTTTTTTTTTGAGCCATTCTTTTGAAGTGGACCTGTTCATGTGCTTTGGATCATTTGTCTTGCTGCATTACCCAACTGTGCTTGCTCTTCAGATCATGGACAGATGACTGGATATTCTCCTTCAGGATTTTCTGGTAGAGAACAGAATTCATGTTTCCATCAATTATGGCAAGTTGTCCAGGCCCTGAAGCAGCAAAGCATACCCATGCTAACATGTTTGACTGTTAGCCTGATGTTCTTATTGTGGAATGCTGCATTAGCTTTACACCTGATGTAACTTCCGAAAAGTTCCACTTCCTACTCATCAGTCCACAGTACATTATCCCAAAGCTCGGGGGTCATTTAGCAAGTATGAGACAAGACTTTGTTCCTCTTGGTGAGCAATGATTTTTGCCCTGTATGTATATATCTCTCATAGATACTTCCCCCCCAGTCTGTTTCCAATGCTGGAACCATGAATACTGACTTGAGCATTTGAGGTGAACAAAACTTGCTGTTCCTCAGATGTTTGCATGGGTTGTTTTGCAACTGCTTGGATGTGGTGTTGATTTGCACTTGGAGGAATTTTTGTAGGCCAGCCACTTCTGGAAAGATTCACCAAAGTTTCTCTATTTGGAGATAATGGAGATAAAGGCTCTCATGCTGCTTCCTTGGAGTCCCAGAGTGAACCACAGACTGATGTACACCAATCAGCCATAACATTAAACCCACTGACCAGTTAAGTGAATATCTTTGTGTGGTAATGGGAGTGTGGTTAAGCATCAGTTGGGGCCAAAGAGGAGGCAGGTAGAACCAGCAGGTAACATGTGATGAGTCTCACCTGTGTCGGGTGACCAGCGGTTTATTCAGTGTGTGTGCATGCATGTGTGTGTTTGCAGAGAAGCCGGTATCCAGAGAGAGACAGAATGCTGAGCACGCCAGCATGGGGTCCATGCCAATCACTGAGATCCTCCAGACCCTCATCAGTATCCACCAAATCCAATACCAGACCCTTGTTAGCACCTTCAGGCTCTGCTCCAGGCCCAGGAGGAGGACTGTCAGGTGATCTGGAGCTTGGTCCAACCAGCAAGTACTCCAGCTGCTGCTCCCTCAGATGCTCCAGCCCAGCCCACATCATACTGGGCAAAATGGGTCTGCAGGGCGACTCCAAGGTCTTTGTGGAGCGGTTTGAGTTTGTCACTAAAGCATGCTTGTGGTCAACCTCACAGCAGGCTATCCATCTATTGTCATCACTCCTGTTGGGGGAAGCCCAGCTTGCTGCTCAACAGCTCCATGCCTCCAACCTGCTGGAGTACCCAGACATGAAGTGAGATATTATGGCAGGGCAGCCACACACCAGAACAAAATCAGCACTTCTGCATGTTAGCATTCAGGGAGGTTGGCTGGCTGTTCACTTTCACCAAACAGCTCTGAAAGGCCTGCCACCAGTGACTGCTGGCAGAACACTGCAATGCTGTTGACATCATTGAGTGGTACAGTGACCTGGGTCCAGTGCCACTGTGTGGCATCACTGGAGGATGTGTTTCAGCTGGTGGAAGTCTATCTGGTTGTGTTTTCATGGATAGACACTCCTGCCACTTCTCTCCCTTTCCTGTGTCCTGTGTCTCCTTACCCCTCTGCCATCCCTGCACCATGGAAACAGGAGGGCAATTCCCCTGAAGCCTGCTCCCCAAACAAGTGTCCCCCTCCCTCTCCTCCCTCATCCCCTTGTGTCTCAGTGCCAATGCTGCTATAAATTTCCTGTCTCCACAGATGGAGTGATTCATGCTCACCAGGACTGGGACAAAACCCAGGCAGGTCTGCAGGCATGATGGGAAAGCCCCTGTTAAAGAGGGGTGGATTCTGAGCCACATTCCTGACATGCCTCAGGCTTCCCCTGGTTGAGTGTACTGAGCAGCAGTGAGTATTCAAGGGCGTACACATCAGGCCTTGGTGGACTTGGGGTGTAATCATACCACAATTAATCAGGATTCAAGACAGGATACTGGGAAATGCACAATTGAACCTCCTTGGAAAAAAAATGGTGAAGGTGAGCTGTGTATATGGGGATGTTCACAAGTATCCACTTATGCCTATCACTGTTCAATTTAGGGGAGAAATACCTAGAGTCGGTGGTTAGTCCTTGCCACACATCCATGAATTTTGGTAACCAGTTGGCTGGGGTTTCAAGCAGTAATAAATCATTTGTTTGGGGAAGGGTCCTGGTCAAAGCCTCCAACCTAAAGTTGCAGTTTCCTATCCATATTTTTTTTAGTTATTAAAGATAGGTTATATTGAGTGACACATGACACTCAAACAGGAAAGGAAATGACCCAGTTGTTAGTTCCAAAGAGCCGTAGAGAGCTTTATAGGGAACTTTTCAGGGATAAAACACTGCACCCTTAACCATTGCTAAAATTACCTTTTGAAATAATTGATGTGATCTTGATGGGCCATTAGATTGAACTGCATGAGGGTATGGCTTTGTGTTCATCTTAGTGGATTATACAATGCGATACCTGGAAGCAGTGCCTCTATGAAACATTTCTCCATGCAATGTTGTGGAAGCTCTCTTCCATATCATCTCCAGCTGGGATTCCAAAAGAGGCCCTGACTGACCAAGGTACAAATTTTGTCAAGCATCCTTCATGAACTATACAAATTATTGGGAATTAAATTGATTTGTACCAGTGTTTACAATCTGCAAATGGATGACCTAATCAAATGGTTTAATCAAACACTTAAAAAAAAATGCAATTCATAAGTTCAAGCATGATGACAATAAAAATTGGGACAGGTGGATTGAGCCTTCTTATTTGCAATACAAGAGGTCCTGCAAGCCTCCATGAGGTTCTCACTATTTGAATTATTGTATGGTCATACACCTCATGGCATCTTGGACATCATTAGAGAAAATTGGGAGGAGGGACCTTTTGCAAGTAAGAACAAATTTCAGTATTTTCTTGACCTGAGAACAAAACTCCACACACTGAGTCAATTAACCCAAGAGACCTTACTACAGGTATAAGAATAACAACCCTGGCTATACAAAATGGGGTCTTGGCTATGATAGTCTTCACCGGGAGACAAAAAACTCATTTTACTACCTATGTTGAGCTCTACATTACACAAAGTGGCAAGGACCCTTTGAGGTCACACAGCAAGTCTGAAGCATCAAAAATGAGGTTAGGCAAATGGATAGCATTTGAGTGCTTCAAGTATACCACCTCAATGTGCTGATCTTTCTCATCCTGAAACTGATGAGAGAGGAGCTTCCAGTGGCCTTGGTGATGGTAGTTCCCAAGAGGGAGGAGCAGAGACAAGAGGTAAGTAAGTACATAAAGTGTGACCCAGTCCACCCTGATTCCCTGGGGTGACCACCTTTTGCTGCACCCAAAAGCACAGGTTGCCAGGTTGGTGTGGGAATTTTCTGATGTGTTCTTACCCCTTTCTGTTTCCAATAATATAAAAAGAGCACCGCATCAAGACCTCTAGGTGTGGATTGTGCACAGCTGCTCAGACTGCTTACATGAGCACAGAAAAAAAAAAAGTAGTTTGGGATGAACTCAGGGCTATGCTTAACATGGCAGTAATCAAGGAGTCCCATAATGATTGGAGCAGCCTGGTGGTTTTGGTCCCCAAAACGGACAGTTTGGTTTGATTCTGTGTGGACATTAGAAGTCATTGCAGTGTCTAAATTTGATGCATATCTGATGCCTCACATTGATGAACTAATTGATCAGTTGGGCATGACTTCCTTTTATTTGACACTGGATTTGAATCAAGGATATTGGCAGATTCCCTTGACTCCAATGTCCCGAGATGAAACTTCCTTTTCCACTCCATTACACCAGCTTGTCACCCTTCTGTTTAGGGTGTTTAGAGCCCCAGAGACATTTCAGTGACTCATGTACAGAATCCTCCACCTACAAAATGCATATGCCACAGCATAGATTACATCATTTACAGTAATGATTGGCAGCAGCATTTGCAACAATTGAGGGCTGTCCTGAAATCCTTGAGATGAGTAGGACTCACAGCAAACCCAAGGAAGTGTGCAATATTGATATTTTTATACACACAAACACAGATTTGTCTTATGCTGATTATATATGGTGTTTTTATGCATATGAAACCACACACATACATTGGAGTAATCACACTGATTTCTCTGATGCTGATTATATATTGATTCAAAGCCAATTATGTTGATTTTCAGTAAAGAATAAATGCAGTTGATTTTTGAATAATCAATCACTCTCTCTCTCTCTCTCACTCACACACACACACACCTTCTCCGTTGCACCAAAAAGGAGAAAGGGGGGAGGAGTGTTAGGAGAGAGCGTGAAAGATGGAAGGGAAGGAGCTTAGAATTGAGGGTAGGAACACTGAAGGTGAGAACATTGACTAGCAGAGCGAGAGAGTTAGCAGATATGATGGAAAGAAGGAAATTGGACATTTTGTGTGCAGGAGACAAGGTGGAAAGGAAGCAAGGCCAAGAACATTGGAGATGGATGCAAGTTTTATTATGGAGTCAATGGAAAGAGAAATGGTGTTGGTATTGTTTTGAGGGGAGAGTTGGTCAACAGTGTGATTG
>JANZLB010000002.1:22595441-22605839 GCA_026167865.1 Notarius quadriscutis | reverse complement strand
AGGTTAACTGGTGACTCTAAATTGAGCGTAGGTGTGAATGTGAGTGTGAATGGTTGTCTGTGTCTATGTGTCAGCCCCGTGATGACCTGGTGACTTGTCCAGGGTGTACCCCGCCTTTCACCCGTAGTCAGCTGGGATAGGTGCCAGTTTGCCTGCAACCCTGTAGAACAGGATAAAGTGGCTAGAGATAATGAGATGAGATGAGATTATTATGATTATATCTCAGCCTCAGAAAGTCATGTAGCGTGAAAGTGACATCACAATCTCAGATTGTACTCAGAGCTCAATATATGAACCTCAGAGATAGTGAGATGGCAGTGCCCAGAGACATTGTTTTTCTTTTAAAATAAAATCTGCAAATATACAGGTACAAATGTAAATAGGTGAACACTCTAACATGTCCTATATAGATATTATCTGTCAGTATAAAGGAGTTTATTTTGGGGGTTTTGTTTACCTTTACATCCCCATCCCTAGCCCTGAGCTACAGCATTCATTGACAGGATGAGCCCAAACCTGTACTAATTGGGATAATTAATTAGGAATTGCAGTAAGACATCGGTGGATTGGTTTTAGGGAATGATAAATGGGCTGATGGCTGGGCCAGCGGCTGCCAAAAAGGCCTCTGTGTCACAAACTTAACATCACTCTACAATCACTGAGCCATTCCAACAAGGTTCTGTTCTGGTTAGTGTTCAGTGTAGTGGAGGAGGGTTCTTCATGGTGGTTGAAATTAAGCCACACTCATTCACCTAAAGAATGGTTCCTAGGGTGTATAGATCACAGTTCAAGACTAACCACGTGTCTCTGCCATCTCGTGCTTCTACTTGTCACTCTGTCTGCCAAATTTGTTTGAACATTCTTCCATTTCTCTTAGCTCTATCATGTACAACTTACTTGCCCATGGAACTGCTAATTAAGAGGGGATTTGTTGTAATTGTTCCTGCTGTTGCAGCCCATCCGGCACAAACAATTTAGTGGCAGCTCAGCAGCTTATGTGCACTCTGGAGGCCTAGCCCATTTATTCAGAGAATTTTAGGCCTCAGTGTTGCAGCAACACACACACACACACATACACACAGCTGTAGCCCAGTTGCCTTGCTTATCAGTGCAAATGCATTTTGCATGTGTCTAAGCCAGGACTTTTAAGTTTAACTCAGAAAAAAACTAATCAATCTTAGTAATGTCCTTGATTTTCACTGTGCTTTACTAATTTAAGTTAATCTTATTATTTTAATAGAATTAAAAAAAAAAGTACCCAGGAGCTGATTAACTCCAGCCATTTTTGTCAGATTGAAATCCTTTTGGAATTTCAAAAGTAGCAATTCAATAAACCTTTTCACCTGGTATGTTTTACTTAACACAAATGTGTCTTGGTCCCTCATGTGGAGCCTGGTTATGGGAGAGAGGAATTGTGAAGCTCTCAGGCATTCTCTCAGTACCTGTGTGCTACTTGCCAGAGCTCAGTAGGTACTGTTGGCTTTTCCTTTGTTGAAGACTGAGACTGATGGAGCAAGACCCAATGAGCACTAGATGCTGGTGTTCAACTCACTAGCAGATTTCAAGGGCCACTTGTCACCGAGATGGAAAAATAATACCTCTCCTTTCTCACTAAATACTGTCCCACATTTCCCCTTCTCTTATTCAGTTGCCCCAGAATTGTGGGCCATTTTTGTATGTATCCTTTAGTTCTGTACTGTTCATTCATTCATAATGAACACATAGTGTAGGCTATATTTCCCTTTATTTATGTTCAGCTTCCAAATGCATACCCATGCATTGGGCTATTTATCTTATCTTTTTTGGAATGTGTATGCAATCTTCCCTGCAAACTATTATCTAAGCATGGTGCACTGGGAAAAATACAAATCATGTTCAAGGCCCAATTAATGAATTGGTTCTTGAAAACAATGGGGCAAATTTGAAGAAAAACTGAGAAAAAGAACAAAAAAAGAGACGAGCCGTGAAGCCAGAAGCAGAGTCATTAAAATGAAGCCAAAAATAGCAGTGAGCCATCATCTGTTCTCATAGTATGGGTCAGAAGCACCGACACCTCCAAAACTCCTCCTGTCAGGGCAGGGGGCCATTTGTATTCTCTTTCATTAGGCAATTTGACTAATGACCAGGCTCAGTTTTGGTAGAGGGGGCATGGGTAGACCCCCATGTTCTGACAATACCCCAGTCTTAATCTATTGGAATGGCACAGATGGCGAGCCCAGGCGACAAAATAAACGACAATATATCTTAAAGACATCTTCCAGTGGCACATGCAATTTCTCATAGAGGCCAAGAAAGAGGCCAGAGCATGGAGGATATCGTGAAAAGGACGCTCTTGCATTTTTCCTTCAGGCACTCAAGAAGGGCTCTCATATTTTGTGCACTCTCACTGAGTGCTTAGCTTCTCCAAATTTCCCAATCACTTGCACTTGTGTCCTTTATGCATGACCTGCTGCTATTATAAGTCACCCCACTCTCTGGTGCTTGCCAGTACTTTGCGTGCAGATTGGCAGTGGGAAGTGGTGGAAATGTGATGATTTAATTTTATGGGCTTGGGAACAGAGGTGAGATAGGAGGTTGCTTGAATTTTCAGCAAATGGAAAATGCAATCATCAGTAATAACTTTTATAGCCTGTACATTTTCTTAAAGCTCAGTTATGATGGATATTGTCATGTAGGAAACTTTTAATTACATTTAGATTTTCTATTCTACTTTTACTTAACAATAATTAATAATGTAAGCTAGATTAGTTCTTTGTACTTTTATTCCTCACTGCACTTTCCATCAAGTTCCCAGGTGATTTAAACCTCCATTACATATGTAATAATTGTTTTCAGGTTTTATATATTACATTATTGTACATTTTCAAGCTTTGATTTGAGCAGCCTAGACAATTAAATTAATTATTGGTTGCTTTTAACTTCTTTACTTATCTGTGGATTTTATTTCTTTCATGCCTTGTGGTTTCTTGCTTCATGAACTATGCTGTATTACCTGGCTTAGTTCTCCATCCATTAGTCTTTTATTAGCCTGCAGGTAAATCATTGTTTATTTGTTTCTGTGTATTTATTCAAGTGTATTTATCAAAGTGTATGCATGTATCTGAGATGTGTGTGTGTGTGTGTGTGTGTGTCTGTCTGTCTGTCCTGAGCAACAGTGCATCCAACAATAGAAGTGTGAAGGCACTTGACATTGCCATTAATAAGGGTATGATTTACATAGCCCTTGCTCACACTCACAAATGACTCACCAATCATTCACCCACTAAACAATCTCTGGTCTCATAAGACCAAGCTGAACAGCAGTTAGAATGAGTTTTTGGATCACTTAATCATATTTATATATGTTCTGGAAAACTAAAGTGATGCTCATCATTCACATATCATAGAGCAATTTGGACCATACACGTCAAACTCTTATGTTCCTCTGAGTGAAAGAGGACATCCATCAGATTGGTGCATTCTGGGATGCAGTGTTTGAGTAGATGTGTGAGGGTGTGCTTTACTCAATATCTTTATGTTTCTTAAAGGTGTGTGTGTGTGTGTAGAGAGAGAGAGAGAGAGAGAGAGAGAGAGAGAGAGAGATGGTCAAAATAAATGGTGGATGAATAACTAGTAAGGCTTGGATAATAAAATGGAACATTTGGGCATCAATGCCTGCAACAACTTACTGTGCTTGATTCAAAAACTCCTTGCCCCTGAAGCAAATAACAGGTCACTAGATCATTGAGATGAATGGACCACTAATGTGCAACCTGTGGGTCATCATTGTTTATTTGTTTCTGTGTATTTATTCAAGTGTATTTATCAAAGTGTATGCATGTATCTGAGATGTGGCCCAAAAATGGTCTGGACCTAAATGGTCTGGTCAAGGGGCCACCAATAATTAAAAAAAAGTATAGTTTAGCCAAAATTAAATATTGTCTTTGTGTTTTTTATTATTATTTTTGTGGAAAAAAAAAGTGATTTGGTATTCACAATATGTCAGCAGTATTTAGTGATGACTGATTATGTAAATTGAGTGTTCAGTGACATTTGCATCTATAAAATTATATAGCTACATTGTAGCTTGTGAATGTTTATTTTTTATGATTAGTGATGTTGATTATTGTGTTATTATTCTAATTTACTGTGATTTTTAGTTGGATTATGTGGAGTTTGAGCTTTATAAGTTTGAGTACCTCTAGAATAAAGCATTTTAAAGCTATATGGGACCCACATAGTCATATTAATTGCCTTTACATTGATTTCCAAATGAAAACAAGCTCTTAAAGAAAGCTAATGGTGATTTTGGTCTCACCTGCATTTAGCTTCTCATAGGAACAGAGAAAGCTTGAGCACATCATTTTTTTTTTCAAACAAGGAACATTATATAAAGAACAAGATATTATTAAAACATTCCTAATGCTCTCTGTTTAAAAGAGGTTGAGGACAAAATACTTTTCATCTGTGCCAAAAATAATAATACAGTCTTGAAGTATTGTCACAATTCATAAAGTCAGTATCCAAGGGACTCATGGGAATTTCTCTTTGACATTTTTGCAACATTCTATGTCGGATGCTTTATAGGTGGATGTACATGTCCGCTAAATGTTATAGCCAATCACTTTCCTTGTTGCAAGGCTGGAAGCTATTTGGAATTTTGGTGGGCCAGACATTTTTCTTCATAGTAGTCAATAGGAGCTATTGTACTTCCACATCTCCCAGTGTTAATTTGGGCTCTAATGTATTTGATAAACAAAGGGGCACTCTTTAGCCTGACAGTCATGACACCCTGATTCTAGCAGGAGTGCTGTGTGCCGTGGGTTACGCTGTTAATAACCCACTGACAGCCATCAAAGGCGCTTTAACCATGATCATTATGATAAAGGGCATACACTTAATTACAGGCCTTCTTAATTATAGCTCTGTTGAAGCTCGTTTGTTTGGTAGAATGCTAATTATACCACTGCACTCTTGGCAAGACTTCTTTTCAGACCTCCTCTCTCTCTCTCTCTCTCTCGGCTTCTCTTTCTGAAAGTGAAACATTCAGGCTTATTTTTATGCAAATTGTTATCTGGCAAAGGTTTTGTCTTTTTTTTTCTCTACTTCTTTGAGCAGTGTACTAGGCATTTCATTTTTAGTGCCAAACATGTTCCTGACAAGACAGGATCAGGAAGAATCAACAGTAATTAACAAAGAAAGGAGAAGGTGGGAAGACATGAGATGGAACTGAAATACAGTGCATAGTTTGTTTGTTGTTGCTGTTTTTTTTTTTTTAAGGTGTTCAACTCACTTTGTCAAAATGAGTTTCCAAGGGCATTTAGGGATTTTGGATATTCCTTTTTTTCTGGATTTTTTTTTTCTCTATTACAAATGCATTTTCATGTAGTCTTTTGTGTATGAGTGATTGGTGAAATGCACATGTATAAGATATTTTTTCTATGTGTGTTATATTTGAGCATTTGAGGTATTGGTTTATTTCATTTTGTTATTTTTCTTTTCTTTGCAGCAATTATTGGTATGGCTCACATGATTTCTGAAAATCTTCCTTCCAATGTCACAAATGTATGTGTGATGAAAATAATCCTACAATAAATATACCAATGAGGAGTGGGTTTCCTGAAAGCCTCTTAAGGCAAAGAGTGTCTTTAATTACCTCCTAAGATCCATCATCAAGCTAATGTGGTTTTCCCGAACAACATCGTAGCCCAAGTAGTCCTTTAGTTTGCTCTGAATTTACAAGAGACCCGAACCACTCATTCAAAACAAAGAGCAACTTGCTCACAGCCAAATACACAGAATGCACATGTGCCTCCAAGAAACTCTCACAGTCAATGGGAGAAACTGGTGTTGAATCTACTGCCGTTGTTCAATTATTTTTCTTGTACACTGCAAGTACATAGAGTTAATTATTACATAAATATACAAAAAACATATAAAAATATATAAATATATTTCCATATATTATGGAATCACATATGGATATCGTAATGTTACATTGATCCTGCCACATTTTAATCAAATTTAACTCCATTAGGTGAGTAATTGTCTCATTTAGTGTCATAAATGAGACAAATTTCTACACCGCTCAAATCAAAGCTGTGTGTGTGTGTGTGTGTGTGTGTGTGTGTGTGAGAGAGAGAGAGAGAGTGTTGATCTGTGTGTACCGAAGGAGGTTGAATTGACCTCCATATATATATATGTGTGTGTGTTATGCATACAGTATACTTAACTTTACTGTAAAATTAGGTACCAGAAACATTTTTCCTGAATGAGCAAAAGAACCTTGTCTGGATAATTTTTAAATTTTTTTCCCATTATTTATTTTCTGAAAGTTTTCATTCCAAAGAAGAGCTGCAATTATTTTAAACTGGAGGTAAATCTATGTGACACTCTGTAATATTAGCCTAACTAGGCAGCTAAAGTTTGCTCATTGGTCTGATATTTTAAATAGATAACCAATTTATTCTTGCCTTCTTATTTATTTATTTATTTATTTTATTTTGATTTTTATTATTATTATTATTATTATTATTATTATTATTATTATATATTCTGCAGTACTTAATACTATGAATCACCACTGATTCATTGTTCTGATGGTTCATTTTTATTCATTATTGATTTCTTATGTATGTTTTATATGAACATAAACATGTGCTTTCATAACCAGTTTATTAGAATTTTAGTCAGGAGTTTTGAGTTTTTATTGAATTGCAGTCCTTATTTAACTGCAGTACAACAAAAAATTGCAAAGGTACTTTTTAAAGTAATATACCACCAATTTGTATTTTTAACACTTTTGTCTGTTTTGGGTTTCAGACATACTCACTCTATTTAATGGACATTTCCTCAAATCCCAAAGAGAGACTGGTAAGGAAGTAACTTACAAGCTGTAAAATGTGGATGATCTTAGTAAAGCCTAGCTTCACATTCATAACAGTTTGGTGAGTTGAATATTAATAATGTTACATTTGCAGAACATGTACTCTGTGCACATTATGTCATTCAGGTTTGTTATTATATGCATTGTCATTTGTGGATAGATAACAAGACTATATGCATTCCTGTGGCAACCATCAAAATAGATACAAATAAAAATATAATATACTTGAAACATTAGATTTTTTTCAATTCATAATTTGTTTCAGATTTAAATTGGTGTTGAGTCAGTACTGATCATTGTCTATCAAGCAATCAGTCAAATAAATAAATCAAGTGAGTTTAATAAGCTGATTAGAAACTTATATATAGACATTTATATACACATATACACATTTATGTTACATATACAGATACACACTTTTACAATGACCCCTTAACTATACAAAGAACCCTCAAGAGGGTTTGTTAATAAGAGTGTGGGTGATACTTTATGTCCTGTACGTGTCTCTTTAAAAAAAAAAAATCCCTGCTATATAGTAGGTTTCCAGGTTGTGTATTTCTGTAACTTGCTTATATTTGTGTGTCTGCAGATCTACATTTTCATCTAATTTCTTTTCTCTGATCCTAATTAGTAACATAACTTTATATCAGAGCCAGTGAACAGTGTTTGCTAGATGAACCTGTGCTATTGGCATCACAGGAGTGTGTGGGCTTCTTTTTTTTTCCCTCTCAAGTTAGTTTCGCCAATGTAGCGTGTCCTGGAGAGTTGTAGTAGAGCCTTTGGAATAAATACACTACAAGTCCAGTGAGATATGTTCATACAGATCTGCATTATTGTAAATTACTGTTGACAATAAAAATATAAATATTTAAGCATAATTAAGAATAGAATAGCATGAAATATTTATGGCATGATAACCATACAACCATACATATTTTTAATATCATGGTATTCTGTTCATCACTGTACCTTCTTACATTTTCATTTTGTCAAGGATGATAATAGATCACAAATAATACTGCATATAACACTGTTATTAATTATAATATTAACAGTAAATTATTAATTATAGTAGTGATGATAATAAGAAAGGAAAAACCTATGTAAATATTTGTTTGTTTGTTTGTTTGTTTGTTTGATTTTAATTAATTTGAGTGGTGATTGCTAGTAGCCTTTAGTAGATTATCATAAAAATGAGGAAATGCAGTTTTTCACTGATTGCAGACTGGAAAGTTTCATATAATAGTAGGCTATTCAGATTTATTTATTTTTTTTTTAATTGTAAAAATTTCAGGGGTGCATCATATGGGTCCATCAGAGGTCTAAGCTCAAACTATTTTGAAGTCATTGGATGTGCCATAACCATCGTGGTGGTCTTACCTCCTCTTCCGTTGTTCAGATTGTGATTAGAAGCGGCAGACCGAGGGGATGGGTGTGCTGAGGAGAAAGAGGCTAGAGGATTCATTAATTACAGCCTAACGGCAGCTCGGCTGATGAAAGAGAGCAGAGATAGTGTAACAGCATAGAGCTTAGTGAAGTGGGAGACAGCGCAAGATTAATGGTGAAGCTAGTGCTGTCTGCGATGAAGTCACAGCATTTGCCCTGATAATTAGAGCTCGCACAAGCCTGTCTGCGCCTGTTGTGCCTCAGCTGTATCTTTGCCCCAGCAATGTTGTTTCCCTGCCTTACTTGCATGCTGTCAAAGGCCAAAGGGAAGCATACATTTCCACCACCTGTCCAGTGGCATGGATAATTTTGCAACATTGAGCCAAGCTGCAAATTCCAATGCATTTACCGTAGACCTAAGAAATAATCTACATAATACAACAAAGAAGAAACTGAAATATGCATACTGCAGTATAGACTGTTGTTAAAACTTGAATGTAAGATTAGGCTTATGTCAAGATTTTGTGTAATTTTGGATCACTTCCTGGGTATTAACTGTTCTAGCTGCACCCTTGATGCACGTCATTACTGACTGCTAATTCTATTAAAAAGACATTCATTAAAGAAAGGCATCCTTGTGACATTAAACAAAAGAACAAGCAATTAATTAAAACTATAGTAATCAGCATCAGGATTATTATTATTATTATTATTATTATTATTGACTAACATGCATCACTTAAGCTATTTTTTAAGATGTTGATTCCAGCAATTAGCCATTCTTTTCATTTTCCAAACTACTCACAAAACTTGTGGAGATTATAATTGCATTTAGCCATGCATATCTAATTTGTCTTTTTAAGTGTTAATTAGTTAGTAATTTGAGCTGACATCTTTATGTATTTTGTACAGATTAAAATCATTATTTATTGAAGTAGGAATAATGGTCTGTGTGCATGCATGTGTATGGGTATAAGGACATGTGACAGCAGTGTTCATTTTGTCATTGAAGTTATTGGTGATAAGTAGTCATTGACAACCTTTTTATTTCATGACTAAATTGAAATGACAATGTAAATGAAAAAAAAAATTGACAACACACATTACAGCGAAATCTCTTTTCATTATGCTTTGACAAGTAAAAACAAAATTAAATAGCTGGCTTTGTTCAAGAAGACAACCTAGCTTACTTCTCAAGGGAATTTTTACAGCCAGGATAAATATCCTTTACAGTATGTTACCTTCCCTGTTTTGCATTCCTGACAGTAGTTGGGAAGTAGTGGAATCCAGCTCGCTAAGCTTACTTGCTTAGCTACTGGCATGTATATACATATATACTTGTATACTACTTAACAGGCATATGAGTCAGGACACACAGTGTTGGTCTGAATGAAGTAACATCTTTACATGAAACTAATAGTCATCAAAACAGTAACAGAGTCGTGGTTAACTCCATATAACATTACATTAATGGCATTTAGCAGATGCTCTTATCCAGAGCAACATACAACATGCCCAGAGCAGCAGCTGGGGGTTAGATGCCTTGCTCAAGGGCACTTCAGCCATTCTTGTTGGTCCAGGGAATGAAACTAGCAACCTTTTGTTCCCAGAGCTGCATCTCTAACCATTAGACCATGGCTTCCCCATATTGTAACAACACCACCAGTCATGTACAAAATATATATCTCCAATAATATCCTTCCTATAATAGCCCACCTTAAAGCTACAGGGCACATTTTACAACATGTATCATAAAAATGTCTGAGAAAATTGTGACTAAAATTAGACTAAAATTAAAACTGACTTAAAACTGAGTTCCACTGACTAAATCTTGACAAAAACAAAATAACAAAAAAAGAATAAAATGTAACTAAAATGTAAGTCCAATTTTCAGTAAGGAAATAGGACTTAAACTAAATTTTAAATTTTTGTCAACATTAACATTGTGTGACAGAACTGCATATATCACAATGTACAACTGACAATATGGTTTGTGCTGAATTAGAGACAGTAGAGGCTGCTACCCAGTAACAAATAATAGGAATTTCTGATTTATTTATTTATTTAATTATTTTAACGTGTGTGTGTGTGTGTGTGTGTGTGTGTGTGCGCGCGCGCGCGCGCGCGTGTGTGGTCATATAATACAG
>JANZLB010000002.1:22511640-22529842 GCA_026167865.1 Notarius quadriscutis | reverse complement strand
TTCCAGGTGTGACAAGGCTGTGTGGATGGCTGCATTGACGGCATCGTCAGTTGAACGGTTCTGACGATATGCAAATTCTTGACATAATATGGATTACTACAGTTGTGGAATCGGGCTATTTACTGTCTTTATTATTTGCTATTTACTGTTTGAGCTCAAATGCATTAAGAAGACAAGAAATTGCACTAATTAACTTTTGATGAGACACACCTGTGAACTGAAACGCATTCCAGGTGACTACCTTATGAAACTGGTTAAGATAATGGCATTTATAGTGTGCAAAGTGCCATCAGTAAAAACACTGGATACTTTGAAGAATCTAAAATAGGAAACATATATTTTTAACACTTTTTTTGTTTACACAACAAAACATTCGGTTAACAAATGCACCCACACTAAAATCTTATTTGTGTAAACAATATGATCTCTGTATGGTAAGATTGTATTTTATTGTCCATTCACATGGAAGATCTGTCACTGGTTGTCATCATTTTTGAACACATGTTGACCACAGAATTCCATATATGTTCCATCTGTTATGCCACAGTTTTGATGGCTTCAGTATTTTTCCACAATGTAGAAAATAGTCCAAATACAGAAAAACCTAAGAATGAGCAGGCGTGTCCAAACCTTTGACTGTTGCTGTCAATACACAGGAATGTACACTCTAGCTATACTGGTATTACTTGTTATACAGGAAAAATTCTTTCTAGCATTCAGTGGAAAATACCCGGACTGCACGCACACACCTCAGCAGTGTAGATGTGTATATGTTCACACTATTACAAGTTGTGTTGGTATTAAACATATTATAGCTTATGTTGTATTTATTGTGTTGTCCTCATTGTACAGATTCTTGCTGTACATCTTTTCATTGCCTTTTACTTTCTTGTCCATTTTTGGACTGTCACCTTTTCTAATTTCCTTTCTACATGTTCTCTGGTGTGTTCACTGTTGTCATTTTCTGTAAAGTTGTACCAAGACCTGTATAATACTGTACACCTATGGCTAGAATGCTCCTTAATACAATACAATACAATACAATACAATACAATACAATACAGATAGTACCTGTGAATGACTAAAAGTGGAAATTTTATTGTGATGACCCCTTGTAGTGTCATCTTGAAGTGTGCTTCCCAGTTGGTGTTATCTGGTGTGTGTGTGTGTGTGTATGTTCATGACCTGTTCTTCCCATGCATGTAATTAGTGGCAACTTGGTACACCTGGGTCCCAGTGTACTGAGTTTGGTAAAAGCCATCTTCAGATTCATTTTCTCACTGGCCGGCGCTCTGAATTGATTGCTTCTCTTTCTCTCTCTTCCCTTCTCTCCTTTGCAGGTGCTCTGTCGTTTGTGTGGTTATGTTACTTTAGTTTATTCCTTATGTTTTGTTTTGCACCATACAACACTGGCACACACATCTTTCACTCATCCACACCCTACACCACTGACTTCTCTGATAAGTTATTTCATGTTGTTTAAAATATAATTTGGCTTCTTGATTTTGCTTATTGGATAATACGTTTGTTAAATGTTTATGGTGGTGTGTCTCCCTTTGTTGTGGCCAGTGAGCCAGGTCATAACATTTATGAAGCCGAATTTGGAACAATCAAGAATTCAGTATTCAGGAGTGTCATCAGTTGCTGAAGTGCATGAAGATTCATATGTACAGAAAGTAAAATAAGATTGTGCTGAAGGACAGAATTTTAGATTTGTCTTTTTTTCAATACATACCAAGTCCTTATAAGTTCTTATAAACTAGTTATTTGGTGGGGAAATGCTGTTTTAAATCAATATATACTCTTTATTAATTTTACTACATTCATTTATATAATAAGTATAACTACTATTATTATATCCACATTCACTGGATATGAGCAATTGCATACTCTGATTGGCTACTCTACTACTAAGCTATCAGCTCATATACCATGAAGAGAGAAAAACAAAATGGTGGAGTGCTTTGCTGAACGGTTGGTTAGAGCCATTTTTATGTTGTAATTGAAAATGTTTATTTATGTAGTTAGATTTTATATTTAGAATTAATATTTTACAGAATTTAAGCTAATTTAGGAACATAAGAATTATTATATGCACATTTAATATTATAAGAATTTATTTAGTTATGTTTTGTTTTACCTAGATACTGTGGTGCATTTTGATTGGTTGTTGATTTAATATAAAACCGTCAGGACGCATGAAGAACGTCAGTAGAGAAGCCGCGAGCCATAGGAGCATCACAGTCTTTTGACCGTCACTTTACAGTTAGTTATTTAGATAGGAGTTAAGAATTCATCTTTTGTTTGTATGACTTTAAGTTTCAGTAAAGAAAGACATCAAACTTAAGTTCTGGATTCAAGACCTTTTATTTCTGTTTTGTGTCGCGTCTGAAAGAACTTCGAGGTTCACAGCTAGTGAGTCACCTGCACTCATAGCTATAATAATAATTCTTGAAAAATATTAAAACAGATGTTCTTAACATCAAATACTTTCCTTCCATATTTTGTAGCTTTTTTTTGTATTTGGGGGTGTTTTCGAGTAGAGTTTTTATTTCGTCCTCAGTTGGTTCAGCAAAATGTACCACAATTTTGTTTTTCTTTACTCATGGTATATGAGCTGATAGCCTTGTTGTAGAGTAGCCAATCAGAGCAGGGGATTGCTCATATCCAGTTCATGTGGACATAATAAATAATGATATTGTCGAGATAGGGCATGGCATAGGCAGTATGCGGACTGAGGATTTTGTCCATGAGCCGCAGGAACATTGCAGAAGCCCTGAATAACTTGAATGGAAGGGTAACAAACTGGTGTAAGTTGAGCGGGGTGGAAAAAGTCATTTTTTCTTGAGATAGAGGAGTCAAGGGGATCTGCCAATATCCTTTTCTCAAATCCAGTGTCAAGTAAAAGTGAGTGGTGCCTAACCAATCGAGCAACTTATCAATGTGAGGCATTGGGTACGCATTGAATTTAGACACTGCATTGACCTTTCAGTAGTCCACACAGAACTGGACTGACACATTGCCCTTGGGGACCAGGACCACCAGGCTGCTCCAGTCACTGTGCAACTCCTCAATTATTCTCAGCTCAAGCCTGACCTTGAGTTCAGCCTTGAGTAAGAAATCATCAATTTTCTTGTGTTTGGGTAGGTGGTAGGGCGGCTTCGTACCACCACCCGGGGGGCATTTTGATGTGGTGTTCTATGAGGTGAGTGTGGCCAGGAAGGGGTGAGGTCACTTTGGAACAACTCTATGTGTTGGGCCGGTAAGAGGTGGTCTCCACAGGGGACCGGGGTGGGTTGTTTTTACCTCCAGCCTCAGCTCTGCCCTCTCTGGAACTATCTATGCCAATGCCAGGGGGACTTCCTTGTTCCATAATTTAAACAGGTTGAGGTGGTATACCTGCCATGCCCCCCCATTCATTTGGTTCAGCTCACAGTCGACGTCCCCAGCTTGCCGTGTGACCTCAAAGGTCCCTTGCCACTTAGCTAGTAATTTAGAGCTTGATGTGGGTAATATTATGTGCATTTTATCTCCCAGAATGAATTGTGGGAGGCATGCACCCCTGTTGTACAGCCAGGCCTGCTGTTTCTGTGCCTGCTATAAATTCTCCTGGGTTAGATGACCTGTGTGGAGTTTTGCATGCAGATCAAGAACATATTGAAATTCAATTTTACTGTTAGAAGGTCCCTTGTAGAACCAGTCTAGTACTGCAAACAACATGGGCTTGAGTTATTTACCCCAGTTATGTGTATCTTCACTTACAAACTTAAGAATTAAGTTTTTAAGGGTTTGGTGCAGATGGATTTAACTCCAGTAACTTGTGGAGTTTGTGAAGAGTGTGTGAAATAAATGTAATGCCCTGATCAGCCAGGATTTCTTTTGGAATCCTAACTTGGAAGATAATTTTAAGCAGTGCCTCTGTGACACTGCATGCAGAAATGTCCCATAGTGGCACTGCTTCCAGGTATCATGTTGCATATTTCACCAGGACTAAAATAAAGCTATGCCCTTGTGCAGACTGGTCTAATGGCCCAATGAGATTCATCCCAATTCTTTCAAAAGGGATCTCAATTAGGAGAAAAGGGCACAATGGTGCCTTTGGCATGACATCCAAATTCACCAGCTGGCATTCGCAGCATGCTGCACACTACCTACAGACATCCCTACGAATCCCTGGCCAGTAGAATTGGTTCATGAGACGGGCTAGTGTTTTTTTCTGCCCTAGATGTCCAGCCATGGGGTGAAAATGAACCACATGGAATACAAGTTCCCTATGGCTCTTTGGGATTAACAATTGAGTTATTATTTCATTGGTGTGTCCTGTGTCACTCGGTACAACCTATCTTTAATTACTGCAAAATACGGGTCTCATCTAATTCTTGCTTCAAAGGGAAATCCTTGAGGGAATTCTCTAAAGAGAGGGGAGGGCAGGGGTACTCCCCCCCTCCATGTCACTATGATGGGGGACTGATGCAGATGGCTCTGAGACAGCTTCCCCAGCCAATGCTACATTGGGATTCCTCCATGACGTGCTGCTGCAAGACCCACCCACTGTGATGCATTCCATTAAACTCTCAAACCCTGGCCAATCAGTTCCCACTGCCTCTACACTGTGGTTTATCCCCAAAAGTGGATGAAAACAGACACCAGTGGATATTTGTGAACATCCCTATGTACACACAGAAACTTCATGAAATGTGCTGTAGCCAGTGCTTCACCTTGAATCACACTTTGGTTGATGGAGGTCTGATTACCTGAATCCACCAACATGTGATATGTATCCCCTTGCATATTCACTGGTATGTGATATGCTCTGGCCCGATTGAGGGTGATCTCTGGCATGTCAGGGATCCAGACCACTGCCCCCACTTCCATCATGTAGCACTGATACTGGAAGTACCCACTTTCCCCGCAGTGCCAGCACACTGGCCCAGGCTTCACGTCTGCACTGGTAGCTCAGGGATCACTCACCTGGGAGGAGGAAGACACAGAAACACAAGGGGAAGGAGGGAGGCAGACACCACAGGCTTGGCAAGTGGGCTGCAGGGGGTCAGCCCCCACTTCCATGGTGTAGGGACAGGGGATAGATGAGGAGAGAGAGAAGAGCAAGGATGTCCGCTTGCCACTGGAATTGCTGCGAGATGGTTCTCCGCCAACATGATTGCTCAGTCCAACAACACCAGCCAGTGGCATTGGACCCACTCTCCACTCCCACAACATCCTGCTGGATATTGCTAGGCCCCCCGGCACTCCATGGATTACCATCCCCGCAGAAAGGTGACAAAGGCGGTGCAGGGAGAGGAGGCAAGTGCAAGGCTGCAGTGCCAGCATACTGGTGAGGCTATGAAGGCAGCCACATAAACCACCGCTCCCTAGTGTTTTCCTCACCAATGCCAGATCTCTCACTAACAAGATGGATGAACTTGAACTACTGGTTGCAGTGAAGAACATCTGTATCCTGCTCTTCGCAAAGACCTGGCTTCACTCATCCATTTCAGATACAGCTGTTGAGCTAGCAGGTTGTACATTACACCGGCATTACAGGACCAGGGACTCCAGTAAGAGCAGAGGAGGGGGGTTATGTATTTATGTGAACAACAGCTGGTGTACCAATATTAAGACTGTTAGCAGACACTGCTCTCTGGACCTGGAGTATGTGACTGTTAAATGCAGGCCCATATATCTTCCTTGGGAGTTCACTGTTGTCATGGTAACTGCTGTGTATATTCCACGAGATGCTAATGGCAGCTTGGCCCTTGGATGTTTACATAAGATAATTAGCAGTCAACAGAGTATGTATCCTGACACTGTTCACATCATGGCAGGGTACTTTAATCATGCTGGTTTAAAGACGGTGCTCCCTAAATTCTATCAGCACATCAAGCATGCTATGAGGGGAGCAAATACAGTGGACAAGGTCTATTCTAGCATCAAGATGGGCTTCAGGGCAAAGCCACTAACACACCTGGGCCAGTCAGAACACATGTCCCTGTTCTTGATTCCAGAATATACCCCCTTCAGGAAAAGTGCTCTGACCATATCCAGAACTGTTAAAACTTGGCCCAAAGGTGCCTCTCAACAGCTGCAGGACTGCTTTGAATCAACAAACTGGGATGTTTTTGAGCATCAAGACTCAGAACAGTACACAACAGCTGTCCTAGGATACATCAAGTTCTGTACAGACATTATCATCGTGGATATGTGTATCTGGGATTATCCCAACAAAAAGCCCTGGATGATAAAAAAAAGTGCAGAGCCTGCTCAAGGAGAGGAACATCACCTTCAAGTCTGGTGACGGAGCATTATACAGTACTACCAGAGCCAATCTGAAGAGAGGCATCAGAAAGGCCAAAGCTGCTTACAGGAGGAGGATAGAGGACTGCTTCCAGAGCAACAACTTCAGACAGGTGTCGCAGGGGGTTCAGCATTTCATCAACTACAGACCCAGCAACCTCATAGCTGACGATGACTCTTCATTGGCAAAGGAGCTGAACCACTTCTTTGCCTGCTTTGAGGTGGAGTCACAAGATGCATCCACACTACATTCACAAGCCCACAACAGCCACACCCTCATGGTGGAGGAGCATGAGATGAGATGCACACTGAGTGTGGTAAACCAGAGGAAAGCTGCAGGACCTGACAGCGTCTCAGGACGGGTGCTGCAGGTCTGTGTGGATCAGTTGGCTGCCATCCCACTCTGCTTAAAGTCCTCCATAATCGTCCCCCTCCCAAAGGAGAACACCATTAGCAGCTTTAACAATTACCAGCCAGTAGCACTTACGCCTATCATTATGAAGTGTTTCAAGAAACTGGTTCAAACTCAAATTATTTCACACCTCTCACCCAGGTTTGACCCTCACCAGTTTGCCTACAGAGCCAATAGGGCCACAGAGGACACAGTAGCCACAGCTCTCCACTTTGCTTTGTCTCATTTGGAGGAGCATGGAAGCTATGTGCAGCTGCTCTTTCTGGACTTTAGCTTCACCTTTAACACCATCTTTCTGAACAGACTGGTGACCAAACTTACAAACCTGGGAATATCCTATACCATCTGTCATTGGATTAAGGACTTCCTCACTGATTGCTCCCAGAGAGTGAGAGTCGGCCCCTACATTTCCTCTGCCCTCAGCATCAGCACTGGCTCCCCTCAGGGCTGTGTGCTGAGTCCCCTACTCTCCACCCTCTACACCCACAACTGCATCCCTGCCCACTCCAGTAACAGCATCAAGTTTGCTGATGATACCACTGTGGTGGGGCTCATTCCCAGGGGAGATGAGTCTGCATATCAAGATGAAGTGGAGCAGCTGTCAGATTGGTGTACAAATAACAACCTGGTCTTAAACATCACCAAGACTAAGGAGCTGATCATAGACTTTAGAAGGAAGAAAACAGACATTCTGCCCCTGTTTATTAGTGGGAACTGTGTGGAGAGGGTCTCTGAATTTCAGTTTCAGGGGGTCCACATTAAGGATAACCTGACCTGGTGCGTCAACACTACAACTGTTATCATGAAGGCACAGCAAAGATTGTATTTCCTGAGAGTGCTCAGGAACTGCCATCTTTCACAAAAATCACTGGTGTCCTTCTGCCATTGCTCCATTGAGAGCATATTGACACTGTTTCTGTGTATGGTTTTCTAGTTGCACAGCAGGAGAAAGGAAAGCACTCCAGAGGGTCGTCACTACAGCCCAGAAGATCATCATCTGCCCTCTCCCCTCTCTGGCAGATCTGTACAGCTCCTGCAGTATGAAAAAAGCACAAAACATTCTCAGGGACTCATCTCACTCCAGACACACTGTATTTGAACTGCTGCTTTTGGGCAGACATTACAGGACATTAACAGCTAGAACAAACAGGATTAGGAACAGTTTCTATGCCAGTGCCATAAGGGCATTCAATCAAGCAAATTGGTATATTCAATAATATAAATATGATACAATACAGGATCATGCAATGCCCTCCACACCATAGGATGTGAATGTTTGTGAGTGATAATTGTTTAAAAAAACTTTTTAAAATTATTTATTTATATATTTATTATTTTATCTTGTATTATTTTCATAGATTTTTAGATGCACTTTTTTTCACCAAGGATTGGATTTCAATTTTGTTGTATTTATTTACAAAGATATTCTATTCTATTCTATTCATCCCTCCTAGCAGCTGAGTGATGAACTGTGATGAAGGGTGAGGACTCCATATGGGTGGTTCTCTTCAGTGTTCCTGGGTTTCAGCACCAGTGTAACAGTCTCTTGGGTGGGGCGGAACACTGAAGCACTGGGACAGGCAGGTTAATTGCAGGGCAATTTTTATTTATGCTTTTCAGCTTTCACTACTTGCCACAACATTGATGATTCCTTTGGCATCATGGTCTTCTGGCCTCAGCCGCCACCACCAGGCATCCTGGGGTTGTTCATCAAATATGAACAGCCAGCTAACCTCTTCAAGGGTTAGCATGCAGAAGCGCTGCTGGTGTTGCTTGGGGGTGTGGCTGGCATATTGCAAGATAGCTCCCTTTAGGTCGGCGTACTCCAGACAGTTTATGATGGGGAGTTTCCGCGCACCCCCATGCAACTGGTCACCCCGTGCCTCTGCTGCTGACTCAAAGAGTGCCAGGAATGCCTTGGGGTCATCTTACGGGCCCATTTTTGTCAAAGTGATGTGAGGGAAGCTTGCAGACACAGTGGCTGGAGTGCCTGCCAACGCAAGTAGGTTCTGGAATACCTGATAATCCTCCTACAGGGCCTGCAGCAGGGTTTCAAAGTGCTACTCCTGTTCTTGGGAAAGGGTGAGCAGGCCTTGATGCTGGTTTTGCTGGGCAGGGCGAGGGCAGGGACAAGGTCCTTGAAGGGTGAGGACTTCATACAGGTGGTTCCCTTCAGTGTTCCCAGGTTTCAGCACCAGTGTAACAGTCTCTTGGGTGGGGCAGAATACTGAAGCACTGGGACAGGCAGGTTAATTGCAGGGCAACTTTTATTTATGCTTTTCAGCTTTCACAACTTGCTTTTTCACAAGTGTGTACATGCGCGCACACACACACACACACACACACACACACACACACACACACACACATGGCATGCAGAGAAGCTCTGTCTTCCTTTCCACTTCCTCCCTCCATATAAGCCCTCTGCTGTCACTGCAAGACACACACACACCAGGCTTGTAGTACTCGAGTCCAGGACTCGGACTCGAGTCTGACTTGTGCCATAATTTTAAGGACTTATGACTCGACTTGGACTTGAGCACTGATGGCTCGGACTTGGCTTCATGCATTAACTGCATTAGGACTCATAAACTGGAATACAAAGACTCTGATTTTTTCTTTATTTTTTGTAAGATGCCATAATAATTTGGCATAAGATATTTGTATCTACATTTATTGTGTATTAATTTCGTGCAAGAGTGTCATACCTGTGCGCCTTGGCGCGTGCATCAGATAGACTCTCAGGCATGGTCTGGACAGTATGCCCACCAAGCAGACTCTCATGCATGCTGTAAAAGACTCGCACCTGCACAAGATTAAGGCATAATCAGCACACCTATATAAAAACTGTGAAAACACACTTACTTTGCAAAGTATTGAGTTGCATTGCTGATACATTACTGAGTCTTATTTCCTTGTTTGGTTTCCTGATCCCTGATTTCCTTTTTGTTGTCTTTGATTCTACCTAGTCTACAATAGCCTGTTTGTGCTTCACTTAACCTATTGCCTGTTTCACCATTTTACAGTTTTGCCTGCCATTTGGGATTGTTTACCTGTCTTCACTTGTATTAATAAACACACCTTCTGCACTTACATCCAGCTCCCAACCATCTCTGACAGAATACTTTGCACTCCCTGACAAAGAGCATGAACATTCACCTGTTCATACATCATGTTCAGGAACAAACTAATGTTAATGGTGCTAAAACAGCCACCATCAAATGGTGCGGTTGGAGTGTTGGACTCGACTTGAATCAATAGTGGACTCAACTCGGACTCGACTTGGATGGATAGTGGACTTGACTCGACTTGATATTTTTTAATGACTTGAACTTGACGTGTACTTGAACACTGAGGACTCAAGCCTGGACTCAGACTTGAGGTTCAGTGATTCAACTACAACACTGACACACACACATGCACCATTGATTTCACAGGTGTGATTGTTTTGTCACTCACCATCCCTGGCCTTGCTCTCCATTCACAAACCAGTGCTTGACCATGCCCCAGCTGCCACAATGACCAATATACACAGACCCATATTGGGTCCCACTCTCTGAGTGACAGATTCTACTGCACATACTCTGGCTAGAGTTTTGACTTACCACATAGGCTCAGTCAAAATGGCAAATTTGCCACACAGTAATTTTCAAAACAACACAATGATAATAATTACCGCCATGTTGTCCCTTCATTTATACAGTCATTGAACATGACATACTCCAGCTTTGATTGTTTTTGCCTAACCTTTGGTAGCCTGGATATTAAACTTGTATTTTTTTTTATCAAATCTTGCAACCTGAATTTGAACCAGATTCTGGTTCAGTCTGAGCCCTGAAATCAGAAAAATGAACAGTCTTTTAAATATCTGAAAACTGAATCGTTGATTCTGAATTTGTGAACACTAAAAATATATATATATATTTGATTATAGATATTAATTTTTAAACATCAATTTTAAAATGTAAATCTCTGAACAGTGAAATAAATCAAATTAGAATTAAAAATAAATAATTACAATGGTTTTCAACCTAATATATTTCAGTGTTATGAACAGTCTTTACTTTTCATTCTTAAGAGTAAGAATGTTCATGAAATTTTCACAACTTGATGGAAAGGTCACTGGATGTGCACTCATTGGTGTACAAGCAATAGAGGAGAGGTGAGTAATCTGGAGTGTGCATAGGTATTCACCCCCTTTCGTATGACACCCCTAAATAAGAGATAGTCCAAACATTTAACTTCATAAGTCACAAAGTTAGTTGATTAAAATCCACCTGTGTGCAATCAAAGGTGTCACATGATCTGTCACATGATGTCTGTATAAATCCAACTGCTCTGGAAGGTCCCTGACTCTGCAACACTACTAAGCAAGCAACATGAAAACCAGGGAGAAGTCCAAACAGGTCAGAGACAAAGTTGTGCAGAAGTATAGGATTGGGTTATAAAAAAAAAAAAAAAATCCCAAATGTTGAATATCCCACGGAGCACCACTAAAGCCATAATAGAAATATGGAAAGAATACAGCACTACTATAAATCTGCGAAGAGAAGGCCGCCCACCAAAACTCACAGACCAAGGAGGGTGTCACAATCCAGCCCGGAACTTCCAAATCCTGACCTGCGCCTTCGTGTGCCATTCTGTGTTTTCGCTGCTCTCCCCATGCTATGCTTGCACTCCTGCTACACATTTGCTATTAGCCATGCTATATAAACACACTGAGGATAATTACTCATTGCAGATAAATACTCACTGTTAGAATTGTTAAGTTCACATTCATACTCTTGCTCTGTTCCCCAATTTGGATTACGTTTTTGGACTACGATTTTGCCTGCTGAATTTTGGGACTTGTTACTGGGACTTTGACTCAGGACACTGTTGTTTTTCTGGCTCCATTTTTTTTTCCCTCTGGGATTATCATCTGTCACTCTGCCCATGCTCTGTTTTCCTGGATAGAAATCAGTAAGTCAGTCTCAGACTGTTCTGTTGCACCTGCTTCCTGCCTGTTCTCCTCACAAGCCAACTCATCAGGTACACCTCAGTTCATTGCCAGTAGTTGCATATTGGGTCCAATCTGTTCCTGTGACTTCCAGGTTGTGACAGAATTTATCCGCCACATCATGGACCAAGCAGACTAAAATGATCTCAAATCTACATTGGCTAAGCAGGGCCCAGTTCTCGGATCTCATCAGCAAGAGAACATAGCTGTTCCCCAAAGCATTTCCTCTATCACTGATCCCCTACAAAGACATTCCTCACAGATGTAGAGCCTTCAGGCTTCAATCACAGGCTGACCAGCACCAGTTCCAACTAGTCAGCTGGGCGCTCCAGCTCCACCCCCCACTCCATGAGCCTTGATTACCCACTTCACAGCCATATGATGGTGCACATGGGGCCTGCCTTTCATTTGTCTCACAGTGCTCCTTAGCCATGGAACTTCAGGTGTCTGCCTTCCATTCTGAGAGCCCCCATGTAGCATATGTCATCTTGCTCTTAACAAGAAAAGCATGGGAGTGGGGTACAGCTGGTTGGGATGCCAGGGCACCCTGCTGCTTGAGTTTCAGGGAGTTCACTGAGGAGATGCAGAAGGATTTTGATTGTTCTCCCAAGGGCAGGGAGGCAGCAAGACAGCTGATGGGGCTGAAGCAAGGTGCCCACTCAGTTCATGATTATGCCATCAAATTCCAGACTTTGCCACAGCAGTCGACTGGAAAGCAAGTCCCTTGTATGATACCTTCATTCATGGGCTAAATCATGCCATCCTGGATGAGATTGCACTTTGTGATCTTCCTGACAGCCTAGATGGTTTGGTAGACCTGGCTGGTCAGGTGAACACGCATCTTCTGCTGCGCAATCAGAGAAGGGACCGAAGGTGGGGCTGAAGGGTCGAACCCAGGCCTGTCACCTCTCCATCAGAGGGTGCCACCCCCAGTAAGTCAGAGCCCATGGAATTAGGCAGAACCAAGGTAACTCCAGAAGAAAGATGCCATTGAGAAACTAGTTCCTGTTTTTATTGTGGACAGTCTGGACATTTCATCTCCCACTGCCCAGTAAAAGGCTCTGCCCACCAGTAGATGTGGGGATACGGGTGGGCATCTGTACACATACTTCCCCCACTGTTAGGTCAACATTGACCATTGAGATTTTGTTCCAGAACAAGGTCCAGTCTGTTTAAACCCTCATTGATTCCAGTGCGGACCAGAGCTTCATCAGGACTTCCTGGGCAGAAGAATTGGGCATCCCCTTGTGTCAGCTAGATGGCCCTCTTGTGACCAGAGCCCTGAATGGGACTGAACTCAGCCCCATTTCCTGTGTCTCTGACCCTGTTACTTTGAAGGTTTTTGGTAATCACGTCAAATCAATTTCGTTCTACACCACAAATGACTCCCTTGAATTTATTGTCCTTGGCCTCCCTTGGTTATACCTCCACAACCCCCACATTAACTGGAGCAATGGGACCATTCTCTCTTGGAGTACTTGCTGCCTGGACTTTTGCCTATCTTCTGCTCAGACTCCTCTGGCCCCTCTTGCCACCAGCCCTGATGAGACTATTGATCTTTCTAATGTGCCCCCTGAATATCTGGACCTTTGTTTGGTATTCAGTAAGCCTCATGCCACCTCTCTTCCTCCACACTGACCCTACAATTGCTCCATAGAGCTGTTACCTGGAACCACATCTCCCAGGGTCATATCTACTCTCTTTCCCCCCTGGAGTGGGAGGCCATGGACAAATACATGTCAGAGTCTCTAGCAGCTGGCATCATTCAGCCATCATACTTTCCTGCTGGAGCAGGGTTCTTCTTTGTGGAAAAGAAAGACAAGTCCCTCAGGCCCTGCATTGATTATTGGGGACTCAATGCTATCACCATGAGGAATTGCTATTCCCTACCACTCATGTCCACTGCCTCTGAATTACTTCAGGGGGCTCAGTTTTTTTACCAAGCTGGACCTCCGCAATGCTTACCACCTGCTATGAAGAAGAGAAGGAGACGAACGGAAGATGCTGCTGCACACTCCTACAGGCCACTACAAACATCTGGTTACTCTTTTTGGACTCACTAACACCTCCTCTGTCTTTCAAGCCCTAATCAATGATGTTTTACAAGATTTCATTAACCAATTCATCTTTGTTTATCTCGATGATATCCTCATCTTCTCCCCCACACTGGAGATCCATTGGTCCCACGTCAGACAGGTCCTGCAACGACTCCTAGAGAACCAACTCTTTGCCAAAGCAGAAAAGTGCAAGTTTCACGAATGCACCGTGTCCTTCTTGGGCTTTGTGATTTCCCCTGGTGTGGTCCAAATGGACCCTGAAAAGGTCAAGACAGTCTGTGAGTGGCCTGTCCCTTCTTCCCGTAAGGAACTGCAGTGCTTTTTGGGGTTCACTAACTTCTATCAAAGGTCTATCAAGAACTTTTGCACCATTGTCAGTCCTCTGACCGAACTCATATCTTCCAACCATCCCTTCTTTTGAACTGACCATGCTGAGAGAGCCTTCTCTTCTCTTAAGAACAGATTCACCACAGCACCAGTTCTCATCATCCGAGACCTCGCCATTCAGTTCATTCTCTAAGTGGATGCCTCTGACACTGGCATCAGGGCTGTCCTGTCCCAGAGGTCAGCCAAAGATAACAAGGTGCACCCCTGCGCATTCTTTTCTCATCGCATGACCCCAGTGGAACACAACTATGGCATTGCAGCTTGAGAACTGTTAGCTATCAAGCCAGCCCTGGAGGAGTGGAGGCACTGGTTGGAGATGACTGAGATTCCATTCATCATTTGGCGAGACCATCGAGTACCTCAGGTCTGCCAAACATCTCAATGCACATCAAGCCAGATGGTTACTGTTTTTCTCCCACTTCAACTTTGTGCTCTCAATTAGAGCAGTCTATAAAAACATCAAGCCAGATGCTCTTTCCAGGCAGTTTTCTCTGGACTCTCAGCAAGACATCACCAAGCCCATCCTCTCTGCCCATTGTCTCGTGGCCACCACCTGACTCAACATAGGAGATGCTGTCCAAAACACCCTGTCCAGTGATCCAGGAACAGACAATGGTCCACCCAGCTGTCTGTATGTGCCCCCTTGTGTGTGCTCCCAAGTGCTTCAGTGGGGGCACAGCTCCCTCCTCGCCTGTCACCCTGAGGCAGCCTGGACCCTTGCCATCCTCAGGCAATGCTTCTGGTGGCTGAGCATGCAGTGAGACATTAGGACCTTTGTGGCAGCCTGTGACA
The DNA here is from genome assembly GCA_026167865.1 of Notarius quadriscutis. NCBI lineage: Eukaryota > Metazoa > Chordata > Actinopteri > Siluriformes > Ariidae > Notarius > Notarius quadriscutis. The sequence goes on along the minus strand of JANZLB010000002.1, from coordinate 22,514,901 downwards.
TCTGCTCCAGGAACAAGACTAGCAACCAACCTGCTGCCGGACTATTAAGACCCCTACCTGTACTTCACCATCCTTGGTCTCACATTGCGGTGGATTTTGTCACTGACCTCCCCAGCTCCAACTTGCATCATGATGATTCGCAATCACTTCTCTAAGGTGACTCACTTTGTTCCCCTCCCTAAGCTGCCTTCAGCTAAAGAGATGGCAGAACTGTTTATCTATCATGTGTTCCAGATTCATGGTCTGCCTACTAACATTGTGTCTGACAGAGGCCCCCAGTTCTCTGCTTACTTCTGGAAAGAGTTCTGCAAGCTCATTGGGGCCACTCCCAACTTCTCCTCAGGTTACCACCCCCAGACTAATGGGCAGACAGAGTGCACCAATCAGAAGCTGGAGGTTGTGCTACGATGCTTTATGTCCAGTGATTCTTCTTCCTGGAGCCAGGAGCTCCTTTGGAATGAATACACCCACAACAGCCTTCCCTCATCATCCACCAGGCTGACTCCCTTCTACTGTTGCTTCGGTTACCACCACCCTCTTTTTCCTGAACAGGAGGAAGAATCATTTGTTCCTTCAGCCCAAGCCTTTGTCTGATGCTGCCACAGAGTTTGGGTGCATGCCAGATGTCACCTATTATGTGTCAATCACACATACAAAAGGATGGCAGATCAACATCGCAGGCTGGCTCCAGTCTACCACCTGGGACAAAAGGTCATGTTGTCCACAGCCAATCTCCCTCTTAGGGTTCCCTCACGCAAGATGGCCCCCAGGTTTGTTGGCCCCTTTCCTATTTCTAAGGTCATCAACCCCACGACTGTGAGATTGGGATTGCCCAGGTCTATGTGACGGCTTCACCCGTCTTTTCATGTCTCCCAACTGAGACCCCTGGTCTCTAGTCCCTTCTCCCACCCTTCCAAGACCCCTCCTTCCCAGGATTGTTGATGGAGAGGAGGCCTACACAGTCAGGAAACTACTGAAGGTCCATTGAAGAGGTCGGGGGTTACAGTATCTGGTCAACTGGAAGGTTATGGCCCGGAGGAGAAGTGTTGGGTGCCGGTGTGTTTCATCCTTGACCCTGCGCTCATCAGGGATTTCCACCACAAGAACCCAGGAGCTCTGTCTGGGATGCCCAGAGGCATCCGTAAGGGTGTGTGTGTGGGGGGGGGGGGTACTGTCATCCAGCCTGGAACTTCCAAATCCTGATCTGCACCTTTGTGCTCCACTCCACGTTTTCCCCGTTCTCCTCATGCCACGTTTGCTATCAGTCACTCTATATAAACACACCAAGGAGAATCACTCAACGCAGATAAATACTCACGTTCATGGTCTCGCTCTGTTCCCCGACTTAGATTACGTTTTTTGGACTACAATTTTGCCTGCTGTTTTTGGGACTAGTTGCTGTGACTCTGATTCGGGACTCTTGTTTTTTCTGGCTCCGTTTTTCTCCCTGGGATTATTATCATCAGTCACTCTGCCCTTGTGCCATCTTCCTGGATTTCGCTGGGTGAGTTCTGGACTGTGCTGCTGCACCTGCCTCCTGACTGGTCTCCTCAGGAGCTCCCTCTTCAGGTACGCTTCTGTTCATTTTCTGTAGTTGCTTATTGGGTCCTATCTGTTTCCGTGGCCTCCGGGTTGTGACAGTATTTAAAACAGAGTGAAGGAAGCAAAAACCCCTTTTACAAATCAGACATTATGCTTCTGACTAAATCGTTTGAAATTTTGATAAAATAATTTTGTTTTTTTTTCCTTCAGGACTACAGAGTAAACATTTTCCTGCGTCAGAAGTGGAATGACCCACGCCTTTCCTACAGTGAGTATCCAGATTCATCGTTGGATTTGGACCCATCCATGTTGGACTCAATTTGGAAACCTGACTTGTTCTTCGCCAACGAGAAAGGAGCCAATTTCCATGATGTCACCACTGAGAACAAGCTGCTGAGGATCTTCAAGGATGGAACTGTTCTTTACAGCATCAGGTACATTCATGACAATGGACAATACTAAGGTTCAGTTCTGGATTCTGATTGGTCAGAGTGATTGGGACGACTGTTGGAATGCTTATAAGAGACAACAGCAACATCATATGTAACTATAATATGTAAATATGTACAGTACATAATATGTATATGCAAACTATAAAAACAGTGAGATTCTTTACTAAATTTAAAATTGGATTCATTATCAAATTACTCGGTACACTTCACAAACACAAAAGAATGTCATTACAGAAAAATAAAGAATGGCACATTCAGCTTTTTATTCATTTATAGTTACATTGAATGTTGTGCTCTAGTTCCTGTTCTCCCTTCTGACATGAAGACATCCTGAAGGTTCATCCACAGCACGCTGTACATCACATGACTGGCACCACAATATTGATTAGTAATCTCTTATAAGAAAGTTAATCTGAAGGGACTAAACTAGAGTAAAGGCAGTTTTACTCCAGGGATGATTACAGTCATTTATTTTAAATACCAGGCTGATGGCATCAATCCCATCCCCCTTTATAGATGCTGTACAAATCATACTTTTCATTAGGCCAAGTTCCCATGTGGGCTGGATGGTGTCCTGGCTGTAACACACTTATTGAGTAATATTCACTCAGTTATGCAGAAATCTTTGAATTACAACCCTGATGTGCAGTCATTACAAATTAAACCTCAATTCTGAAAAATGGGAAAACATAAATGGACCCCAGGTTGCGGGATGACTTTGGCTTTGGAAGTGTTGTCAGGGGAATTGTGCATGTAAAATAATGCATGTTGAAATGTGCTTCAGGGGACATGATTCTCCATGAAGTGTTTTTGTCACACAGAGCTACGTAGGTTCCACAAAATGCTATGAGCTATAACTCAAATAATTCACCATCAAAGCTTGTAAGCAAGAACATCATGGTCGCTCACTGCCCATGAGCACTGTAATATTTTATAACAATTTACACCATTCTGCATTCTGATTGGTGCAGCTGCACATCACAGGTTTATATTAATGACCTCGTTCTGATGTTTTATCATTTCTATAGTAGCAACATACACATAACATTTCTTTATATACAAACTAGCAACATTTATTTTACTCATTCAGCATACTTTAGCAACTATATTTCAGTGTGACCAACAAATTACTGTTAGAGGGCCTTGCCTGTATTTCCAGCCCTGATTTGTTCAATTCCGACCAAAGTCAAATTACCGTATTGGCCCGAATATAAGACGGGGTTTTTTGTTCTAAAAATAGATCTGAAAAGGGGGGGTCGTCTTATTT
>JANZLB010000002.1:22490017-22504074 GCA_026167865.1 Notarius quadriscutis | reverse complement strand
ATTTTTTTTTTTTTTTTTTTTTTTTCTTTTTCAGTGGCAAATCTTGATCCCAGGAGGAATCAGGTGTGCTCAAAGTGGAAAATAACATTGGACCACATTCTCTACTGGAATAATTATATAAAAGTTAAAGATAAGAAAGAGTCTCTCCACACACATCAAAGTTATTCATTTATTTTTTTCAAAATGTCGCTAAAAGATGGGGATTCTCCAAAATGTTGGCAGTCAGTGGGAGCTACTATTACAGTTTCCAGATTTGACTTAATAATCTAAGTGAGCATATGTAATGGCTTTTATGCTGTATGTATAATTTTGACCCTATATAAACCTTTTCTTTTACATTATATGGATGGCCAGGTGCATGTGTGCCACTTACCTGGGAAAGAGATGGTACTATAGGAAGAAAGCAAGCTGGCAGAGGCACTGTGATGGTCTGGGCAATGTTCTGTTGGGAAATCTTGCATCCTGACAGAGAACAATACTGAAGACATCAAAAGTATGAAATAATATATGGAACATATATGGAATAATGTGGTAAATAAAAAGTGCTAAAAATAATATATGTTTCATATTTTAGATTCTTCAAACAAGTCACCATTTACCTTGATGACAACTTTGCACACTATTGGCATTATCTTAACCAGCTTCATGAGCTAGTTACCTGGAATGCTTTTCAATTAACAGATGTGTGCCTTGTCAAAAGTTAATTAGTGGAATTTCTTGCCTTCTTAATGTGTTTGAGACCATCAAATAGTAAATAGTAAAAATCAATAGTCAATAAAAGTCATAAGTTAAGAGACCTCGGCCTTGGCAATATAATAGACATTTTGGAAGTTTCAACACCTCTGAATTAATAATCTAAGTGAGCATATGTAAATTTTTGACCCTGTATATATAATTTTGACCCAGTGTTGATTTCAGAAAACCCAAAGAAAATTAAAACTTGTGCACCAAACTCTAGTGTTTTTTTTTTAATTAAAGATGTATGCTGTACAATCATTCTGCCACAGAAAAAGAACAGTTCAAAGAAATTACTGAATGCCCAAATATTGCCATGACATTCATATCCAAGCTGACATTCATGTCTCTTGATGTAAACTTCTGACCACAACTTTCTCTCTCTCATATATGAGAGAGAGAGAGAGAGAAAGGATGTTTGTCTCTATGTTAGCCCTGGGATTAGCTCCAGATTCTCCAAAAACCCTGACAGATAAACTGTATAGATAATGGAGAGAGAGAGAGAGAATATCTTAATCAAACATATTGCTTAATTGAAACATAGCAAAAACACTGCCACATTTTCTTAATTTGACATCTCAAAATGGCACATTAAAACTGCAATAAATGACACTTCTACTCAAGACAAATCTTATATTATTTTATTAACCCGACAAGGCAAAATGGCAAATTTAATGTGTGACAAAATATATTTCTACTCAAGACAATTCTCATAACCTTTCAGACATGAATGACATTCAGGTAATTTGCACAATGGACACTGCAATGATTTATAATTTCTGTGGGTTTCTGTTTTTGGATCTGGTCAGTGTTTCTTCCTCATATCAGGGAGATTTCCTTGAAACTGTCAACTCTGCCTTGATCATCAGGGATATAAATCTATATCTGTATTTTTGTAAAGCTGCTTTGTGACAATGTCTATTGTTAAAAGTGCTATGTTAATAAAATTGATTTGAATCAGAACCAAAAGATGCTAGGTGGCACAAAAACGAAGACCACAGCTTAGCATGGGCCTAACCATTAATTCTCTCTTTGCCATGGTCATATTCCAGAATGCCTAAAAAGTACAAGAAGCACTTTTTTTTAGATCTAATATGGAGGTGTCCTGACAGAAGGAATTACCCAATCAGAAAATTTAGATACTGTTTAGACAGAGTGTTCATCTTTCTCTTCCTCATCTCACCTAGAACAATTAAGGGAGACAACAATGTATGTAGGGAAAAAAATATGCAGGCTCCCCTGTGACCTTAATTCATTTGCTTGCTTCCAGTGTACAGAATGACAAATGGAGCCATCCATCAAAGGACACATGGGTCATCCCCTTTTTACACTTATTGTTCAAATTCAAACAGAGACAATAAGGCAAACTTGTTTTTTCATGCTTAGAAAGAAAATGTCTTTATGTCTTAAAAATGATTTTCCAGAGTACTAATTGTGACATACTGACATACTAATGCCATTTCCAGTACACTTTTATTCACAGTCAGTAGTATCTGTTGTACTCTAGTAGCAATGAAATACTGTTAAATTAAGTGCAATTAAATGTAATTAAATAATTTTTAGCATTTTAGCATATTATTATATATGTATATTTTATTTCACTGTGTCTGTTGATCATACATTAAGTATACCACTGGGGTTTTGCTAGGGGTGGTTAAAAGTGTGGTCTTGATTGCATTTCCTCGTGGGCTCAGAGGGGTTGAAGATATGGAGAAACATCATGTATGGATCTCGCAAAGAGAGGACTGCATCATATCAAAGGCCCAGGCAAGTCATTTTGCTTTACAGGGTCTGTCTCTGTTTCTCCCTCCATCAAAATGCCTCAGCCATATGAGGCACATTAGAGTAATTGAGGAGCAATGGTACAAGGCGTGAGGTGATGTCTCTCTTTCTTCTTTTTCTTGCTGTCCTGTATGTATTCTCTCTCTCTCTCATACTCAAGGGGCAAGAAACTCACTAACTCTAACTCTCACAGTCATCCATCCACCTCAATGCAGATGTTTCATCATTTTAAGGATTACTTTTCCCCCAATGTGACTTATTCCTTTTCCTTTCTTTTCACTGAACAGCCAGACGTGAGTGGAACAAAGAGATCAATTAGCTCCTTTCAAGTGAGATCAAAGTAGTGTGGCCCCATGTCCAGACATCTACACCATGTATACCAATTAAATCAATAGGCGGTTCTACCCCCACCAACTCTTGAACACATGCCATGCAAATAGGTAGAATACTTATGTAAACAGATGAGGCAGAGTACCTTGTGAATACAATTAGACACCATTTTGCTTATCCTTTAGTGAGTACCCTACTAAAATTTTGATTATCAGTTATTTCTCCCCCAAGACTTACCCTTCCCCACATAACTTTAAGATGATGTGCATAACATTGCATGTTAAATACAACTTCTAGTCAACTAGTTCTGCTTGGTAAAACAAAGGAATATCTGGGCAAGAGAAGGAGGAGGAATGTGAGACAGGAAAAACATCAGTTCTCAGGCCACAGACAGGTGCAGTGACCCTGTTCACCTCTGAAGGTGCCACTTGCAGTTTATTAGACATTTATGGCTGGCCAGTGCTTTTTAACATGACCACCTGGTTGCAATAAGAGTGCAGCTCATGAGCTCTAGCTTCAGTTCCCCAATGGGAAATTCTATGCATTTCCCAAGAGAGCTGGGCCCTGTTAAGGGGTTTATGATGCTGAAAGTGGTCCAAAGGGAAAATATTCACAGGTATAGAAGAAATTGTAGCAGGAGCCTGTTTTCTTATTACTTGCAATGCTCCCCTGAGAATATTTTCTTCTTTCCTGAAATAGCCCACAGTGCATAAATGGCCTTATCTAAGTATATACATTAAAACTTTTCTTTTAATTCCATTATGATGATATATGTGAATAGTAAGTAAACATTTCATTTCTTTAAATTGTATCCTGGCCAGATCAAAATGTAAAAGATTTTTCCCCAAGACATTCAAGTCATGGAAGTATAACAAAATGTGACCTATAGTACAAACAAATCAGATTTGTAATTTAGAGACTTGAACAAGTATCAAAATTAGATCTGTCACAGTATCCTTTATGCTTCATTCTAAAACGAATCAATGCAACATTACATTTCCATCTCATGTATTCATAGGAATTGCAATTTTTGTTGTATTTTGTTGTAAATAAAATCATAAGAAAATACACGAAAGCAAATTTTTCTATTGGCCAAGTGATGTCTTGTAGTTTTCAAAAATACCCCCAAATTGAGGTCATAATACAAATAATTTTATCACATAAATGCCCCTGAATTAGCATGCTAATTGTGCACATACTGTGTATTGCAGTGGTATTACTGGTAATTTTCATACATGTTTAAAAAAATATGAAGTATTCTTTTATATTTCTTGTCTTTAAATGATAATGCTTAGTTGGTGCATTTCACTTGTAGGCTTCATTTCTGACCACGAATATAAAAATAGCAAAATTTCAAACAATGGAAATAATGGCTTAGGCCTAACAAAATTATCAGAAATCCAGGCATATATCAGCAAATTTTAATTCACCTGTATGAGAAAAGGTATTATGGTCTTGTAAATCTGTAAATATAGAGTTATTACACTAACCTGGATTGTATATTATCAGCAAAACTGAACATCTGAAAATTGTATTCATATATTCCTTATATTCCTAGTAAATTTTATATTACATGTAGCATACATCCATATAATCTGCATAAAAATACACTGTGTCCACTTTTTAGGAATATCTGTACAATTGCATATTCATGCAATTATCTAATTAGTCAATCATATGGCAGTTGTGCAATGCATAAACTCATGCAGATACAGGTCAAGAGCTTCATTTAATGTTCACATCAAACAGAATGAACAAAAAAGTGACAAATAAGGAAGATCTCTGTGACTTTGATTGGGACATGGATGTTGGTACCAGAAGGGCTGGTTTGAGTATTCCATAAACTGATGATCTCCTGGGGATTTCACACACAACAGAATGATTAATAATAATAATAATAATAAGAAGAAGAAGAAGAGAAGAAGAAGAAGAAACATTGAGTGAGCAACAGACTCATTGAAATGGGACAGTTGAAGATTAGAAAAAAAAAGATCAGCTGTTTTTATTTCCAGTCTTCAACTGGACAGTTTAGGTGAGTCTGTGCCCATGATAGCCTAGCCTCGGATTTCTGTTCTTGGCTGACAGGAGTGGAACCTGATGTGGTCTTGTGAGGTTGCAGACCATTCACCTCAAGGCTCAATGTTTTGTGCATTCTGAGATGCTTTTCTGTTTGCTACAGTTTTAAAGAGTGATTGAGTTAATATATCCTTCCTGGCAGCTCAAACTAATCTGGCCATTTTCCTCTTCCCATTCTTATCAGCAAGGTGTTTCCACCAAAAGAACTGTCACTCACTCAAAGGCTTTTTTTATTATTAAAAAAGGGTTTGTTTGTTTGTTTGTTTTTTATTAAAATAACCTTCTGCTGTGTGTGAAATTCCCAGGAGATCAGCAGTATCTGAAAAAAATCAAGACAGCCCTTCTGGTACCATGATCCATGCCACGATCAAAGTGACAGAGATCAGACTTTTTCTTCATTCTGATGTTTGGTGTGACAATTAACTGAAGCCCTTGACCTGTATCTGCATAATTTTTTGCATTGTGCTGCTGCCATATGCCAAAGTGGACTGTGAGTATATATCTGTATAAATTATAATATGTAGCTATATAGTTGATTTTGAATAAAGGGTCATCGCTTTTCATGATACATGGAGATCTCCAGGTTAGCAGATGTAGGGAGCAATAAGTTTGCCAATGGAGCTCGGTGTCACTCTGGCTAACATTCAGCACAGATGGAATTTTTTTTTTGCTTTTGACAGATGCTTCACCCCAGATGTAACCAGTTCAACAACATCTGGGAGGATGGCTATGTATATACAGAATAGGCTAAGGGAACACTTGTTTAAAATAGAGAGATAGAGAAAGCACACTTCCAGATCTTTTTATTTATTTGCCCAAAAGTAAATGCAAGATATTTTAGAAATATTTTGTAATGTAGGTTGTCCTACATCCTTCACAGCTGCAAGTACAAGTAATGCACATTCATCCTTTCTTCCATACTTTTTTAAACTGTGCTGTGTCCAGTATGCTCCCATGTGGCCTTTCTCTGTTGTACGAGCTTCATATATGACTGCCCATTCCTGCCTCATATGTGAGAATAAAAAACATCTGTCTCTGAATTTTTAAAAATGTTACCACTCCTAATGCACACGTCTAGTTTGATGTACTAAAATACACAGTACATAACAAATACTACTAGTTATCCACTGGTTGGTTATCTCTTTAAGAAAAACAGAAACAAAACTGAATAACAGTACAAAATCCATATCCAGGATAAATTAGATAGCCATAATTCAATAAACATAATTAATTATTCCCACAAAATTTGAGAACAAACTGATTCCTTACCTGTTCAGAAAAAAAGTTTAATTTCCATCACACCTAAATCCATCCTTAGTGTGTATATTGGCTCTCTCACACTCTCACTCTCTCCACTGACAGGCTGCATGTCACAGTGGAACCTAACTTATATCAAGCCTAAAGTTGGGGCGTGATGATGTATTTGAGCTGGTGTATGACATATGCATTACAATTTCTCACCAATTCTGACACACCCCTGGCACAGTGCCGATGATGAATTACTATTACAGGATTCTTGTTGTGATTCACAGCAGCTTAGAAACACTATATTATACAGTATTTTATTGTTCTTTGATACAATCATCTTTATTTTAATAAAAATATATATATATTGCCTTTTGTAAAATGTGCATGTATAACTGTAACTGCAGCAAAAAATATTTATTTTTTGTTCAACAAGTGGCTGAGAACTGTTTATCAACAGATTATAGTATCCAACAGTGGTCTCTGGAATATGAACATGTGACACACATTGTGACCAAGAGTGAGGTCAGCATTAAACCACATACTCTGTATCCTTCTGATTCCACACATCTCTGGTTTCATCTTCTGTGTTTCAGGGTTTTTTCTTTGGGTGTTTAAATTTTGTTTCAAATAAAAGAATGCAAATGAGCATTTGCCAAAAAACTATGCTTTTCCATCTGATATTTTCCAGACTTGGGAGACAATGCAGCATACCATGGTTGAGGAAGTTAGAGAAGCAGGCTTAGAAGAGAAGGTTAGAGAAGCAGGCTTGGGACCAAAAGGTTGCCAGTTCGATTCCCTGGACCAGCAGGAAAACTGTGTGGGTAGGGGGAGTGAATGAACACTGCTTCCCCCTCTATATCCATGGCTGAAGTGCCTTTAAGCAAGGCACCTAACCCTCAACTGCTCCCTGGGTGCTGTAGTGCTGCCCACGGCTCTGGAGGATATCTGCAACTGGTGTGGCATGTTGGCAGGCGCACGGTCACTAGTGGCAACTAAAAACTGACTAGGGCCACTAAAAGTTGAGGTTTGGCTGCCCGAAGGTTGACTATGATTTCAGAAGTATGAAAAAATTACAATAAAATTAAAATAAAATGTCCCTTCCTTTGTTTTCCTTTCCTCAACTCTTTGTGAATTCTAGTAAAAGTTTAGTTCTAAAGTGCAAAATTCAAAGACATTCATGAGTTTTCAGATCGCTCCATGATATCCACTGCTGTGTCTGAAATCACTCACTACTCACTATATAGTGGACTATATAGTGAGTTCGCCATTTTGTATTGCTGTCCAAATGTATAGTGAAAATTATTACACCCTATATAGTGGACTCATAGTATCCCACAGTGCATCGTGAAAAGTCATGTACAACCAATAGTCACTACCATCATGCATTGTGGTTGCACATTTTCACAGATCTGTAAAAGCTGTTTCAGAAGGACTGTTATGAAATTTTACATAGATTGAGTATAGCAGTAGTTTGTTTTCCCTTATGACAACAGGCACAAGACAAATTTATAAGTTGTGGCGCAAAAATGGCAATAATATTGTAGTGTGTTGTGGGTGAATAGATGGAGGAAGAAACACATTATAAATGGACATACAAGTGCAATTAAAATGAGAAAGAGAATAGAAGTAAGCTAAAATAGAATATGACCAATAAAATACAAGAATAAAAGTTACAGTGCAGAGTGAGAAATTAATCAAAAGCCTCAAATTTGATTTAATAAAAGGCAGCAGCAAAGAAGAAAGTATGCAGCCTTGATTTAAAATAACTGAAAGATACAGCAGACACCAAGTACTTTGGTATTTATTAATATGTGGGAAATACACTTAGCATAATATGTATTTATCACAAAAATACATGCATGTATTTATTATTTTGAAAACCCACCAGCCAACTGATCTGGCACATTTTAATTGTGTGACAGTAATGATATAACGGCGCCACAAAGTACAGTCCAAAAGCTTTTTTTCATTTTACCAATGAGCTCACTAAATAGTCCTCTATATAGAAATCCCTAGATAGTGAGTAGGGAATCATGAATGAGTGAGTGATTTCGGACACAGCACACAACTTTCCCAAACTATGACCTTTCCCATGATTCATTGCTGCACCATAGTGGAAGCTGGGATCTTTCTTCCGCTCCACTATGTTGACGTTTGTAGCTAATGCTAATTGGTAGGTAGGTAAAATCAAAGATGACTAAAAGACAGGTCCGATTTTCTGACGTGCCTTGGGGATAATATGATCAAAGTGCCCCATCCGTCTACCCTTACAGAATGGATAGATGACATGAAGTTGTGGCCTGAAATCAGCTATGTTGACATTGTCATTTTTTTTTTTTTATTCTTAGTGAGGGTGTTGATGGCAAGGAGCTAAGGAGCTACAAAAATATAGAAGCATACAATTATCTACACAGTAATAAAATTGGCAAAATTATGTGTAAAAGAGAGGGCAATTTTGTTTGCTTAAAGGCTGAGGTTGAGCCTACGTAGCCAGAGCAAAAAAAAGGGAAACCCTGCAGTCATGCAGCAGCTATTATCTGGAAGATAGACTATGTTGAGTGACTGTATTATTGTATTGGTTTATTAATAATGTAATTTTTATATATTGTAAGTCGCTTTGGACAAAAGCGTCTGCCAAATACCATAACCATATTAACAATAAGCACCTAGCTCTAGTCTAATAGAACTCTACCAGCCTACTGTACTGTGATGTCTCTTGTATAGGCTCAAGAAGCAAAAGCTAGGTCAGAGAAGCATAGGCTAACCATTTTAATGCAGATGCAAATGCTGTCAAACTTTGGAAACAATAAACATATCATACTTAAATAATTCCTTGTCTCTGTATTTGTCCAAGTTTCTTCAACTTCTTAACTATTCTGATCATTCCAGATATTGGATAGTATTTGTAGGCTATTTGTTTACACTTGTACTTCAGCACTGGTCGCTCTTGGATTCTCTTGGCTACCGAGGCTACACACACTTATTGTTAGTTGCTCTGAATAAAAATGTCAGCTAAATGACTAATGTAGTGTAATGTTTGAATAATGTACAATATCTCAACAACAATTACATATAATTAGAACTTTTTGTTGTTCAGGATGAGATTATTAGTGGAACACCAGACTGTCAGGTTTTGCACCTCATCTATGTATGCTGACTCATCATTGTTGGAGATCAGACCTATAACTATCAGGTCATCTACGAATTTTGTGATGTTGCACGGATGGGCTGGCAGTCATGGGTGAAGAGGCTATAAAGGATAGGACTCAGGATATACCCTTGAAGAACACCAGTGTTCATGGTGAGAGTGGAGGATGTTTTTTTTTTTTTCTCTCCCCAGCCTGACAGTCTGGGGTAGGTTGGTCAAGAAGTCCAAGATCCAGTTGCAAATGGCCATGTTCAGGCCCAGTTTATGGAGTTTAGACACTAGGGTGTTGGGGATGACAGTGTTAAAGGCTGAACTAAAGTCTAAGAAGAGCATTCTGACATATGTGTAATGTATAATATCCTAGTGACTTTCAAGGATAGCAGAGCAAAACAGTGTAACAGTCACAATAATCCCAGGAAAAATCCAAGAAGAGCCAACAAAAACCATGCAGGAAAAAAAGTCAAAGTTTTTCCTGTGTCAAAGTCCCAATCCAAAACCCTGTAATCCAGGGTTACAGGGTGTGTGTGTGCTAGTCCTCTGGTAACCACAAGAGTTTGACTCCCCACTCACATCTGTATTGCAGCATGCCTTGTACTTCAGCACTGGTCACTCTTGGATTCTCTTGGCTACCAAGGCTACACGCACTTATTGTTAGTTGCTCTGGCACCACTTTTATGATGGTCTTTGGTATGACCCAACCGTGAATAGAACTTCTGAGCTCCCGATCGAGAGGTGGACACGCTGACCACTAAGCCACTTGCTGGTTGAGTGTTTATCAGTGTTGTGCAATTATCCTTGTAATGTTTATATAGAGTGGCTAACAGCAAATTTTTAGCAGGTGTGCTAGCACAGAACTGGGAGAATGGGGAAAGCATGGAGTGGAGTGCAAAGGCACAGATCAGGATTTGGAAGTTCCAGGCTGGATCATTACAGAAGTACCCACCCTGGGATACCATCTGGTTCAGCTGCCTTCCTCGTGCTGATGCTGTGCAGTGCTCTCCTGACCTCATTTGTGTCCAGAATCAGTCCCTGATGATCTGGTGATCCATTACCCTGGTGTTGTTATCTGCATCAAAGCAGGCAAAGAACCTGTTACAGTCCTCTGCTAATGAGGGGTTGCTGCTTTCAGTGTGATTGTCCTTCATTTTGTAGTCTGTTATGGCCCGTATGCCTTGCCACATATGTCAGAGGTTGTTACTGGTGAAAGGTTCATCAAATTCCTGAGTCTTTATTCATTTTTTGCTTCCTTAATGTTACATTTAAGAATGCTCCTTGCTAGGTTATAGGCTGTGATGTAATTGGCTCTGTAAGCAGCATCCCTAAGCCTTAGCAGGTTTCTAACTTTGTTGTTCAGCCAGAGTTTCTCATTAGGAAAGTCATGGATTTTCTTAACAGTGGTAACATTTTCAGTACAGAAGTTTATGTACAATAGTACTGATGAGGTGTATTGGTCAAGGTCTGAGTCAACAAAAAGGCTCCAGCCAGTGCACTCAAAACAGTCTTGTAGTTGTGCTGTTGCTCCTTCAGACCACACTCTAACTTCTCTGCTGGTTGACTTAGCTCTGCTGATGAGTGGTTTGTAAGATGGCAACATTAACAGAGAGAGGTAATCAGGTGAGGGCATGGCACAGCCTTGTATGCATTGCTCAGGTTTGTGTAAACATTATCTAATGTGTTGTTGCCGCTGGTCAGGTTTTTTACATTCTGATAAAAACTGGGTAGGAATGACCTGAGATTAGTCTGATTAAAATCTCCTGCTGTGATGAAAGCTCCTTCAGGGTGGGAGTTCATTGATAACTGAATGTAGCTGCTCCAGTGCTGACCCAGCATTAGCATGCAGTGGAATGTAAACAGTCAACACAAAAACACAAGAAAATTCCCTTGGTGTATAGATGGATTCTCGCATCGAAGGCAAAGCATGAATATCCAGCAACACTAGTGATGACTCTTTTCATGAGTGAAGAGACCAATCCTAGATCCACAAGCCCTGTCACATATGCTGCACTGGTACAAAGGGCTGGTAGTGGTGTTAGTGGCCTTCCTCTTGGCACACTTCTCATTAAGTAGACCAGTTCACCTCTCTTCAAAGACCTGGATGCACTCGCTGCAAGTGCTGCTCCATGTCACATGGACTTTGGCAGTGCTTTCCCAGGCATCAGGGTTGATTCCACATCTCTTGAGGTTGCATTTGAGCGTGTCCTTGTATCTCAACCTCGGTCTGCCCACTGATCTCTTTCCACAGCTCAGTTGACTGAAGAGAAGTGCTTTAGGTATTCTCATGTCTGCCATTCTGGAGACGTGTCCTACCCAGCGAAGCTGTGCCTTGATGATCTGGCTTTCAAGATCCTTCAAGATGAACCTTGTCCTACCACTTAATGCCACAAATGGACTTCAGGCAGCATTGTTGAAACTGTTCCAAAGTTTGATGTAGTGATGGTAGGTTGTCCATGTCTCGCAGCCATACAAGAGCAAAGTGAGAACCACTGCTTTATACACAAATTCTGCAAAGCTGCTTTGCAACAATGTCTTTTGTTAAAAGCGCTATACAAATAAACTTGACTTGACTTGACACGTTGATTTTTGTATGCAGCCGTACACTATGCTCATCCCACAGTCTATGCCTTAGCATTCCAAATGAGCTGCTAGCTTTAGCAAAGCGCTGTGTGATCTCATCATCTATGGTTGTGGAGTTTGACAGAATACTGCCCAGATCACAAAACTTGTCTACAGACTTGAGAGGTGTGTTGTTGAGGTGATGACCAGACTGGTGTAACTCTTGTCTGGAGTTGGTTGGTACATGACCTCAGTTTTCTTAATACTGATTGTCAAGCCGAATCTCTCTGATGCATGGGGGAACATGGATGTTATCAGCTGGATATCCTCCAAGGTATGGGCGACTAAGGCACAATCAACCACATAGAGCAGGTCACGGATCAGCATTGACATTGTGTTCATATGGGACTGGAGGCATCTTAGGTTGAACACGCTGCCGTCTGACTGAAACTGTATGTAAACATATGGAGGGGGTGGGGTGGAATAGCAGTGATAATATCGAAATTAATAACAATGTAAAATAAATTAAAAATAGTGTGTAACTTAGAGTTGGAGCCCAGTGGCTGGCAAGGGCCTTCCTGTGTGGAGTTTGCATGTGAAGCCGGAGTCCAATTCCTCGTGTATGTCCACATATACCTGGCAATAAAAGTGATTCTGATTCTGATGTTTGCAGGGGTTTCCTCCAGGTGCTCCGGTTTCCCCCACAGTCCAAAGACATGCAGGTTAGGTGTCATCCCTGTGTGTCTATGTGTCAGCCCTGTGAAGACCTGGTGACTTGTCCAGGGTGTACCCCACCTCTTGCCCATAGTCAGCTGGGATAGGCTTCAGCTTGCCTGCAACCCTGTAGAACAGGATAAGCGGCTACAGATAATGAATGGAGGGTGTAACTTAAAATAAAAGTGCAATAATTAAAATAACAGGAAAGTAATTTTGCCAAGGCATGTCAGGAAAAGTATTCTTAAACAGACAAGTATTCTTAAAAAGCTAACTGAAAGCTCAAAGTGAAAAAACGTATTTTTCTTTGTCTGGTGCATTAAAACAATTTTTGTCCATTTGGAATTTGGAGAAGGCTAAATACATCTTCAGACAACCGAATCTCCACTTCCATTTGAAAGTTTACACCAGATGAACAAATAACATGTGGCTCCTGAATTCTGGTACTTCACTATCCCTCAGCTTTGACACATTGCAAAAATTTTTGCAGCAACAGCTGCTGAGTGTCCAATAATAATCTCTCTCACTCTTCTTCGCCATCTCTCTCCCCCTCTTGGTCTGAGTGGCCAGGATTGTGCTGCACATCCAGCATAGGAGGTGATGACCCTCTATGACGCTGCATGGTGCTCTGGGAGTAGATGAAAGGAAGAACGTCTGGGCCGCCACCATTACCCATCTGGAATAGCAAGTAACCCGAGTACCACCTTGCAATCAGAGGTAGCTCAGTCAGGCTTTTTGCAGGAGGGTTGAGAGAAAGAGAGACAAAGTGTGTGTGTGTGTGTGTGTGTGTGTGTGTGTGTGTGTGTGTGTGTGTGTGTGAGAAGGCCACTTGGGCGACACATTGTCACTCCATCCAATCAAGGTGAAATCTAACATTCCATCACTCTTGAACTGATGAAACAGAAAGAAAAGGATGTTATACACAATATAATGACTCCACAAGTATTGACACCCTTCTCCAACACACCACATCACTAACTTCAATCAGGCTATTTTGATGCATTGTTTCGGTTGGAAAGCATCCACAGATCTTATGCTTACAAATATGTCTGTAAAGTAATGATGCACAATATTTAAAGTGTGCATGATCCAGATAAATAACTTTAATATTGCTCCCCCACACCCTTTTTAATATGTTCACTGAAATATAATCATTAACATACTTCAGTACTTATACTTGCAAATCCTTTTCAACCTATATTCAATTGAATACAATAAGAAGACAAGGTTCAAACTGATAAACTTTATTGTTTTTTTGTTAACATTTTAAAAAATTTGGGGCAGGGGCATCCTTACCTTTTCTTTTAACAAGATTCAGGAAGCATTTGGGAACTGGGCATACTAATTTTTGAAGTTTTGAATGTGAAATTCTTTCCTGTTATTGCTTGATATATACTATATTGCCAAAAGTATTCGCTCACCTGCCTTGACTCACATATGAGCTTAAGTGACATCCCATTCCTAATCCATA
>JANZLB010000002.1:22440824-22458056 GCA_026167865.1 Notarius quadriscutis | reverse complement strand
CAGCTGGGATAGGCTCCAGCTTGCCTGCGACCCTGTAGAACAGGATAAAGCAGCTAGAGATAATGAGATGAGATGATGCAATCTATGTTACCTTCAACCCTGACCAGTTTCCCAGTTTGTGCTAATGAAAAGCATGATGCTACCACCACCAGGCTTCAGAGTGGTGGGTCTTGGCTAAATGCTAAGCATTAAAGGTTCAATTTTATCTCATCAGACCAGAGTACCTTTTTCCACGTTTTCTGAGTCTCCAACATGCCCCCTCCCCTTTTTTGTCAATAACTGCTTTCTTCTTGCCACTCTTCCATAAACAACAGCTTTGTAGAGTGCCCAGGGTGCATGGGTCCAGTGAACAGCTTCTCCCATTTGACCTGTGCCTCTCTCCAGCTCCTGTAGCATTACCCTTGGCCTGTTGGTTCCTCATCTGGCTAACACCCTCTTTATCCAGTCACTGACATAAAATCCCAATCAAGTAATTTTCTGTTCCAGGTTGGACCATTACAAAACCACCACAAAAAGACTTGACATTGATAACATTGCTGATATTAAATATCAGTCTCAAAGATCATGATTCAAATCATTTTTCCTTTTCTCCAGCTCATGATTTATCAGTCACCAAAACTGCTTATAATTCACATTTCCTCTCCAGTTCTCTCAGGTTAATCTCCTCAGCTATCTTGGGGGTTGTTACATTATTATTTTTTTGGACCCATACAGAAAAGTCCCACAAACATCACGTGAAATTTACACCTGTGGTTTTTAGATACATTTATTTTCAAATTTTCTTTTTTCATAGATGATTGTCCCACCCAAGATTCATAATTATTTACATGATCCCCCCCCCCCCCCCACACACACAGGATTAAAGACAATTAACTTATTTTCATGTGTATTTTTTTTACAAGATTCATTGATTTCAGTGTGATTGTTTTTATGACACACATGATTCCAGACAGTTCATTTTTCTTCACATGTAATATTTCATATAATTCATTTATTTCCACATGTGATTTTCTTTTCACATCATCCCCAACCCTGAGATGATTAATTCATTTTCATTTGTATATTTTAGACATAATCATTACTACTTACAGAATCATATGTGAAATGTATGTGAAAGCTGAAGTGAAACACTGAACTTTAGGCACAAAGTGTTGGTAATTTCAGAATGCTGATGAAATTCATTGTCCTTCATCCTAACATTAACATTTTCTTGTCCATCCATCCATTTAACCATCCATTTTCTATGCCACTTATCCATTGCGAGTAATGGGGGAAGCTGGAACCAATCCCAGCTGACTTTGTGTAGGAGGCGGGGTTCACCCTGGGCTCTATCACAGGACTACACAGATGAACAACCATCACATTCACATTCACAACTATGGGTATCCAGTTCACCAAATCTATGTCTTTGGACTGTTGAAGGAAACCGGAGCACCCAGAGAAAACCCACACAGGCACGAGGAGAATATTTAAACTCCATACAGTCAGTTGACAGGTTTGAACCCAGAACCTTCCTGCGGTGAGACGACAGTGATAACAGCTGTACCACTGTGCCACCTCCATTTTCATGTCTTAGAAAAAATAACTTAATTTTCAGTTTTAGTGAAAAGAATTACGTTATTTTGCAGCTTAAGTTTAATATTAGTATGAAGAGAGCACTAGCATGCGCTTTGGGTCCAAATGGGTAAAAAATGTGCAACATATGAACAAAAAGGTTTTGGGGTATTTGTGATGAACGCGTGATGGCCACTAGGTGGCAGAAGATGCACTCTGATTGGCTCACTTCTCCTAATGATGGCCAGGTAAGGTGCATTCAGGTTAGGTGAGATGATAGCTTGCTCCAGTATTTATTGCACTCGTGGGTGTCTGTCTATACTGATGTGTCACAATGTGTGTCTCAAGCCTCACTGTTTTTGCTGTCTTACGCTGGAAGTTTAAACCCACACATGTGCATGTGTTTTTTGGTCTTTTTTTGTGAGTTGTAGCTACAAGAACAGCTTTACAAACACACTCTCTTGTATTGTAGCAATTGCACAAACATGGGTGGGAAGCAGATGTCCTCACACCACCTGTAAAACCAGAACCAGGTGCAAGTGCATGTGATGTCCAGGGGTGTAGCCACGTGGTGGCCGGGGGGGCCACGGCCACCATTGGTCAGAGAATTGCCACCCTGCCGGCCCCCCCAACCTCACGGCACGTCAAAAAAAAAACCCCTCCTGAACAGAAACGGTAGCCTATAAAGCTGAAATAAATGCATTATTATTTTTTTAATCAAGTCGTCTTATATTGTCATTTGTAACTTATGCTACAAGCCCCATATTCACAACATGTTGCGCCACGCCTCCATCAACAGCGCAAGACACAAACCAACGTGCCTGCATTCTGACAGCGCTTCAATGGAGACTAACAGCTAACCACTGGATACCACTGTAACTAACAGGTGAGTAAGTTGGTGATACTTGAAAGGATCATTGAAATGATAAGATCATATAGTTATCTTCACACTCAATTTAATGTGTAAGAATGTGTCGACATTGGGTAATTGTGGCAGAGTGAATTGAGTTAGGCTGCTGCTGTTTTTTTGCAAACTTGTAAGATTATCTCTGGCTAGCGAGCTAGCTCTAGCTAGTTAGCTTAAGTCCATTCCCAGGTGTCACTTAGTCATAGATAACACACTGTCGCTAGTTTACACTTGAAATTGAAATAAAAGCAGTCTATAGTTAATGTTGTGTAAAACTTTTCTTTAAAGATGACACAATGAAAAGGATAAGTGCCTCAGGGGGAGACAGGAAAATCCATGCTTTTTTTGCCAGCATGTGCACCAGAGACCCGCAAGCAGCAACTAGCACGACAGAGAATGTCGCAGAAAGAGATGCAAGGGAAACAGAAGGAGCTAGTGGAGAAAGCAGAACAGGTGCAGAAAGGGAAGAAGCCAGTGAATGTTCAGGAGACAAGTTGTCAGAGACAGAGCAGGAGGAGGAGATTGATTCTGGGAGAAGAGAACTGAATGATAAACAAGTCTGCCCTCCAGGTGAGTGGTTATCAGTAGCTGAAGAATGGGACAGGGTCAGTCAGGTTATGGCAAACAAAAATAATTTTAAGGCTGGCCATATAATAAACATATATTTATTCAATCTGTAAAATGTTAATGATTGCATGTTTAGTCTTAAAAAACAACAAAAGAACAACATGTAATTGGAAGTGGGTAGCATTTATGTTAAAAGCTGATACTAATGGGATTCTCTGGTGTTTTACAGACATTTCCAAGTCCAGGGGTGAAGCTCCAGCGCAACCTCAACTCAATTTCCCCAAGACCGAAACAGGAGCTTCAAGGGTGAGTGGTATGCAGTCCACCCCTGGTTAGAATATTCCATAAGTGAAGACTCTACCTTTTGCTATGCTTGCAGGCATTTCAGTTTACCTGGCCATGTTGAATCTACATTTACTTCAGGTTCAGGTTTCAAAAACTGGAAAAAAGCTACCTATACAGACGGAGGGTATGCTGCACATAGTAGATCTGAGCATCACAAGAATGCCATGCTAGCATGGAAAGAACACCAAATCGCAGAAAAAAATCAGGGATCTCTAATGGGACAACGAAATAAAGAGTACAACAAAACTGTAGAAGAGAACAGGGGGTACATCAAAACTCTTGCTGAAGTGGTTCTTCATTGTGCAACCGAGAACATTGCTCTGCGAGGGCATCGTGAATCTGTGGCCTCAAGCAGGAAAGGGAACTTTTTGGGTATGTTGAATATCATAGCAAACCATGACGAAAAGATTTTGAAAAAGATGGATGGTCCCAGAAATGCTAAATATACAAGTCCTGACATACAAAATGAGATTTTGTCATGCTTAGCAGAGATGGTGCGCACATCAATAATAAAAGAAGTCAAGGAAAGTGGTTCTTTTAGCATACTTGTGGATGAGACTAAAGACAAAAAAATGGAACAAATGTCTTTTGTTTTGAGATACTATTACAATGGTGAAATCCTTGAAAGTTTTTTTTTAATTCGAGGTAGCAGAGAAGCTAGATGCGGAGAGCTTGACAAAAAATAATAATTCATGTCTTGTCAAGATATGGTCTAGAATATAAGAGTAACCTTGTTGGGCAGTCTTATGATGGGGCTGCAGTCATGAGTGGCAAGCACAGCGGTGTGCAGGCCCGAATTAAGGAAGTAGCAAAGCTGGCTTTCTACATTCACTGCAACGCGCAATGCCTTAATCTGGTGCTTGTGGACACCGTGAGAGGGATCCCAGAGGCTGAATGCTTCTTTTCCTTGTTAAAACAGCTGTACATCTACATGTCTGGATCGGCAGTGCATCCCAAATGGTTACAGGTGCAACAGGAGATGTATACAGGTGCACCCAGAGAGTTGCAAGTGTTGAGTGACACACGGTGGGCCTCCAGATATTATGCCTGCCGTAATTTGTGGGATAGGTTGCCAGCAGTTGTAAAGGTGCTTGAGGAACTGGGTGATGAGAACAGTGGCGAGAGGTCAGTAGGTGCTAGAGGCCTTTTGCCTCAGATTGATTTCCAATTCATTGTATTTCTTGCCATATTTAAGAAACTTCTGGGAGATGCAAAATTACTGTCAGACATGCTCCAGTCTTCCTCTCTTGATTTGGCCAAAGCAGTGGATCTTGTGGAGGCACTTATTAGTACTTTTGAATCTTACAGGAGTGAGCAGGTGTTTGGTGATTTGTGGGACACTGTTTTGGAGCTTGCAAAGCAATGTGATGTCTCTATAGACACTGCTCCAAAATGTAAGAGAACACTAAGTTCAAGGCTACAGGGATACCATGTTCTGTCTACTGTGGGCAGCCAAGAAACAGGCAATGGCAAAGATTATTACAGGACAGGAATCTTTAATCTGGTTTTGGACCGGATGCTCAGTAAGCTCAGGAACAGATTCTCCAATCAGAATTGTGGCATAATGCATGGAATACAAGGTTTAAATCCAAGTAGCAAAAGCTTCTGTGACAAAGATAGCCTTTTTGCATTTGCCAAATTGTATGGGTGTGACCTTGTTGACCTTGAGCATGAGCTCTACCAAATTAAAAGAATTTTAGATCGTAAGGTAAAACAAGGGATGCAGAGACCACCTACAATTGTAGACCTGGCAGCTTTTATTGAACCATACCAGGAGGTCTTTGATGTTTTCTCCAGGCTTTGCAAAATTGCACTGGCAATACCTGTCAGCACAGCTGCTTGTGAACGCAGTTTTTCCTGCTTGAAGCTTGTCAAAACACACCTGAGAACTACAATGGGAGAGGATAGGCTGAGTGATCTTGGGGTGTTGAGCATAGAACACAGGAGGGCAGCGTCTTTAAATTTAGACAAGTTTGTTGATCGATTTGAGTGCCACCCCAAATAAAAGACTAGCCAGAGCTGGCCACCCCAGAAATAATGTCCTTGCTACGCCCCTGCTGGACACTGATTTTGTGTTATAAAGTTTTGCATGATGCCATGTCATGCCTGTTCATTGTGTTAAATATAAGAATATTCATAATTTCAACACACAGTTGAATGTCACTATTGCTTGGCACAGTGGCATGTTGTGTTACATCTAAAACTAAGTAAAGGAACCACAAAGTAAAATGCACCCATAAAGTCATTGTTGGTGATAAATTGTGTCACATTCATCTCATCTTAGGCAGAGCAGTGAGTTTAAAAAGAAGCTGATGAATATATGGACTCGTTGAATGAGGACTTATTGTTGAGTCTCTAAAATAGTCGTTGAATTAAATGACTTTTGTAGGTAAAAAATTAGGTGTTTTACAACCCGTTAAAAAAAAAAAAAGCACCAGAAATGCAGGAAATAGCATCTAATTAATTAAAAATTTTGGAGGAGGACCCCCCCCCCCACCAGTGTGTCCTGCTCACATTAAAACTGCTTCTGACGCCCCTGAATGTTATAGATCTAGAGTTAACATACTACATTAGAGCTACAATACTCAAACTATAGCAACATCAAGTTATTCTGTTGATTTTAATAGCTTAGCTATAAACTATTAGACACTTGAATTGATTAATGAATTTATGAGACTGATTCCATTTTACATGAGACGGATTTGATTGACTATTAGATTTCATTCCAGAACAAGATGTAGTCTGTTCAAGCCCTCATTGATTCTGGTATGGGCTAGAGCTTTATCACAGCTTCCTGGGCAGAAGAATTGGGCATCCCTTTGGGTCAGCTAGATTTTGCCCCCATGTCGCCAAAGATCTGAATGGGGCTGAACTCCATCCCATTTCCTGTGTCTCTCACCCTGTTACTTTGAAGGTGTCTGGTAATCATGTCAAATCAATTTTGTTCTATGCCATGAAAAACTCCGTAGGAGTTTATTGTCCTAGGGCTTCCTTGCTTACACCTCCACAATCCCCACATTAACTGAGTCATGGGACCAGTCTTGCATGGAGTACTCAGTGCCTGGCCTCCTGCACACACTCCTCTGACCCTTCTTGTCACCAGTCCTGATGAGATAATTGAGCTTTCTAACGTGTCTCCTGAATATTTGGACCTTCATGTAGTGTTCAGTAAGGCTCACGCCACCTCCCTTCCTCCACACTGACCCCATGATTGCACAATAGAACTGTTACCTGGAACCACAGCTCCCAGGGGTCATATCTACTCTCTTTTCCCCCTTGGAGCAAGAGGCCATTGGCAAAAACATCTCTGAGTCTCTAGCACCTAGTATCATTTGTCCATCATCCTCCCCAGCTGAAGCAGGGTTCTTCTTTGTGGAAAAGACAGATAAGGCCCTCAGGCCCTGCATTGACTATTGGGGACTTAATGCTATCACTGTCAGGAACCACTATCCCCTACCACTCATGTTCACTACCTTTGAATTACTTCAGGGGGCTTAGTTTTTTACCAAGCTGGATTTCCCCAATGCCACATACCACCTCAGGATTTCATTACCCAGTTCATCTTTGTTTACTTTAAGGATATTTTCTCCCCCACATTGGAGATCCATCAGTCCCACATCAGACAGGTCCCGCAATGACTCAGAACCATCTCTTTACCAAAGCAGAAAAGAGTGAGTTTCACAAGCACATGTCCTTCTTGGGTTTCATGATTTCCCTCTTCCTTTAAGGAACTACAGCACTTTTGGGGGATTAACTTATCAAAAGTTTATCAAGAAATATAGCACTATTGACATTCATCTGACTGAACTCACATCTAAGCACTTCTCATGATCTGACCAGGCTGAAAGAGCCTTCTCTTAGGAGTAGATTCACCACAGCACCAGTTCTCAAATCATCCCTGACCCTGCCATTCAGTTCATAATCAATGTGGACACCTCGGACACTGGTGGCAGGGCTGTCCTGTCCCAGAGGTCAGCCAAGGATAACCAGGTGCAACCCTGTACTTTTTTTTTTTTTTTCTTGTCGCATGACTCCAGCGGAACGCAACTATGACATTGGGAACTGAACTGTTAGCTATCAAGCTGGCCCTGGAGGAGTGGAGGCACTGGTTGGAGGGGATTAAGATTCCATTCATTTGGATGGACCATAAGAATCTGGAACACTTCAGGTCTGTCGAATGTCTCAATGCACGGCAGGCCCGATCACCATTTTTCTCCTGCTTCAACTTTGTGCTCTCCTTTAGACCAGGCTCCAAAAATGTCAAGTCAGATACTCTTTCCAGGCAGTTCTCTCTGGGCTCTCAGCAAGACCCTGCCAAACCTGTCCTTGCTGCCTATTGTCTCATGGTTACCACTTGCCTTGACATAGAAGCTGCTGTCCAAAATACCCTGCCCAGTAATCCAGGACTAGGCAATGGCCCACCCAACTGTCTGTATGTGGCCCCTTGTGTGCATTCCCAAGTGTTTCAATGAGGGCATAGCTTCCTCCTAGTCGGTCACCCTGGGGAAGCCCGGATCCTTGCCATCCTCAGGCAATGCTTCTGGTGGCTGACCATGAGGCAAGACATTAGGACTTTTAGAGTGGCTTGTGATATCTGCACCAGGTACACAACCAGCAACCAACCTGCTGCTGGCCTGTGAAGACCCTTACCTCACCGTCCTTGGTCCCATATTGCAGTGGATTTCGTCACTAGCCTCCCCAGCTCCAAGGGTAATACTTGCATCATGAAAATCATCAAATCACTTCTGTAAGGCTGCTCTCTTCATTCCCCTCCCTAAGCTGCCTTCAGCTAAAGACACAGCAGAACTGCTTATCTACCATGTGTTCTGGATTCATGGTCTGCCTATAGACACTGTATCCAACAGAGACCCTCAGTCCTCTGCTCACTTCTGGAAGGAGTTCTGCAAGCTCTTTGGGGCCACTCCCAGCCTCTCCTCAGGTTACCATCCCCAGACAAAAAGACAGACAACGCATACCAATCAGAAGTTGGAGGCCACTCTATAAGGCCTAATGTCTGTCAATTCTTTTACCTGGAGCCAGGTGCTCCCTTGGATCGAGGACACCCACAACAGTCTTCTCTCTTTTCCCTGAACAAGAGGCGGCGGCATCCATTCTTTCAGCACAAGCCTTTATCTGACACTTCTGCAGAGTTTGGGTGTGTGACAAGCAAGCATAGAAAAGGATGGCAGATTGACATCACAGGCCAGCTCCTGTCTACCACCTGGAACAAAAGGTCATGTTGTCCACAGCCAATCTCCCTCTCAGGACCCCCCCTCATAGAAGCTTGGCCCCCCAAGTTTGTTGACCCCTTCCCCATTTCTAAGGTCATTAACCCCATGACTAAGATTGGCATTGCTTAGGTCTATATGGCATCTCCATCTATATTTTCATGTCCCTCAACTGAGACCCCTGTTCTCCAGCCCCTTTTCTCCCCCTTCCAAAACCCCCTCTCCCCCAGGACTGTCAATGAAGGGGAGGCCTACACAGTCAGGAAACTACTAAAGGTCCAAAGTAGTCAGGGGCTACAGTATCTGGTCAACAAGGAGAGCTATTGCCCTGAAGAGAAGTGTTGGGTGCCAGTGCTTTTCATCCTCAACCCTGCACTCATCAGGGATTTCCACTGCAAGAACCCAGGAACTCTGTCTGGAATGCCCAGAGGCATCTGGGGAAAAGGGGGGAAAATACTGTCATGATCCAGCCTGGATCTTCCAAGTCCTGATCTGCACCTTGAGCTCCACTTCGCATCCCCCCCCCCCCCCCCATTCTCCCCACACTGTGTTAGCACTCCTGTAGCATGTTTACCAGCCAGTCTGTATATTTAAAAAAAAAATTTAATTAAAAAACACACACACACACACACACACACAGGAGATTCACTCAGATAAATACTCGCCCTAAGTTTTGTCTAGTTCACATTCATGCCCTCGCTCTGTTCCTTGACTTCGTTTACATTTCTTGGATTATGATTTTGCCTGCCATTTTTAAGACCTCTTGCTGTGAATTATGTTTTGGATTACGAGTTTGCCTGCCACTTTTTTGGGACCTGTCACTTTGGCTCAGGACTTTGTTTACATTTTGGATTATGATTTTTCCTGCCATTTTTTTGGGACTTGTCGTGGTCACTGACTCAGGATTATTTTTTTTCCCCCCCAGCATCATTCATTCTCCCTGGGATCATCAAGCACTCTGCCCTCGCACTGTCTTCCTGAATTTCACTAAGTGGGTTTTGAACTATGCTGCTACACCTGTCACCTGCCTGCCCTCCTCAAGCCCACTCCTCAGATACGCTCCTGCTCATTTCCTGTAGTTGCACAATAGGCCCCGTTTCCATAACCTCCGGGTCATGACACCAGAGAGAACATTAGCTGTAGCTGATGTATTTTGGATATGTGGTAGGAAGAGGAAGTTATTGCAGGTACTGCCTTGATACTGGTCAGGATATTGTACACTGGTTAACAGGAAATATGGTGCTGAGAGATCAAATTCAAAAATTGAACAAATACACACTGGAAGCAAAAGGTAATTTGATATTAATGGTAGAGGTGATGGCATATATTTAAACTGGGCTCAGGTACCAGTGGGAATACCCATAGAGCATCTAGCTATGAAGGAAATGAGCACTGACCATCTCACAGTACTTCTATGTGGACAAGTTGTGAAAATGGATTAATTATATTTGGTATAAAATCAACAAAAAGATACATGAATTACACTTTAGGACAACAGTTAAATGCTAAATGACACTCAGAACAGATTTGCTAGACACCTTATTAGAACTCCAGATGGAGTCTGTCTTGTTTGGAGAGCATTCCCAAATGTGCATTGACTGTTTTCTGTGTCTTGCACAGTGTAAGTGCCCAGGTACACAGACTTTTCTTGAGGGAGGGGGGGGAAGAAAAAAAAAAAAGTTTTACTACAAAAATGATTGCTTATGACATTTATCTTTGACTGTATTAGTTTATTCATTGTTTCACAAAGTTTAGAGTTATTTACTTATGTAGCCTTGATTGTTTAACTCCATTGAGCGCTATAGGAGGTAGTTCATTTAATCATTAAGTAGTGTTATGAATTACTCTACTAGTATAGCTTATACATATGGAAATCAACCTACTGCATCCTTTTACCATATCTTGATAGTTTCAAGTACTGTTATTTATTCTTGTTTCATTTGACTCAATGATTTTTTACGTATACAAGGTGTTTTTAAAAAAAAAAAAAATTCTAGGATCTTTACATTTCAAGTAATAAAATTTGAAACACCCTGTATAATCTCACCCCTGAATTTGCATTAAATCAACATGTAGTCTCACATATTGCATCTTGATTAACTCACCTATGCAGCCTGTTTAAATCAAATCATTTACTCATAACTTGGTTTGGGGGACCTCCTCAATTATTCCTATCTTAAGCATAGCCTGAAGTTCATACCAAACCACATTTTTCTTGTGTTCAGGGAGTGGATAGAGGCTGCTGTGCACCAGCAGCCCTGTGGGAAGTCTCAATGTGTTCTAGGAGGTTAGTGCAACTAGGGAGGGTGAGAACAGATCAGAAAATTCCTCCTGCAACCTAACTACTTGTGCTGTCTGGGACAGGGGTGAATTAGGCTGTGCTTTTTGGACTTGCCTCTGGTCCTAGCTCCACCCTCCCTAGGACTACCATCACCAGAGCCATAGGAACCTCCTCTCTCCAGGATTTCAGGAGATTGAGGTGTTAAATTTGACATGTCACCCCAATTTGGCTGTTTAACCTCAGTCAACCTCCCAATTTGCCATGTGAACTCAAAGGGCCCTTGCCACTTGGCAAGCAATTTTGAACTTGAGGTAGGCAATAAAACAAGGACTTTATCTCCCAGTAAAAAATAAATAAAAATTCTCTGAGCTGTGCCCGACTGTTGTACAGGCGATCTTGATGTTCTTGGGTCTGTAGCAAATTCTCCTGGGTTATGCGACTCTGTGTATGGAGTTTTGCTCTCAGGTCAAGAATGTACTGAATTTCATTTTAACTTTGAGAAGGCCCCTCCTCCCAATTTTCTTTAATGTGTAAGACACTACAGGGCTTGCACCCATACAATTCAAATGAGGAAAACCTGGTGGAGGCTTGTGGGACCTCGTGCACTGCAAACAGTGGGTTGAGCTACCGGTCCCAATTTTAGCATCCCCATGAATGATCTTACGAGTCATGTTTTTAAAATGTTTGGTTAACTCATTTAACCAGCCCATCCACTTGTGGATGATAAACATTAGTATGAATCCATTTAACCCCCAATAATTCATATAATTCGTGCAGTGTACATGACAAAACGTAGTGCCTTGATCAGTCAGGATTTCTTTCAGAAACCCAACTCAGGAGATAAATGCAGAAGAGTGCCTCCACACCACTGCATACTGAGAGTGCAGCGAGGCACTGCTTCCAGGTATCACGTTACATAATCCATAATACCTGCATGCAGATCTAATGGCCTGATGAGATCCATGCCAATTCTTTCAAAAGGGACTCTCAGTGGCAATAGGCCCAATGACAGTGTGGCTGCTGGATTTACCAGCTGGCATTTGCGACAAGCCGCACACCACCTGCGGACATTGGTTCAAATCCCTGGCCAACAGAAACAGGCCACGAGTAGATTGTGTTTTATTCCGCCCCAAATTCCCAGCCATAGGATTATGAGCTATAAGGAATAAAAAGTTCTGTGACTCTTTGGGATGAACAACTGTTAGCTTTTCTTTAGTTTTAGTGTCCTGCATCACTTGATACAGCCCATCCTTGATAATACAAAAATACAGGCAGGAAAGTACAATGTTAGGCTGGAAGATTTGACCATCAGTTACTTTCACTTGGTCAAAAGGTGTGTCTCAGAGACTCATGACTGCTCCAATGGAAATTCCCTTAAGGGATACCCAGAGAGGGAGGAAAGCTCTCCCCACTCTGCATCATGATGCAGTGCTGATGCAGAAGTGCCAGAGACCACCACTTCACCCAATGTTGTGGCAGAATCCACCCCCCCCCAACATATGTGCTATGCAACTACTGTTTGCTCCAGAGGCCTGTTCAATCACCGACCCCCACTCCTGCATCCAGCCCACAGTGGAAGTGCCACAGGTGGAACATGCAGAAGCAGAAGAGGGGCAAGCATGGAGGTATCCGGGCTAGGCTAGCGGCTAGCCCTCACCAGCCAGCTATCCCTACCATCACTCTGGCCAACCAGCCCACTTTACCATAAGCCAGCATCTGGAAGTACTGGTGCTGTTCTCTGCCACGTCTGACCCACTGTAGGATGGCTCAATTCAGGTGGGGGTACTCCAGCATATTGGAGGCCAGGAGCTGTCAAGCTGGGCCTCCCCAAACAAGAGGGGCAAAAGGAGAGCTGCCCACTATGAGGTTGGCCAGGAGCTCACCTCTGGAATATGCTCAAATGGCTCGCTGAAGGAGTCAGGGTTGTCCTGAGGCCCCATCTTCACCAGCTGGCTGGGCACGCTGGCTGTAGGAATGTAGGCTGGAACACCCGTAGCCTAGACCCAGCTCAGTATTACCTGCCAATCTGCTGCCTGGGCTTCAAGCAGACCCCAGAAAACACTAGTCCAGCTCAACAGAAAGTGCAATGAGGGCATGCTGCCAACACTGGAGGTCGTTGGCAAGCATTTGGAGGAGTTCTTGGGCTGGTTCAGAGCCCATGGCAGCATTTATTCCCTAGTCCTGGGTTTTGACACCAGTGTGACTGGTCTCTGATTTTGGGAACAAAGGAATGGGAAGCAGGCTTCAGAACAGGAGTGTTTATTTGTACACACTTTTCAGTGACCATTTCACCAAACACAAATAACTGGGGTATTACACCTCCCCCAAAAGACACAGGTTAGACAGACAGCAATTTGACAGGTGCAACTCATCACGTTACCTGCTGGTTCAACCTGCCTCCTTGCCCTTCACAGCTGATATTCAACCACACCCCCACTGCCAGTGAGTAAGACTAGTATCATTTATTCTGGTCCATATTCTTCCATTCTCAAACCATCATGTTCATATATGACACCCTGCAGGCAATGGCAGTCTCTTTGCTCTCCACTGGTTTGAAAGGGAAAGGTTGGTGTGTAGATGTTGGCAGGACTGTACACACCACACAGTTCCCAGTCACATTCAGAGCCATCACTGTGAAGCTTACATTTTTCCAGAATTCATTCCTCTGTATTAGGACCAGGTGTGGACCAAATGCTTGCACAAGAAGGTGATGACAAACAGCAGAAGGCATACAAGAATCACCACCAGGGCCCCTAGTAAAGCCAACATAGCCCAGACCCCAAGTGGATGATGGACTAGTGGGTTCTTCATACTGTGGTAGTCAGGGAGAAGTTTGGGTGACCCTTCATCCTTCTTAATGTTTGTTGCAGTCCAAGTGCATGCATGCCCTTTCACACTCTTCCTACCACATACATACACTTCATGGTACATTTGGCAGTGCCAATCTCCATTTCATAACCCTCAGCCCCTCACCTATATTACATAGCTAGGGTTATGGGGGGGCACGCGCTAGTCCTCTGGTAACTGCAAGAGTTTGACTCCCCACTTGCATTTGTATTGCAGCATGCCTTGCCAGATGGCAGCAGGCACCATTTTTATAATTGTCTTTGGTATGACCAAACCATGAGTAGAACACATGATCTCCCAATCAAGAGGTGGACATGCTAACCATTAAGCCACTCACTGGTGCCCATATATCAGCTGAGCAAAATGTTGGAAGTACCCCTGTGGGAGACATTGCTTACTGGAATCTGGGCCATGCCAAACGCCGTCGCACTTTTCTCAGCCCGCTTTCAACCACTGCCAAATTTCCTGTATCATAACACGTTTATTCAGGTCCCGCAAATCAAGTGTAGGCATTAGTGCTGTGAAGAAACCGAAGTTAGCACATGAGAGGAGCCCTTGGATTCTATGGCCTTTGCAGCAGCATTACCTAAGGAAACAGGATCAGAGGCATTTATGTGGACATCATATTTACAAACTGCTCCTTGTTTAAGAAGCAAGACAGCATCAAGGAGCTATTATATAAACATGTGATGTGTAATAAGCTTCCCTGTGAAGGTAAGAAAGCCTTTGATTTCACAGGGTGTTCATGACTTTGGCACCAAAAGCATACCTACTGTATGTAGATAGTTGCTGACTTACCTCCAGCTAATCTGCATGCTTCAGTAAGGGCCACAAGCTCTGCCACCTGTGCAGAATAATGCTTAGGGAGTTACCCTGTGGTGAGAACAGAAAGTTCTGAAACAACTGCAAAAATCAACCTGACTTGGGGTCTCACAAGGCAGACCCAGCCACGAAGGATCAGGTCCAGATTGTGTAGTGGGACCTTAGAGGTCTGAATGTGGATTGCAAACCTGAGAAACTCATGACAGCAATTGGGCTCTCCATCCTCCTCTGTTGGAAGGAGAGTCACGGGATTCAAGAATGTGCAACATTTGACTGATAGGCATTTCCAAGAGAATTGCATTGTACCCGAGTCAGCACACTACTGACAAAGCAATGTCTTTTGTTCAAGTAAGAGCACTGAAACTGCATGCAGGACTGAAGATGTTAGGTCCACATACCCCATAATATCCCTGGATGCGACCACTGCCTTTGAGAGGAAACGTAGGTTGGTGATAAAGTTAATGGCCTTTGAGGAATTGGGAGGGGGCATAACTTGCCATTGGGGGGGGGTTTCTTGGAACTTTTGCATGAGCACATTCAGAACATTAAGCAATGAACTGGTTCATTTCCATGAGCATCTTCTCCCACCAATACTTGTTTAACATTTGGTGCATGCGTTGACTGCCTGGATGTCCTGTGGCAGGAGATGCATGTGCCCAGGTGATGAATGCTGCAAAGATGCTTGGGTACATAGAAGAGATCAGGTGGTAGATGAATGGAATGGGTTTTAGGCTGCAAATTCTTTATCCAATTCCCAGGTGATGGACCATACAAAGCATTGTGGTGGAAGGACAGGCTGAGAAGCTGAGTCTGTGTGATGGATCAAAAGTTCTGGATAGGGCATCTGCTTTGGTGTTCTTAGAACCTAGGTGGAATGAAATAAAGTTGAATCAGGTAAAGAATAGTGCCAGGAACATCGTCCATGGAGTCAGGGTGTGGACTTTCTACTGAGGTGGATGATACTTTGATTTGGGGATGAGAGAGACAGCTCTGGAAGCACATGAGTGACCACTGAAGAATCTACTTATTTTGCCAAGATATCAAAAGGATCATGCAGCTGTAGCCAGGGATAGCCAAGAACCATGTCATGGTCAATGGTAGTGGTCATGTACACAGAAATTAACTCCTTGTGTAATGCTCCCATTTGAATCTGGACTGGTTGGATGCATGTGGTGATGAGTCCATTGCCTATGCGTTCTCCATCAATGGCCTTAATGCAGAGTGCACTGTGCAGAGGGGTGGTAGGCAGGTTAAGCCTCTGTATGATGGTTCTGCTAAAGTTCCCCTCTGCCCCCGAGTCAATAAAAGCAGAAAGGACATAGGTGGAGGATGCTACTCTTAGCATTACTGGAATCTTAAATGATTGAGTTAACTTCTCTCACCAGAAGCGTGGATTTTGCCAGTGCCTCACAGACTGGACAGCGCTGGATGTTGTGCTCAACGCTCCCACAGTAGAAGTATAAGCCCTCCCTACTTCATCTCACACACTCTGCACAGGTTAGCCTAGTGCATGACACCTCCATGGGAGAGCTGACCTCAGAAGGCTGCACTGACTTAGGGCTTTCATGGAGAGAAGGGCAGCGCTTTAGCAATTGGTCTATATGGATAGCTATGTCAGTGCGTCCAGGGTGAGATTCATCTCTGCAGGCTAGTTCACTGATGACTTCAGGGTGCAGACCTTGGCAAAAGACTGCCTTGAGGGCTGGGTCATTCTTCCCACTAGCAGCTGCTCATGTCCTCAAGTCCAGTGCACACACTGCAACACTTCAAGAGCCCTGAGAGCTGGCAAGTAGACAGTCACTAACCTCAATCCCCTCTGGTTCATGGTCAAAAACTCTTTTTAATAAGGAGAGGAAGTGCTCATAGGAAGTAGTAAGTGCACCACCTGTTCCAAATAGCTGTAGCCCAGTGGAGCATTTTGCCAGTGAGAAAGGATAGAAATTTAGCAATTTTATGCCCATCAGATAAATTCAGCATGGTGACAAAATACATGACATATTGAAGTAGGAAACCTTTACATGCGATGGCATCTCCAGCAAACTTCTCCAGACTGGGGAGTTGCAGTGTTGTGCTAGGAGGAGACTCTGGGCATGCTAAGAGGGCCTGCAACATCACAGTTGCAAGCTGTGTCATTCTGGTGTTAAGATCAGTGAGCATCTGTTGATGTTATTCCAGCAAATGCCCCTGCACATTCAGAGCAGTCTGCTTTCTATCCTCCGCTACATCCATGTAACGGAAGTACCCTGTTAGAATGCAGGCACTTGGATGTATGTGCAGAGGAGAGCAGAGCATAGACTGTCAACAAAGCCAGTCAAGTCAAGTTTGTATGGTGCTTTTAACAATAGACATGGTCCCAAAGCAGCTTTACAGAATCTGAATGACCCAAGACATGAGCCAATATTATCCCTAATCTATCCCCAATGAACAAGCCTGTGGTGACTGTGGCAAGGAAAAATTCCCCTCAGATAACATGAAGAAACCTCGAAAGGAACCAGACTCAAAAGGGAACCCATCCTCATTTGGGCAACAGACATGACTAGAACATTAACAGTTTTAACATGAAGTCAGTTTCATTGATGTTATAACTTCATTAATGGAAACTTTAGTGCTAAACTGTTCATGACAACTGCAGTCCTAAAGTTAGCAAGTCAACTGTAGTCCTCAGCCATAAAAGCATTACT
>JANZLB010000002.1:22380803-22388907 GCA_026167865.1 Notarius quadriscutis | reverse complement strand
ATCTATCTATCTATCTATCTATCTATCTATCTATCTATCTATCTATCTATCTATCTATCTATCTATCTATCTATTTTCCTCACTGTCATTGATGATGGCATTCTAGAATATCATCTCATGTCAATTTGTCCAATTGATTTTGCTTGAGAAGCTATCATTTTGCAGTGCTTGCAAGTGGTAAAATTTCCTCCAGCAAGCAGCTACAAGGGATGAGGGAGCTGAGGGGAGCAGAGAGGGAGAATGAGTGGGGGGAAAGGCCAGGAATGATTGGTATCACCCTTTCAGGGTTAGGATGTTTTCCTTTCTTAGTTTTCTTACTTTCTTTCTTTTCTTCTTTTTCATTGTCTGCCTTTCTGGTGTTACAAAGATGGCGACTTGACTGGTAAAACAAGGATCTAAACTAAGGCTGACATCACACAGAACATAGCCAAAATAACCCTAACTACAAAAACAAAATGATTTAACTTGAGGAATTATTTCGTTTAGTTGGAAAATGAAAAATTCTATGCTCCTATCAGTCCTATGATCTCATTCTTGTATCAAATGATCTTTGACTGGCCTATGTGTTTCATTCTTCCAAATCTCCAGCCAAGCACTTTTGTAAATCAAACTGTATAGTTGTAAAATTGCTCATCACTGGCATAAGGCCTCCTCTCTCCTCCCTCTGCAACTCATCCTCCTCTCATCCTCCCATCACTCTGCCTCCTGTTGACTCCTCCACTCCTCCTAACCTCTCTATCTTCCAAATATTTCCCCTTCCTGCTTTTTGAAGCTGCCATGGGTCAGCCGATGCACAGTACAAATCATTTTGGTCACTCACAGGGGGGCACCCTGCCCCGCTGAGACCGGGAGACATTGAAACACAATACACTCCAGTTTTGCACTTGCATTTGTTTTTCCTAGTCCAGTTTGAGATGGACTGATCGGCAGCACATCCCAAAACCCCGCCAAGAAAAGAACCTGAGGGTTGGGGCTAGAAAAGGTTGGGGGTTCCAGGGTTCTCAGTGATCTAAATGTTGTTCTTTCAGTTTATTTAAACCTCCCACCACTTCCATTACCATGGGCCATGTTAGAGGTATAGTTAGAGTTCTTGACAGCCTGCTGTGGTTGGGGCTCAGGATTTGCCCCCGGATGCACACACTGCGCACTCTTATTTGGCTGGATAGCTCAGAACATTTCCTGGTACAGAGCTTTCCAGCCTCTTTCAGACATGACTCATTCTATATGTAGTATGTGTTATTACATCAGTAGTATATATCATAAGAGAACTTAGAAAATCTAACAAGGTGGGGACATCTGCTATATGTATTATTGTGAACCTTTGATAAGCTTCAGAGCACCTACACATATATTTATCTCTGTCAAAAATGCTTTCCTAAATTGACCTTTTTTATTTTTATTTATATTTTTTTACAGTAACACTTTACTAGGAATTCAAGATCTACACTGAGCTTTGAAAATAAGCTTTGGCCAGATAAAGCTCGGTCAGTAGGTGCTTTCTGTGTTTCTTGCTGTAGGATGTACTACAGTCTGCTCAAGAGAGGAGCTAAAACTGTCCAGCTGCTGTAATCACATTGGTTTCAGTGAATCTGATCCTCAGTATAACAAACTTCCAACTAGTTGAATGAGTAAATAAAGGGCTGTTGGGTGCTCCAGCTGGAGAAAGATTACTTCTAGCATAGAGAGAGTGCAGCACAGAAGATACTAAGCCTAAGATGAAGAGAAGTGAGTGAACACAGAAATAGGAAAAAGAGAGGCTTATTTATTCCAGTGTGGGCTACTGTTATCCCAGATCATTTTGATGTTGACAAACAGAAATATGCACACATGCTGACACAGAGATAAAAACTTAATAATCATTTTAATCTCACTGCCTCAAAAAGACTCAAAATACAGACAATAAATATTTGAATAATAAAATATGCTAGTATGTAGAACCCTTTCAAACACCACATATTCCTTATGTTCCTTAAGATCTTTAAGTTACTCTATACACACGAATAGAAGTGTGTGTGTGTGTGTGTGTGTGTGTGCGTGCGTGCGCGCGCGCATGTATGTGCATGTGTATGTCCAATAAGAGCTCTCTCATGCTCACTTGGCTATGAGAGAGGGCTTAGAAGGCAAAACCATTGCAGTGCTATTCCAGAGCACTTTCCTGTTCCACCCTTTGCTTGGCTCTTTTCTCCCCCGACACGAATAAAGGGATTAGAGCATACAGCTTCCTCTAGACCCTCCACTCAGGACAAAGCAGACGAGGACTTATTCAGACAGCCTAGGATACACAAGCAGGTCTCTGCCAATCAGAGTCACTATGGCTGCAGAGAATCTAAGCTCATTATGATATAGAAAAGATGAGAGAGAGAGAGAGAGAGAGAGAGAGAGAGAGAGAGAGAGAGAGAGAATATAAAAAAATTAAATAATAAAAAAGGGGAAAATCAGCCTTCATCATCAAATTTATAACTGACACCCCAGGTCTGCTCCAGACTAATGCTGCAATTCAAAGCCCACACATAAGCTGTTAAAAATATCATGTTGTAAATAAATGGAAACACACTGAGGATTTAATAAAAAAATGGCAGTGCTTGTGTGCGTGCGTGCGTGCGTGCGTGCGTGTGTGTGTGTGTGTGTGTGTGTGTGTGTGTGTGTCAGTCACACTGTTTTGGCTCTTTGAACCTGTGCTTCTCAGCAAGCGTGTGTGTTGGAGCTGTTAAGTACCTTTTGAGGACATGACAAGACAGTGTCAAAGTGCGCCCCGTGCTTGGAGCTACACCTAAACCCTGTGAGGAGCCACTGCATTTTCTGTTAGAATGTGTGAGTATGGTGCTAAAGCAAGACCTGGCCACGTCACGTGGCCTGGCACAACTTTGTACCCATGTGCAAGGTTTTTCTAGCATCCCTGTGAAAAGCCTCAGTGCATGAGAAACATACTGGAAGACTGGGCATTCACACTGCATCTGCCTGAACCACAGCTAGAGATGGAATGCTGGGTCTCACTTGTCAGAAGCCCTGTACATTCTACAGTACCTTCTGAGAAAAACTTCTGCAAGGTAATCATGCCCATGTTCATATGAGGACAGGAACACAAGAATGCAAAAAACAGATCTATAGCACATAGAATATCCCTAGACTAGGCACATGAACTCAACACATAATACCTCCAATTAAACATTCAAGAAGTTGTTTATGATAGCAACCATGGCAAAACACTAGAACTTGAAAAGCATTAACATCCGAGACCATCTCATTTGTCTACATTTTCTATAATCTGCCTTCTCAGTTGACCAGTCAGTGAACTGCATAGGAAAAAGAACTACTATCCAGTCTTACCACAGGATATACCACACAATAATAGTCGACAGGTGAAAAGTAAGTAGAGGATTTCCTTGTAACTTTTCTCAAAGTCAAATGATGGATATGAGACCATGTTTTAGGTGTACCACTAACTACTGTACAAATGTCCCAATCTACATTCAAGCATTTGCATTTCAACAATGGTGTGTCAGTCAGTCAGTCAGTCAGTAAAAATAATGCTTTTTCTTTGCTGCTAAGCAGTCCAGGAAAAGGCTATCTGTTGGGGATTTCCAAAGCAACAAGTATTCAGTTTTCAGTATTCAATTTCATGTCTCTTACATCTGAAGGACAATTTGAAGTCAGTTATCCAAATGGTACACTACAAGTAGTTTTATCAATGTAATACAGATGCATTTGTATATGATTTATTGTAAAAACAATTAGTGCTGAATAATATTCCTGAAAATTGTGAACACACCAATGCTGCTCATTAATGTAAGGTTGACAGAACGAATGGAAAAAGATTAAATGTTAATTTAAATATGCCCAAGATTAAATGTAACACTATTAAATCAAAAAAGGCCAAGTGAAAATTCTGTCATCAAGCCAAATATATAGGTAACAAAAAAGATATCATGGAAATGATAAGTGAAATGTTTATATAAACAGTACATTTTTACACATATTAAATGCTATCTGGAGCATACTTAACCATTTTTAGTCCAAGCTGTAATGTATTGAGTCGTAAAAAAGCTCTCATTTTGAAACGCTCTTCACTGCAAAAGACTACTACAATAAACTTTTCCATCACTTCTTTCTAGAAATGCCTCTCAGTTTCAAATGTAAAAATCATCACAATACAGTAACATAAACATGTTTCAGAATTAGAGAAACATTCCCAAAAGCAAAAGCCATATAGGTGAAGGCTTTACAAGAAGATAAGTCAAGAGATGATACATAATTGCATTATTTTAATGTTGCTGGGAGAGACTGAGCAGATGATGATACAGAAGAGTCAGGCTGAGCCTCAACCTGCAGCCCAGAGTAACACACTGAGCTGAGACAAGCTACAGTAACATCAAGATACTCATGTCACTTACATTGTCTGTTTATTACTGATGTTCTGCTATACAAATTTAAAAGCACTGTCCTTGTCTTTCATGCTGCTGTGCGTGCATGTGTAACTTTCCTGGCAGTTACTGGTTTTACTATAAAATATATCTGCTCCATTCAAGAAAAATTTCAGTAACAGCTTGTACTGGAAAATTATCAAAAGGACATAAAGGAATGACATAGTACTAGACAGTGAGGGCGTTGTGGGTAAAAGGCTGGTGTGTGTGTGTGTGTGTGTGTGTGTGTGTGTGTGTGTGTGTGTGTGTGTGTGTGTGTGTGTGTGTGTGTGTGTGTGTCCTGGTGTGTTGGGAGGATCCAAGGATCCAGAGCTCTGGTAATCCAGCAACCACACAGCCAGCACCTAAATCCATCCTCGTCAGCACTAACACTGTCCCATGCGCCA
Organism: Notarius quadriscutis; assembly: GCA_026167865.1. Lineage (NCBI taxonomy): Eukaryota > Metazoa > Chordata > Actinopteri > Siluriformes > Ariidae > Notarius > Notarius quadriscutis. The sequence continues at coordinate 22,384,100 of JANZLB010000002.1, read as the reverse complement.
AGGAGGGCTAATTAAAAACAACACATTGCAGGAGGACACCCCCTCAGCATTATAATACACCCATCAGCACACCAGGGAACAGCATTCACAACTTCACATTCTTAGAAATATTGCATGTGGATCTAACAAGTCCAGTCAAACCAACAGCAAAAACAGTATTAGATAATATCATACTAGAGATCAGTTTTAAGCATATCTACAAATGAAATATGAAAATATCATTGATCAAAGAAAGAGTCACAACAGTGTGTCTAAACTCTGTATTGCTCCCTTTGTATATAATTTATGCAAACAGATACAAACCAACCATTTTTGCAGCACTGTGTTGCAGGGAAAACTTGAATCACAAAATACTGCTCTGGGAGACGCACCAAAGTCACAGTACTGAATCAAAATTCTCTCCTAAGGGTTACTAGCCTCTCAGCAATTCTCTCTCTCTCTCTCTCTCTCTCTCTCTCTCTCTCTCTCTCTCTCACACACACACACACACACACAGCCCCCGTGCTGAGGTTGCAGATGCCACCCAGGTGAAATCCCATACTTCCTTGCATGCAACAGGTTGCAATAGATAACCTGCTTATTTTAGCATATGTAAATAATAGTTTACGAGGTTGTTTTATTATTATTATTATTATTATTATTATTATTATTATTATTATTATTATTATTATTATTGTTGTTGTTGCATAAGATTACATGATGTAAAAATTTATGTGTAGGAAACAACCTATGAAGAAATTAATTCAAAATAATAAATCGCAAAAAAGACGTTTGGACCAATTGAAAACAGCATGTTGTCCGGGAAGTCACTGGAATTATTGAGTTTATGTGCCTATATGATCAGAGAAACGTTTTTTTTTTAAACTTATCGGTTATAGGATTTGTTTTTGCTTTAAATAGTCCGATAACCTACCTACATTTAATAATGGCTTCGGAAGTCACAGAAATGAGGATAATGATGGCTTTTTTCCCCCTTCTTCTTCTTTTTTAGCGCGCATTCATGGCGCAGGGGAAGAGTCATTATAATAGATGGTATTGTAACCATCATTTACAGTGCTAATTAATCATGCAGTTAATCATCACCGCCTCTTTCCGCTGAAATATTAACTCAATTAGGCCTATTTAACTGGCGGACCAAGATTACATACATAAACAGACAAACAAACAAAATAACTAATAATAATAATAATAATAATAATAATAATAATAATAATAATAATAATAATAATAATTCCGTTTGAAACATTCTCAAATGCGTGTCATTATTCCAAAGTCAATCGTCTGCTAACTTTATATTTCTTTTCGTTATAGCGATGAGCGGAGATTTTGGGCCGCAACCATAAATCCCCGCCTGTGGAGCTCGGCGCTGTAAAGAGCAGTCTGAGAGGTGTGAATATGACCGTTTGCCCACTGTTGTGATTTATGGTGCTCATGATTACAGGGCATGAATCAGTTTGATGCTGGAATGTCATTAGGCAGCGTTCCAACCAAACGGCCAGGACGTTTCGCTCAGAGCCAAGGGCGCTCTGCGGGATGACAAGCATACAACCTAAATGAATGTAATAAAAGTCAAAAAGGTGCCAATTACATTTCAAAGTAGTCGGTAACAGCGGATAAAATAAACAAATACGTTGCTGCTATGTGGGAGAGATACGTGTTTATGTGTTCATGCAAGATTTCAGCGATTCCGACGTCTCTCTCTCTCTCTCTCTCTCTCTCTCTCTCTCTCTATATATATATATATATATATATATATATATAGAGAGAGAGAGAGAGAGAGAGAGAGAGAGAGAGAGACGTCGGAATCGCTGAAATCTTGCATGAACACATAAACACGTATCTCTCCCACATAGCAGCAACGTATTTGTTTATTTTATCCGCTGTTACCGACTACTTTGAAATGTAATTGGCACCTTTTTGACTTTTATTACATTCATTTAGGTTGTATGCTTGTCATCCCGCAGAGCGCCCTTGGCTCTGAGCGAAACGTCCTGGCCGTTTGGTTGGAACGCTGCCTAATGACATTCCAGCATCAAACTGATTCATGCCCTGTAATCATGAGCACCATAAATCACAACAGTGGGCAAACGGTCATATTCACACCTCTCAGACTGCTCTTTACAGCGCCGAGCTCCACAGGCGGGGATTTATGGTTGCGGCCCAAAATCTCCGCTCATCGCTATAACGAAAAGAAATATAAAGTTAGCAGACGATTGACTTTGGAATAATGACACGCATTTGAGAATGTTTCAAACGGAATTATTATTATTATTATTATTATTATTATTATTATTATTATTATTATTATTATTATTAGTTATTTTGTTTGTTTGTCTGTTTATGTATGTAATCTTGGTCCGCCAGTTAAATAGGCCTAATTGAGTTAATATTTCAGCGGAAAGAGGCGGTGATGATTAACTGCATGATTAATTAGCACTGTAAATGATGGTTACAATACCATCTATTATAATGACTCTTCCCCTGCGCCATGAATGCGCGCTAAAAAAGAAGAAGAAGGGGGAAAAAAGCCATCATTATCCTCATTTCTGTGACTTCCGAAGCCATTATTAAATGTAGGTAGGTTATCGGACTATTTAAAGCAAAAACAAATCCTATAACCGATAAGTTTAAAAAAAAAACGTTTCTCTGATCATATAGGCACATAAACTCAATAATTCCAGTGACTTCCCGGACAACATGCTGTTTTCAATTGGTCCAAACGTCTTTTTTGCGATTTATTATTTTGAATTAATTTCTTCATAGGTTGTTTCCTACACATAAATTTTTACATCATGTAATCTTATGCAACAACAACAATAATAATAATAATAATAATAATAATAATAATAATAATAATAATAATAATAATAATAAAACAACCTCGTAAACTATTATTTACATATGCTAAAATAAGCAGGTTATCTATTGCAACCTGTTGCATGCAAGGAAGTATGGGATTTCACCTGGGTGGCATCTGCAACCTCAGCACGGGGGCTGTGTGTGTGTGTGTGTGTGTGAGAGAGAGAGAGAGAGAGAGAGAGAGAGAGAGAGAGAGAGAGAGAATTGCTGAGAGGCTAGTAACCCTTAGGAGAGAATTTTGATTCAGTACTGTGACTTTGGTGCGTCTCCCAGAGCAGTATTTTGTGATTCAAGTTTTCCCTGCAACACAGTGCTGCAAAAATGGTTGGTTTGTATCTGTTTGCATAAATTATATACAAAGGGAGCAATACAGAGTTTAGACACACTGTTGTGACTCTTTCTTTGATCAATGATATTTTCATATTTCATTTGTAGATA
>JANZLB010000002.1:22375803-22378303 GCA_026167865.1 Notarius quadriscutis | reverse complement strand
TGAATTGCAGCATTAGTCTGGAGCAGACCTGGGGTGTCAGTTATAAATTTGATGATGAAGGCTGATTTTCCCCTTTTTTATTATTTAATTTTTTTATATTCTCTCTCTCTCTCTCTCTCTCTCTCTCTCTCTCTCTCTCTCTCTCTCATCTTTTCTATATCATAATGAGCTTAGATTCTCTGCAGCCATAGTGACTCTGATTGGCAGAGACCTGCTTGTGTATCCTAGGCTGTCTGAATAAGTCCTCGTCTGCTTTGTCCTGAGTGGAGGGTCTAGAGGAAGCTGTATGCTCTAATCCCTTTATTCGTGTCGGGGGAGAAAAGAGCCAAGCAAAGGGTGGAACAGGAAAGTGCTCTGGAATAGCACTGCAATGGTTTTGCCTTCTAAGCCCTCTCTCATAGCCAAGTGAGCATGAGAGAGCTCTTATTGGACATACACATGCACATACATGCGCGCGCGCACGCACGCACACACACACACACACACACACACACTTCTATTCGTGTGTATAGAGTAACTTAAAGATCTTAAGGAACATAAGGAATATGTGGTGTTTGAAAGGGTTCTACATACTAGCATATTTTATTATTCAAATATTTATTGTCTGTATTTTGAGTCTTTTTGAGGCAGTGAGATTAAAATGATTATTAAGTTTTTATCTCTGTGTCAGCATGTGTGCATATTTCTGTTTGTCAACATCAAAATGATCTGGGATAACAGTAGCCCACACTGGAATAAATAAGCCTCTCTTTTTCCTATTTCTGTGTTCACTCACTTCTCTTCATCTTAGGCTTAGTATCTTCTGTGCTGCACTCTCTCTATGCTAGAAGTAATCTTTCTCCAGCTGGAGCACCCAACAGCCCTTTATTTACTCATTCAACTAGTTGGAAGTTTGTTATACTGAGGATCAGATTCACTGAAACCAATGTGATTACAGCAGCTGGACAGTTTTAGCTCCTCTCTTGAGCAGACTGTAGTACATCCTACAGCAAGAAACACAGAAAGCACCTACTGACCGAGCTTTATCTGGCCAAAGCTTATTTTCAAAGCTCAGTGTAGATCTTGAATTCCTAGTAAAGTGTTACTGTAAAAAAATATAAATAAAAATAAAAAAGGTCAATTTAGGAAAGCATTTTTGACAGAGATAAATATATGTGTAGGTGCTCTGAAGCTTATCAAAGGTTCACAATAATACATATAGCAGATGTCCCCACCTTGTTAGATTTTCTAAGTTCTCTTATGATATATACTACTGATGTAATAACACATACTACATATAGAATGAGTCATGTCTGAAAGAGGCTGGAAAGCTCTGTACCAGGAAATGTTCTGAGCTATCCAGCCAAATAAGAGTGCGCAGTGTGTGCATCCGGGGGCAAATCCTGAGCCCCAACCACAGCAGGCTGTCAAGAACTCTAACTATACCTCTAACATGGCCCATGGTAATGGAAGTGGTGGGAGGTTTAAATAAACTGAAAGAACAACATTTAGATCACTGAGAACCCTGGAACCCCCAACCTTTTCTAGCCCCAACCCTCAGGTTCTTTTCTTGGCGGGGTTTTGGGATGTGCTGCCGATCAGTCCATCTCAAACTGGACTAGGAAAAACAAATGCAAGTGCAAAACTGGAGTGTATTGTGTTTCAATGTCTCCCGGTCTCAGCGGGGCAGGGTGCCCCCCTGTGAGTGACCAAAATGATTTGTACTGTGCATCGGCTGACCCATGGCAGCTTCAAAAAGCAGGAAGGGGAAATATTTGGAAGATAGAGAGGTTAGGAGGAGTGGAGGAGTCAACAGGAGGCAGAGTGATGGGAGGATGAGAGGAGGATGAGTTGCAGAGGGAGGAGAGAGGAGGCCTTATGCCAGTGATGAGCAATTTTACAACTATACAGTTTGATTTACAAAAGTGCTTGGCTGGAGATTTGGAAGAATGAAACACATAGGCCAGTCAAAGATCATTTGATACAAGAATGAGATCATAGGACTGATAGGAGCATAGAATTTTTCATTTTCCAACTAAACGAAATAATTCCTCAAGTTAAATCATTTTGTTTTTGTAGTTAGGGTTATTTTGGCTATGTTCTGTGTGATGTCAGCCTTAGTTTAGATCCTTGTTTTACCAGTCAAGTCGCCATCTTTGTAACACCAGAAAGGCAGACAATGAAAAAGAAGAAAAGAAAGAAAGTAAGAAAACTAAGAAAGGAAAACATCCTAACCCTGAAAGGGTGATACCAATCATTCCTGGCCTTTCCCCCCACTCATTCTCCCTCTCTGCTCCCCTCAGCTCCCTCATCCCTTGTAGCTGCTTGCTGGAGGAAATTTTACCACTTGCAAGCACTGCAAAATGATAGCTTCTCAAGCAAAATCAATTGGACAAATTGACATGAGATGATATTCTAGAATGCCATCATCAATGACAGTGAGGAAAATAGATAGATAGATAGATAGATAGATAGATAGATAGATAGATAGATAGATAGATAGATAGATAGATAGATAGAT
>JANZLB010000002.1:22322481-22335892 GCA_026167865.1 Notarius quadriscutis | reverse complement strand
CAGCTGGGATAGGCTCCAGCTTGCCTGCGACCCTGTAGAACAGGATAAAGCGGCTAGAGATAATGAGATGAGATATATATGTGTGTGTGTGTGTGTGTGTGTGTGTGTGTGTGTGCATGCGTGCTTGCTCATTCATTTTGGTATATGCCACCAGGTAGTTCAATATTCTGTGAATTGAACAGAATTGCTGAATGTGCCACTTTTTTAAGGTATTAACATTATCCTTTGTTGAGTAAAACCAACTTAATCTTCTTAAAATTTAACAATCAATCAAAGATTATGGCTTTTCCTAATTCCCAAGAATGCCTATGGTCATATTGTCTTGATAAGCTTTAAATGCTGTCACAGGTATTTATGAGAATTAAATACCCTTTAAATAAAGTCATTATTTACATTCAATATTTGGCATAACTTACAATGGTGCCACAAAGAATGATAGGGCACTTTACATTTAAACAATAATTATCTGTACACATGGGAGTAGTTACCACACATGTCACAAACGACGAACATGAAAAAAACCCACAACAATAATATCCCAGCTATCCTTTTCCAAACATCAGTACAGCTGCCCACCAAGCCCAGTGTTCACCATGCATGGAATATCAATATCTATATCAGCATTTTACAAAGCCATTACCATTACAAAGCCTGCCACTGCTGCCTCCTCATGTGGCCTCATATTTACCCATATTCATCACTGTTGGCCAACCCTGTCTAGTATCAGTAGATGATGGTGATTGGCTTTCTCACTTTCTCTCTTATAGTGCACAATGGCATTGATGCAAAGTGGAGATATAAAGAAGCACTGCAGCAGCTGTCCCACCAGTCCAAGCAAACAAAAGAACTGGAGCTAATAAATCAGCTATGATGGCCTGGACAGTATCACACTCATTCACTTCCTTTAGCAGGTCATTTTAGCTCTGGCTATGTGCCTGAAGACTTATGCACAAGGATGGACTGTCTCAGCTTTGTCTGTAACAAAAAAATTATTATCTGAGCCTAGAGGAAATGAAGGCTATGGCAACAGCTGGTTTTCTCCAATGATTTGTGATAAACATGTGAGTTGTGGGCTTTTTGATCAAAGGGCATGGGTGAGATCCCTTTACCTAGCAGTAGGAGATAAGCCTGCTGGAGCAGCTATGGAAAGATAAAGTGGCCATTTGAACCAGTGTTACATTCATATTGTAGCCAGTTTGATAACCTAATTATTACAAGATTGCAACTCACTAATAACCGACCAGTGGTCAAATGAGTATTTCACATAATGTCCAATAAAATAAAGCTCAGCCCTCTTTTTAGGCACTTCAGTGTAAATGATGGTGATTCTGGTATGTACAAGATATCACTTTAGTCTCATTCAGTAGCTGGTCACATGATCCTATAATACATGACTTGGATGTGTATTGTTCCAGTGGCAGCAGGGCCTATCTAATCACTGCACCGAATGTGGTAAAGCCAGTGATTTGTGTTGCTGATTGAGGTTTGCTGGTGCATTTAGAGCAGGGCAACAAGCATGCATTTCCTCTGATTGGGTTCTGCTGAGGCGTTGAGAGGTTATCCAGCATGCTTTAACAGATGAGCCGCTGTCAAAAGAGATCACCCAGGGTCCCAGCCACACACCCACTGCTGCCTTAATCACAGTACTGTGATGGACAGCCACATGTAGAGACATTCCTCACTACTACAAACTAGTATTCCCTGAACTCCAACAGTGGCAAACAATATTTAAGCACAAATCAATTAAATGAACTATATGTTGTTTATCCTGATTTCCGCCCATGGTTTCTGTCTCCTCAGATTATTTGCTACTAAATGCAGTGGATGCCTGGAGAAGATAGCCCCCACGGAGTTTGTTATGCGGGCATTAGAGTGCGTGTACCACCTCAACTGCTTCTGCTGTTGTGTTTGCGACCGACAGCTGCGCAAAGGCGACGAATTTGTACTGAAAGACGGCCAGCTGCTGTGCAAGGGTGACTATGAAAAGGAGAAGGATCTGCTTGGATCTGTTAGCCCTGATGACTCTGATTCAGGTAAGCAAATATCAAATGCAGGCTGTAGAAAAGTCTTTCAGGTTAATATTTATCAGCACCTCATATATATATATATATATATATATATATATATAAAATGGAACAGAACAGAAGAGAATACTTTGTATATTGCAGCATACATTGTGCCAGAGCCCTTTTGCGTGCTGACATAAGAGAGCACACTCTCATTGAAACAGTACAGACAGATAGCTAGACGAATATGAATGGATAACCTGGCAGCCATGAAGGCATAACTGTAACAGAAAGAAGCTAAAGCATATTGATGGTATGCTGCTGGAAAAAATTAGAGCAGCAGATCCATATGAATGATGGGGTGAGGTTTAGGGCTTCAGTTTCAGCAGCAGACCTCTGCTTCCTATCAGTCCTCTGTTCCACACTAAAATGTGCATATGTACACTGTCTTAACAGGGGCCAAAGTGTTTGCTAGCCTAATTGGCCCTTGCTACTGATGCCGCAGAGGCCACTAAAGGGCCGCTGCACCAAATTGCAGCAGCCCTTCATTTCGGGAAACTATCACTCGGGGATTGTAGCCATTACATGGGTTTTTAACTTTTGAACTCTGCCATGTCATGGAGTTTAGCCCCTTTTCTAATTACGATTATTATTCTATCACACATAAGCTGCTTTGTCTTATTAGATGAAACCTCCATCCACTGAACAATAAAGCCAATCCCCTGCTTGGCTATTGTAATTACAGTAGGAGAGCCAGGAGCCATTTCATTTAGATGGCACATTAGTACGACCTACTGGAAGAGATTACCATGACAGGGGAAGGCTTTGATTGACCGCCTGAGGATCACACGTATTATCACCATCTAATTGAGACACAGTGATTAGTTGATTGAATAACATCTTTTTTTTTTTCGCTTTAAAAGTCATAATGTGAAAAGGAATATTGGCTATTTGGTATCATACTGGGGTAAAGATTTTTTTTATCACCTAGTAAAATTGGGTTCCAAAGTTTAACTTTGATTCCATGAATTTTGTACAATAATTTGAATGTTAATACATCCCTCTTTTTAGCCTGTATTAAAAACACTTTTGCCTTTTGTTGCCCCATTTTGCATTTTGCTTTCACAAGTCTAATGTGTGCACAGTCATGGGTATTGATTAGGAGCCTACACACTTCATGGCTTTCATATCTATTTCACATCTTCTCCCCTATGTGCACAAATTCCACATACTTATTCTCCCCACAGTATAGCATCCTTTATATGCAGGCGTCTTATCAAAGATTTATTCAGTGCAAAACAGCCAAAGCTGTGTGTTATTAATTATAAATGACACAATGTCCAGTCCAGTGACAAATGTGCATACTTCATAGTGCTTTGCAAAACACGGCTATAGCCTTGTAAGAGGATGTGGCCTATTCTTTCAGCAATAAATTGATAAAAGTATTAAAACCACATGTGTCTCTTTTCATTATGGATGTACTGTGTCTGAATCTCCCGAAAATGTAACAGAACAAAAACATCTATTCATCAATAGCCTGTCTGAAAAATTGCAGAGAAATGTGCTGATTCCTGTGAATGACGGATCTCTCCCCAGAGAAGAGCGAGGATGAGGAGCTGGATATCAAGCCGGAGAAGTGCTCTGGAGGCCCGGGCAAAGGGGATGATGGGAAGGATCCAAGGAGACCCAAACGACCACGTACCATCCTCACCACACAGCAGAGACGGGCCTTCAAAGCTTCGTTCGAGGTATCCTCCAAGCCTTGCCGGAAGGTGAGCCACTGCAATTTAGAGTCAAGAGGCAGAAATTCGTATGGCTCCAACTTATGTACTGTTTGACTTTTTTAATGGTTGACTTTTTTGTACTTTTTAACCAAATGTTGCACAACACACACACACACACACACACACACACACACACACACACACACACACACACACACACAACTTTTTAGATAATATGCTCCTTACACAAATTAAATATAGTGCTGGTGTGCTTACATTTCTGCACTTCTTATGGAGGATATAAAATGTGTATAAAATACTATATAAAATATCACAATACAAAATAGGCCATTTAAGATACATAAATCACTACACAAATAACACACCAAACAATCTTTTCATAATGACTCCAGTAACCTAGTTCCTAATTTTATACCAGTGTATGTAGCCATTATAATAAACCCCATTATAGCTTCAGACAAATATGCTGCATTTGTGGTGCCTTGTGCATTGTAAATTGCAAGTTCAATGTGTAAAGTAGGAGGGAAAAAGCATGGACATCTCCACAAAAGTGTGTCTTTTGTTTGCTCTCTCAGTGCATGTAAAACTTGTAAAAAGCGAGTATATACTTCATGTTGAGGGGGTGTTTTCTGTGGCTTTTTACCTCTTGTAGGTGAGGAATTACAAATTGCAACTTTGCCTCAAACACAAAAATAGCATACTCCATCATAAATCTCTTGGTAGGGAGCCTGAGTGATGACTGATCAAATCCTCAGACATTAAGTGTACTTAGAGAGTGCACTTATAGAGGACTCGGTAAAATGATTAACTTTGTGATCAAAATTCTAATAGGTAGCAGAACAGTTTTGAATCAGTATACTTAAACAGCTACATGTGTATATATTTAAATTACAGTTTTTGTAATTGCAGCAACAAGTGCTTAAAAGATAACCAGAGTCTATGGGATATCCATTGTTAAACAGTGAATAGAACATGAGGGTTAACATTGCTAACTTAGCCAAAAACAGTCTCCATTGAGATATTTGAGGTTTAGTCCTTTTGATGTCTTCATATGCAGGTGAGAGAAACCTTGGCTGCTGAAACAGGCCTGAGTGTACGTGTGGTTCAAGTGTGGTTCCAGAACCAGAGAGCCAAGGTGAGCCCTCATAGCATGAACTCGGCCCATCCATCACAATGTATTACCTGCATGAGCCCAGTGATGTACAGCCTGAGACCAGATAACACCGCAATCTGCGAGTAATCCTCCAACCACAGCGCTAAAGCAAAGCCCTCCACAGGCACTGCCAAAAGGGAGAGTGCTAGTGGGGATAGAGATAGCAAATCTCAGCCGTAATCTGCCTTGGGCTTAACCTCTCGCTGCATTCCACAAAAAACTCCCTGCAAGGGAAAGAGTGATGCACTCACATCCATCGCATTCTTATGTTAGTGTCTGAAACCCACTTTCTAGCTCTGATGCTATCTTCAAAAGCCCCAGGATAATATAATGTATTCAGATAGACGGCTGTGTAGTTCAAGTAGAGGTGAACAACAAGGAGCATCAAATTTTTTTTAGTTAGAAAAGAGAAAAAGACAAAGTTTGGGATGTCCCAAAGCGTTCTGATTGTGCCTTTATCTGTGTTTTTTCAGATGAAGAAGTTGGCCCGAAGACAGCAGCAGCAACAGGAGCAGCAGAACTCCCAAAGGCTGGGCCAAGGTACAGTGTCCCAAAATGAACCTCATTGTAAACTTGTTTGCCTGAGGAAAAAAAAAAAGCAAATGCAAGTGTTTCAGGATTTGTGCAACTTCACTAGGTAAGTGACTGGATAGTCTTTGTTAGTATGTAACTGGTCATGTCTTCACCAACATCTCAAACTAATAGACTACCATAATATACTGTATGCTTACGTGATTGGTAATTCTTACTGATTGTCCCTTTTGTGTTGTGTGATTCAACATTGGTGGTGTCCAACCTCAAACAGAGCAGATGCTGAGCTTTGTCAGCAAAGAATCACACAGGAAAAAAAAAAATTGCAACCAGGGATATGCAGGAGTGTCTGTGGAGTTGGCGGATTCATTTACAATACAAGCACATTAAATTTGCCTGTATCTTGACCCATCCACCCACCTTCTTCTCTCTCAACTGAAAACAATTTTGCATCCCCTTTTTGACAGACTGGCATCTCATGTTTCTATTCAGTCAAGCAGTGAGGACAAGCTCTCTCTATTTCTCATTTGGACACTCATTGCTTTAGTACTGTTACACATCTTGCTGTCCTCACATTACTATGGCAAGTCATTTCAGGTCAAAAGTCCCCCTTTGACTAATTTATTCCATATTAAATAGTCCAAAACCTGGAAATAACTATCTTGTCACACCATGTACAGTACATTTAAACCCACTTTATAGTTATCTTATAAGATCCTTTAAACTGCATATGAAGTGAATTTTTTTCAACATATTTCAATAAACATACTGTTGAAACATACAACTGCAAAGTTTGAGTTGACAGTAATAAAAACTGATGATTTTATTAGGCAAAGAACTTTTGTGGGTTTACTAAAAAATTGTCTGTTCGTAACTCACGGCCAAAACATCATACAACACTGCTGTGACATCACATTGGTTGCAAACTTACTATCCCATATCGCATTTCACTATGGCAGAGTAAACCACCCCCCACCCCACCCTCAAAAAGGAGTACCAGAGTACCAAATAATGTTAGTTGTATGAACACAACTTTTACCCCTGGCATAAGGATGCATCAGTAACCATCTGATCCAGCTCTGGGATGAAACTGGGTCAAATTTGTGCAAGCAGTATCACCCAGACTTCCACCAACCTCTGAGCAAATATACTTTACCATGCTCAGCACATTTCAAAAACAGCTGTTATGAAAGAAGATATTCTGCCTTGCTGATTGGTGAAAATAAACTACAGGCCGTCCTGTGAAAAGGGTCCAGACCAACCAGAGACGCCGTCATAATAAAACCACCAAAAATTGTCAGTGAATGCCCAAAAAGACAAGTAAGTTTATATAGCAAAATGTTATATTTTATGTCGATAGCGAGTGAACAATCTGTGTCGCATGATTCATTGTTCTTACCTTTCATTTCATGGACCTTTGTCAGAAGTAAGACTATTAAGACCTATTCTTGTTGAGATGAAATAATGAATAAACATTCAGGCTAGCCTATTTATTTTTCATTATGCAACACAACTAGGTATTGCTTTGTAAAGAGCCTCATCAATATCACTAAAAGTAAAATGAAAACGAAAGGCTAGGTTTCTTGTTGTATTTCATGCTGTTATGCCAGTGGTATAGCTCTTTTGCCATATGTGATAGACTGATCTAGATAGAGATCAGTCTATCACTGTCATACAAATGGCACTGCATATGATGCACAATTTATGTTTTGCTTTTCCTTTCCTTCAAGGAATCATTTTAGTCAAATAACGTAGTTTAAAACTTACCAAGTCTCAACTGCTGCCATTCTTTCATAACATGCTTCTAATACTGGTTGAGTAAGACCACTAATATCAGCTTGTTCATCGATATTGTTGTCTTGGTCTTGCTCATTGTTGTCTTCAACATCAGCGAGTGGTTTGTCTTCATATGGTGGATACCAGCCATTAAAATATTTATAGTCTGCTTCTCCTTCATTTGATCTACCTTGAGCGCTAGAGACTGGTGATACACTCCACTCAGAATCACTAGACATCTTTTTAATTGCTATTAAAAGGCGGGAGTGTATGTTCTACAGACTACCATAAATAAAGCTTCATGAAAAACAAGCACTTAGCAACCAACGTGATGTCAGCAAAGTACATCCCGCAATAAAACTCAGCCCAGTCCACTGGACATATTTTTTTTAGATATAGTTGGGGTTTTTGCCTAAAATTTAATAGGGTTTCTTTTGTTTTTACAGATTTTCCATGTACAAGTGTATTATTTGCTAAAAAAAAATCGCTTCATATGCACTTTAAGAAATTGGTAGAGATAAAGAATATTATTCCAACACCATTCAAAGAAGCATTAATTCTAAATGAAATATTTACTGTTACACTGTTAAAATTGTCATTACTCATTTTTTGTTCTCTTATTTTGTTAAAGTCTTCCCTGTCAAGAAAGTATCTTGGTATCCTTGAAGAGCTTAGTCTCATCATTACAGCAACTTTCACATCTCCAAGTCTACAGAATTATAAAGAGTGTGGTGTTAGTGCTGAATTTAATGTTATCAGTGTTACTTCTGGGCTGTGATATTGATATTTCAAAAATATATATGACTAAATTACACTTGAGTGCAGAAAGAATAGATCCAACCACACTGGTCATGTTGGCAAATTTGCTTTACTCAAAAGCAAAACATAATTAAAGGCATCAGCATAAAGTAAATTTAGATTTAAGATCCCTAGAAAGATAAGGTAAGAAGCATGCATTTCTCTTGTACAACATGAGAACAGTTCTTTCTCTCTTTACTTTTGGGAAATCCCAAAGCTAATATTGACATTTTACTGCTGAGCAGACCCCCTTGTACCTTCTCTGCTGGAAACTCATAATCTGGAGATCATTGAATCATCTTCAGCTATAAACCAAGAGTAATAATACTTTTATTTTATAGACCAATGTTAGACTATCCTCATGGTGCATCCAGTTATGAGGCTTTATCACAAACTCGGCTGAAAAATAAATAAATAAATAAATAAATAAATAAATAAGTTAAAAAAGGGGGCACAGTGCTGGATTGCTGTCAAGTCATCATATCCACACAAATTCATAGTTCCACATTTCTGAACTCTGATAGATGTGTGATTCACTAGTACTGTGGTGTCCTGCAGGCTGCTTTACCTCTCTGTCACTTCAACTGATTCATTAATGTACTTTAGGTGAACAGTGACCTTTCTTACTGGTCAGTAACCCATGCCTAAATCTAGTAGAACTGTTTTCTCAGAGATACAGTGGAACATGAACTGACAAAGTAGCTTTGTGGGGAAGCTCATCTGGTCATTTGGGACAATAGAATGCTTAAGAAACCATTCATTCATAGTATTCCTAAAATCAATGCCTTTGCAGTACAATGTAAACTACCCTCAGCAAAATGTTCCTATGTACATCCTGATATGCAGTAAAGGTCCAAGACCAAATAATCTTGAACCAGAGTCAAGTAACATGTAATGGAACATTGTGGTGATCTGAATTTCAGACATTCTTTCAAGATCTCACCACTCTAAAAAAAAAAGATCTGCGATGGCAGACTCTTGTCTAAAGCCTCAAGACTCCTAGCCCTTAGCTCTTGGAGGGACTCATGGGGAATTTCTCAGTTGAATTTGTCTGAGAAAAATGCTCCAGTACAAGCATGTTTCTTGTTTGGTAGTGTTTTGTCATTCTCAGCTGATTCTTATGTTGTTTTCCTCTCTGCTTCCAGAGGTGATGTCCAATAGGATGGAGAACATGATGAACTCCTACACACCACTGGCCTCTGCCCAACAGCAAATGGTTGCCATGGAAAATGGCTATACCACTGATGCCTTCCAGCAGGGCCTTACCCCACCTCAGATGCCGGGTGACCACATGAACCCATATGGTTAGTAGTACAGCATGTTTTTAGACCATAGCTCAGCATGGTTCTACTCTCCACCTCCACCAAAATGCAACCATACCATGGAAGTTTTCTGTAGTATAAGTATTTTTGAACAGTACTATGATCTCCACAATTAATAGAAATCCACCAACCTTAACATAACTCTTAACACCTTCTTAATACTAGAAAACCATAATAGCACACCAACCCCCTCTACATGAAAGTTACACAAATGGATTTGCAGGCCAGTTAATTTTCAAGATTTCTAGTTAAATGAAGCACGCATGATCTGCACTACCTACAATGGCCTTTTTTCTCCAGTTCCCACACCAACGATCATCTATATCTATATAATAATCATCTATGAGCGTGTGTTTGAGGACAACATGTCCTATTATGCTTTGTGTCCTATTATGATCTGTGGTGAAACAAGTAAAGACAACATTGGTTAATCATGATGAGCGACAGTCGAGTCATGCAGATCAAAAGTATATAGATCCATGTGCAAAACATCTAATTAAAAAACACTGATATTTTGGAGAATTACAAGCATTGTAAAAAAAAAAAAATAGTGTGCATATTTTGTCAATATAGACAAAAGCTTAGAATACCAGAGATAAGTTCATGTAATACTTTTATGACTAGTGTTCTCAATATTATTAACTCCATGATGAGTGTTGCTCATGTATGTTTGGTCACAGTTAGGCAATGAAGAGGTCCCAGGTGCCTTGTCATCCATTCCCTTTAATGGCAGGGCCCCAATCCCCAGTTTCATCACACTCCAGCTCAGGGTTTATGGCATAACAACAGGAAACAGGCAGCATTGCCAGCTCATTAAAAAACCATAGCCCATCAACCTGTCACTGTCTTGTGTAATGGTGTCATTAAGATTGGAGTATTAAGCCTAACTGTGCCCACAAGGAAAATGGCAAAAACAGAAGATTAGCACAGAAGCCAACATAACCTTGTGTATTTGTTTGATTCCTTTTTGTTTAAACACATTTGACTAGTATTTGAATGCTTCTTGTTTTCATGACATAATTATAATTAGGACAGAATGGTATTCAGTGATCTGATAAAGAAAGTTTATGATAATATAGGGAAGAAATTTGGATAATTAACCACTGAAGAGATTTAAACACCATCAGTTAACCTCTTGTCGTTTTCCACAGGAAATGATTCCATATTCCATGACATCGACAGTGACACCTCCTTGACCAGCCTTAGTGACTGCTTCATGGCTTCTTCAGAAGCAGGCTCACTGCAGGCACGTGTGGGAAATCCCATTGACCGACTGTACTCCATGCAGAGCTCTTATTTTGCATCATGAATGCCAGCATGGACAGGGACAACCAAATGTGGGTTCACTTACTGCAACCCACTGCTCCCTTTATCACATGCTCCAGAACCAAGAACTCTCAGCAAAGACCTCTACTTTGGATAACGGGCCAAAAAAACCCAGAATATGAAACATAGAACTTGAAAATGAGCATTCTTGATATTCAGTAGTGAAAAATGCAGCTCAGGACACCTGGTTTTCTGAGGCTGACAGACTTTTTCTAGATATGTTTGTACAATACTTTCACAGAAGTAGCACGAATTGTCAACATCCACCTATGGTAGAAAAGATGTACAGTTGAAAGCCCTGAAGCCACAAACCTCAGTCCACAGCATCCTGCCAAGGAAGGCTGAAGATCAAGACATAAATCTCACAATGCATGAAGTCATATTCTTTGTGAACATGGCATTGAAAAAGAAAATCTTTAGAAAATAGCTGAAAAAATCTTGTGTTGTTGAGATGTTTAAATGTGATGTTTGGACTCTCATTTTTTGTTATGTTCAGCATTGCATTTTTATCACTTTAATAGGTTTAGCTATGAAAGTGGAGTTAGAATTTGTAGAAGGAGGAGGAATGTATAGTGTGTGTGTGTGTGTGTGTGTGTGTGTGTGTGTGTGTGTGTGTGTGTGTGAGAGAGAGAGAGAGAGAGAGATGAATTGACCGTGGTGGTCTAACAGAGGATCTAGAGAAAATTGTGTGTGAAATCTTGTAACCTTTAAGGTACAAACGAACAGCTAAGGTTTCAGGATGATATAAAAATAAAATGCAAGTAATTGTGTGATACAGATGAGGAGTCGTGCAATGAGGCCTGTAATTGGTCGACAGCAGCAGCAGTTGATTAATGTAGTGATTCTACTGAGCTCTGACAGCCAGATAACCTTTACTCATACACTCGTCCTCCTGTTTTACTCTACAACCCCAATTCCAAAAAAAAAATAGGACGCTGTGTAAAATGTAAATAAAAAGAATGTAATTATTTGCAAGTCCTTTTTGGCTTATGTTCCAGTGAATACAATACACAGACGAGAGAGTTAATGTTCAAACTGATGAAGTTTGTTTTGCTTTTGTTGTTTTTTTCTAAATATGCATTCATTCTGAATTTGATGCCTGCAGCCCATTCCAAAAAGTTGTGACGGGGCATGTTTGCCACTGTGTGACATCACCTTTTCTTTTAACAATGCTTTGTGTTTGCAAACTGAGGACACTAATTGTTGAAGTTTTGAAAGTGAATTTTTTTTTTTTTTTTTTTTTCCCTGTTCTTGCTTGATATACGACTTCAGTTGCTCAACAGTCCAGGGTCTCTGTTGTATTTTGCACTTCATAACATGCCACACATTTTCAATGGGAGAAAGGCAGGCCAGTTTAGCGCCTGCACTCTTCTACTACAAAGCCACATTGTTGTGACGTATAGAATGTGGCTTGGTATTGTCTTTGTCCATGTACAATGTTCGAAACGGGTATTTTTTGAACACTCCACAACTTTCGCAGTCTTTTGCTGAGGCGAACACTTGTACTCCTGTTTTACATCCTGCCCTCTCTCCAGACAGATGCTGGTCCCCTGCTGTGTGCTGGTTATGAAGACGGTTCTCTTGTGATTTGGGACGTGTCCTATAGGCGTCCTGTCAGCTGTCTGAAGGTCCATCCTGAACCTGTCATGTGTCTGGACTTTGACGTTTGCAAGCAGAAAGGCATCTCTGGTTCCTCAGATAAGACCCTCTGCTCCTGGATGCTTGATGGCCAGCAAAACCTTCAGGTTCATATACACACTATACATTTAAGTTATTCCTTGAAATCGAGTCGTAGATGAGCTGATGGCCGACGAGGCACGTAGCACTGAGTTGTCTATAATCCATGTACGACGAGATTGAGTGGAATAACTTTTATTCTATCCACATTCACTGGATTTTGAGAAATGGAGCATTTTTATTTTATTTGCAAATTTGATAAATAATAGCTTTTATACAAAACGTCTGACAAAATCATTTCCGCTTAGAATGTAAACAGACTAGCAAAATGACAGGAGCAATTTGTGAAAAATGCTATGATAATAATTATTGAAAAATATCAAACTTAAAAAAAATTTTCTTACCATCAAATACTTTCATTCCATATTTTGTTGCTTTTTTCTTGGGGGGGGGGGATATTTTCGAATACAGTTTTTATTTCATCCTCGATTGGTTCAGCAACACACTCTGCCATTTTTGTTTTTCTCTACTCACGGTATATGAGCTGATAGCCTTGTAGTAGAGTAGTCAATCAGAGCGCGCGATTGCTCATATCCAGTGAATGTGGAGAGAATAAATCCACTTATCATGCACATCTAGAGGAAGAAGTATGTATTGTTTAGTTGGATGTTGGTTCTAGAATGACGGAACAGTTTCTGCTTGAAGAATACTCCAATGGTTATAAACATTCTTCAGAGGATTCTTCAAGGAGAAACAGTTCTGTGTCATTCTAGAGCCAGCAACCGACTCAGGAACCGTTCTTTGCTGCTGTTCTTCAATGGTGGTTCAACTTCTGAGTCTTATTGCTTTTTGTATTTGCAGTTACTTCTTTGTTCACTGCATTTATTTATTGGTTTCGGGGCAAGATATTTGTTTGCTTATTAAAATGTAGCTCAACTGTTTTGCTAGTATTTATATTAAAAAAAAAAAGTGATGTATACAGTATAATGTGTGGGTTGGGTTTTTTTTTTTGGGGGGGGGGGGGGTTCGCCATATTGCACCCCCCCTGTATATTTTAAGAAGATTTTGATTTAACGT
>JANZLB010000002.1:22128924-22141877 GCA_026167865.1 Notarius quadriscutis | reverse complement strand
ACCCTGGACAAGTCGCCAGGTCATCACAGGGCTGACACATAGACACAGACAACCATTCACACTCACGTTCACACCTATGGTCAATTTAGAGCCACCAGTTAACCTAACCTGCATGTCTTTGGACTGTTCCACTCCAATTTAGCAGAATATTGCTTTAAACCACTTTATGCAAGCGTAAATTTTTTTTGCAATATTTGAGAGGTTTTTATTTTTCAAAATTCACGTGTTTCCATGACTCATTTTTTAGTTCACAATTTCAAACTGCACATTAAGCAGGATAATGGAAGCATGGCTGATGTTTCTAAATGCTGGCGCTCTCCCAGTTAACTCCTAATTATGACAACTGGCCAAACAGAAGCTTCTGAAAATCATTACATCATTTTCAGAAATTTTTCAGACTGTTTAAATAGATACTCAACTTGGTGGATGTGAACATTTGAGCCACTGGAATTCTGATACAGTGAATTAAAGCTGAAATAAATCTGTCTCTAATTGATTTTTTTTTTAAATTACTTCTGATCCGAACAATGTGGATGTCCTAATTGACTTGCCAAGAACATAAAATGTGTGGAAAATTGAGTTTGAATATCTTTCATCTAGGTGGATTTAAATGGTTGCCTTAGCTGTGTCCCACACAGAGCACCATTATGCACACTCTGTAAAAAGTTACAAAAAAAAAAAAAAGAACACTGCACAGTAAAATGCTTGTTGGCTAATATAGGCAACACCATGGTCTGAAAATAGATAGGTGTTGGCACGAGTAAATTGGTGCGAATAAAACTATCCATCCATCCATAACCGCTTATCCCATGCAGGGTCACGGGCAAGCTGGAGCCTATCCCAGCTGACTATGGGAAAGAGGCAGGGTACACCCTGGACAAGTTGCCAGATCATCGCAGGGCTGACAGAGACAAACAACCATTCACACTAACATTCACACTCACGGTCAATTTAGAGCCACTAATTAGCCTAACCTGCATGTCTTTGGCCTGTGGGGGAAACCCATGCAGACACGGGGAGAACATGCAAACTCCACACAGAAAGGCCCCTGTCGGCCACTGGGCTCAAACCCAGAACCTTCTTGCTGTGAGGCGACCGTGCTAACCACTACACCGCTGTACTGCCCTGAAAAAAGTTAACGCTAGCTAAAGCAGAAATGTGTCCGCATTAACTTTTTCAGCAGTTTGTGATGTATCTCTTCTGTGGGGTGTGTGTTAAAAACACGAGACCATCGAACAGTTAATAATAAAAAATAAAAATACAGTAAATATCCCTATTTGACAACTGTAGTAATCCATATGTCAAGAACTGTTCAACTAAGTAAAAAGAAATTACATCCATCATTTACTTTACGACATGAAGTGTCTTAAAATTTAATTTTGTTTATTTATTTAGGTCCCCTTCCATTTAAATTTAGGCCTGCTTATGTATTTTTGCACTATTCACAATATTTTAATACACTTCTGCTTGGGGGAGGGGACCAAAACTTTTTTTTTGGGGGGGGGGATCTTCAACGAGCTGAAGATGTTACTTTCAGACTCCTCCTCTTCTTTAGTTATAGCCATGCTCTTGAGTATGTCTGTGCTTTGATTAGACAGTGATCGTGTTTCAGCGTGGCATGATGGCAACACAGATTTAAAGTGAAAAGCAATGCAAAGAGGAATCACGTTCACTTCTGACAAGTCAGCATTTGATTTTTTTAAACAGTAACACCCTGCTTTTTTTTCACTGAAGAGATCATACAACATAAGAGCAATGAAGGTTTCACTTTTCAGTGGAGAATATGTTTTGCATGTGACTAACTTGGTACTGGGTTTCACGTTTTTCTATCTTAAACCGAACCACATAGTGCAATGCAATGCAGAGGCATGGGTTGCTATTAAATGTGGATCACATTCACTTCTGACTTGAAGCCAGCCTTTCATTTTTCACAAGCAGGGCTCGACATTAACTTTTTCATCCATCTGTCCAGTCGGACAAGCAGCAAGATTTTTCACTTGTCCTGACCACAGCCATTTTATTACTATGGGTTTACTAGATCAATTAAAGGAAAGTGGTTGTCACTCCTGTGCAACGGATTTTCACTCTCACATGCTCTGAACAGCGCATGCTTGTAACGACAAGCACCTACCCTGGATTAAGTGCAATCAGCGTGCGCATATAAGGACGCTGCACACACCTACATGTAGTGAAATATTGCGTTATCACCATTACCAAGCTGTTATTGTCTTCCTGGTTATTGGCTCTTGTTTCTGTGTTTTGGTTTCCGATCTTGTCCTGCCCAGTTTAGTTTGTTTGTGTCTCGCTTGACCCTTTTGCTCATTTATCGTTACTGATTCAGCCTGCTGTTTCGGACTATGTGCCTGTTTCTTTTATCATAAAGAGAGACTTCTTGCACATACTGTACATCCGTCTGCTCTCCAGACAACAATGTGGGCTTTCCGCGTTCGTGCAAGACATTGAGGGATACAAATTTGAAACAGGAGAGGAAAACAGTGTGGATGAAACATGAAGGGCCAACTACAGTAACGGAGAGCGAGAAGAAAAGATGTTATGTTGCGAAGGAAAGGAAACGCAGGACCAAACTAATAAATCTCGGCAGTCAGTGAGCACCTTGGTGCGATCAGCTGTTCGTTTAGCGATGGAATGATGTAACGGTCAGTGCACAGTCAAGGTAAACCTGTAGAAGGCAGTAATGCAACACTGGATGCCAGCTGCTGTAAAACCCAGAAGAAGGAAAAGAAGCAGGGAACCCTGTGCATGTGCACGCTGGGCTTCCTCTGTCTGCCTGACTGACTGTGCGAAGCGAGCGATTTCGTGTACATTTATTTACCAGGCAATCCCCTCGAATTAAGTAACTTCCCAGCCACATAATGGCCTGGGTTTTTTTTTTTTTTTAAATATTGCATAAATAAACATATAAATGACCAAATTTCAGAGGGAACTACGTTTCATTTGATTTTATGAAATCGGAAGGCTGTATAGCTTTTAAGCAAGTCTTCAAGGAGTTTGGCCTTATGTAGCCTTGGCAGTGAGCCAGCTCGTATAAATAATCTACACATGAACAAATGACACCTGTTAAACTCCACCTCAACATGCGTCTTACAGTCATTTAACTCACCATGGGCAGTGCTAAAGTCACTGTTGCAAACAGTACAGCGTGTAACACCCTTATTAGTTTTACCCCATTAGGCAAGGGTCCACTTTTCGTGTAGTCTGAGGTGAAGTGGGTTTTGTAAGGGTTTTTTTTTGGGGGGGGGGTTAAAAACGCCACTCTGCCATGACGCTCCTGGATGCACTGAACTGATGGGCTCTCAGTCTGGGAGAGGAGACGTAAAGCCTGCTCGCGCAGAACACTGGTCTGTCTTAAGTAGACCAATCACGATGCTTGCGCTCGCTCTCTGTGGGAGAGAAGACATAAAGCCCACTCGTGCAGAAAACTGATTGATTGGTCTATTTGGCAAGACAGAGCAATCAGCATGTACTTGCGCTCTCTCTGAGGGAGCCACTATCAATATACGGGAGACTCCTGGAACTTCCTGGAGAGTTGGGAACAATTCAGTTTGTCCTGTCGGAAAAGCAGAGGCGGATTTGATTTGTCTGGACTAAACATTTAGTTGTCCCATCCTGTCGGACAACTGTTAATGTTGAGCCCTGCCTCGCTGTGTTTTTTCCTTCCTCTTTTTAAACTGAAAAAATCTTGTAGCTGTGTAGACTGTTACAAATGAAAAGCAATCCAGTTTATTATTTCACTTTCTTTTTCAACAAAAGTCTTACCCATGGTACCAGATCTACTTGCAAAATTGACTCGTGCAGTTCAGGAAAGCAGTCAAGCCCATGTTCTTGGAGTTTCAAACCAAGAAAAGGGTATTTCTGGCCTAGTAAACATTTTTTATTTCTCAGTGTTTGTATTGTTTGATCATATTTTCCAATTGTTTTGGCATTTTTATTGTATAATATTTATTTTTAAATAATGCAGTTAAACACTTTTTGTTGATCTTGTAGGTTTTCTGCAAACCAGGGGAGACCTCAGTGAGTCATGGAGGACGACGGCAGCTTCATAGAGTTTGATGTGCCAGAGTTCAGCAACACTGTCCTTAAGCAGCTCAATGAGCTGCGGCTCCAGGGTAAGCTCTGCGATATTATTGTGCACATCCAGGGCCAACCATTCCAGGCACACAAAGCTGTGCTGGCTGCCAGTTCACCGTACTTCCGTGACCACTCCTCCCTCGGCACCATGAGTGGGCTCTCCATTTCGGTGATCAAGAACCCTGCAGTTTTTGAGCAGCTATTGACTTTTTGTTACACGGGACACATGGAGCTGCATCTGCGTGACGTTGTTAGCTTCCTCACGGCTGCCAGCTTCCTGCAAATGCAGGCGGTCATTGACAAATGTACACAGATACTGGAGGGCCTCCACTCAAAGATCAGTCTGCCTGTGATTTCTGGCCGAGCAGAAGCTGAAGACGACCTCGATTCTAGAGCTGGACACAATGGTGCAAAAGAGGCAGGTATTTTTTTGAATCCTACTCAGATTTCCCCCTCCTATTACCCTAGGAAAAGCCATCGCATAGAAGCAAGTGGAGGTGGAAAAGGGTTTGCACACTTGGCAGAGGAAGGGCAGTCAGATCGAGGGAGCGATTGTGCTTCAGAGCAGGAGGCATCCATGGAAGCAGAGCCTGATCAAGTGGACTTGATTGAGAAGAATGGGCAAGTCTCTGACATTCACATCAAGCTGGAAAAAACGGAGCGGCCCAGTTACTCAGACAGCTCATCAGCAGGAGACGATAGCCACCACACAGAACTGGTGGATGGTGAGCAAGTTCTAGCTGTGACCGTGGGACCTTATGGGCCAGTGCCCCCTGCTACTCAGTACACCTATTCAGCACTACCTTCATCCTGCTTTGTCGGCATCAGTCCATCCAGTCCATCTCAGTCGATTCTCAGTGGATTTCGAGGTAGTCGCACCAGATCTAAGCGGAATATGCCAGTTGTGGCTGATGTACTTTCTCAGCCTAAGCCAGGTACAGAGGATGGAGAAGGAATAGCATCAGGAGTTGTTTTTGAGAATGACGTGAGGGAACGAGGTCTCCGTGGCCATTGGTATCCGTTCAACGAGCGCCTTGTGTGTGTCTACTGTGGCAAGTCCTTCAACCAGAAAGGCAGCCTGGACCGCCACATGCGTTTGCATATGGGCATTACTCCTTTTGTCTGCAAGTACTGTGGCAAGAAGTACACACGCAAAGACCAACTAGAGTATCACATCCGTGGCCACACAGACAATAAGCCCTTCAACTGCCAGATTTGTGGCAAGTGCTTCCCTTTTCAGGGCACCCTCAACCAGCACTTGCGTAAGAAGCACATGGGTTCCAGTGTCGAGATGAACAACCACACAGGCCCACCAGGGGACGCTACAGATGGCCAGCGAGGGGCACCAGTGGAGGTCTCGGAGAATGTCTACAGTGATGTCTGTAACGATGATGGGTCTGCAAAAACCGCAAGCAGAGAGAGCGTAAAGTGCAGTGCTGAAGAACCCCCTGGGTCCGGATGTGATTATTAAGAAGGATTGTAATGAGTTTTGTTCTGTGATGTGCAACATTTTAAAGGTCGACCATTTCGGTAGAAGTGGATGTTGAACCTGCCTTGCACATCTTTCTACCTGGGAATTTTTGCGATCTGGTTTAAGAAGAGATAACATTCTCAATAAGCAAGTTTTTCAAAGGTGTGGGGAATTGTAGTCAGGGAGAAGGATGGAGTGGGACGTCTCAATAATTAAGGCCTTTTAAAGATTTTTTTTAAAAATGTTTTTATCGATAAATATTTCCATGTTTCTAAGTATAGAGTAATATAGGCATGTTGCAATAATGAATAATGTGAAAGCTCAGTTAAGATGCTTGTCATATCATGCTTTTACCTGACCCATTTTTGCACATTTGGTCTCAAGTAGGCCAATAACTCACAAGGATTGGTTTTACCTATCAGTGCAAAAGCTCTGTGACACATCTGTTCAATACCTCATCATACAATGTAACACATTCACAAAAAGGCAGTATTGTCAAAGTTTATTCAGCTCCAACCGGGTTCTACCTCAGTCCAGAACCTGAAAGGAAGTGAAGAAGCATCTTGTTTTAAAAAGGTTTCAGTTGCTTTACCTAGCAATCTTGGCACAACACATTTTCACTACACAAAGCCTTGGTACTAAAGTGAACTGTTTAGGTCTGTATGAAATCCAAGCCGCTGCCATTGGATTTGTGCAAAATGCTAAATGTGGGGGGGTTGAGAGGGTTTTTTTTTTTTTAGTAGTTGTTATTGGTAAGGTTAGGTTATAGTCTGCCTACTCTCTGCAGCATTAAGGATGGGGAATTAGACATCAGATATTCGGCAGATACAGATTGTATTGTTATTTACAGTTTGGATCTAGAGTAGCAAGTAATAATCAAACATCACGGACTATAAAGCAAGAAAACCCGTTGCTTTTCAATATTTAGAGACTTTAATACAAGAAAGTTAGTATATTTAAAAAGTCAGAGCTTTTTCTCTTGCAGTATTTATTTGCTGCTTGTTGGATTTCTAAGACTTGTGTTGGACCACGTTTTCCACTATGAAAAAGCTTGATGTCCAGAAACATATTTGAGCAGTGCAAGTATAATCTCAGTGCTGAAAATCCTCAACACGAAACAAGCATGAAATACATTTTCGATTGTCAGTATGTTGTTTGTTTCAAAGCTAATAAATTATGTAGCTTTACACAGTTCTGATGAGACGCATCAGCCAGTTTGGGGATGAAATGTCTTTTGTTGCCTTTAAAGCTTCCTTTTTTCTCCATAAGAAATACTCGCTGGAGGATGTGGAGGAAGTTTTGAATTCTGTTGGTGTAGTCTAAACTAATAATTTTTGAAGATATTGACTACATAAACCTTAAAATGTATTGAAATATCAATGTTGTATAAGCAGCATTGGATAAGTTTGATTCAGAAAGGTTGGATGATGCTAATCTCAAGAAAACCATAAGTGGACATCCTGCTTCCATTATCAAGGTGGCAAATTATCGCCGAGAGAACCTTTAAAAAAAAAAAAAAAAGGGCAGCAGGAATATCAGCACTATAAGCAAAATAAATTCTTAAGCTGAAAATTGAGTCAGTACCTTTTTTGGTAAAACAAGAATATGAGCACTGTATACAAGTAAATGCAACAATTTTCATATTTATGATTCAAATTTTTAGACAAAGTCTTGTTTGAGCTTGAAATATTTACAGAATTGGTTCTAGGAATGTGTTTGGCTTACAGTGAGGAGAAATGATCTGTAAACCTTTTGTTGGGGGAATGACAGTTGGATCGCTTCAGGCCAAAATAAGTAATAGTCGTACTGTTCCAAGTTGGTTTACTTTGGCTTCTGACAGTGTTCTTAAAAAAGAAAAAAGTGTAATTGGTGAATATTCAACTTTGAAGGCACATAAGTTTTCATCCCCATGAAGGAACCTTTGTGGAGAGCACAGTTTATGTACTCTGCATGACTATATGGTTTTATGTCTTCACTGACCAACATTAGATAATGGTATTTGTTCTAATCACCATCGTCTCCCATTATAGTTCTTTAATGTGTAGAATATGCAGACTCCCATTATAAGTCAGGTGAAAAAGTTTACCCTTGACAATCGCTGGAAAATTTTTCTAACTGTTTTGGAAAACAGTGGCGCGTAATACACTCTTTGTACTCTTCAAAATTGTCACTGGAAACTTTCGTGCTCTTTGCTCTGAGAGACACTTGTGCAGATTGCTTCAGGGCCACCATGCCTGCTTAACAGATACCACTTGTGCTCGGCCTTTGCTTTTGAAAGCCCCTTATTGAAGATCATAGCACTTAATTTGAAGTCATGATTAGCCTGTGTCTACAGTATTGTAAAGTTTACATTTGTCTTCATTTTACAGTTAACATACAGCATCTTCTTCCCTTGACCAAAGCAGATGGTTTCATGGTTTATTTACTAATGGTGCTGCTTTTTTTTTTTTTTTTTGGTGGGGGGTCTTTTCTCTTTATTTTCTGAACATGGCTGGTTATTTAAATCAGTTTGTCCTTGTATTTGTATGTTTTATATTGTGAGTACTTTCAAGGAAACTGTCAAACCCTTTGTCTTAAGGTTTATCTAAGGTGAGATTTCACACTGAGAAAAGTAGCAGTGCTTCATAGAATTCTGTGGAGGTTCTGTTCTCTTAATTTAAAAAAAAAAAATTAAGGTTTTGGTTTTTTTTGTTCCCTCCCCCCGTCAAAAATCAGTCAAAAGGTTTGCAAGCAGGTATAAACTGACTATAGTTTCATTTCTGTGCTGAAAATGGCAGGTTGCAGTCATCAGTTTATTCTCTGGTCCCTCTAACAGATAAGCTACAGTCAATTACGTATACCTTCCATAAGATGTACATGTGCCTAGTGCCCACAGCCATTGTTCTGGTGAAAAATGTTTTTGATTGGTTAGATCACATGAGAAAAGAGATTAGATTATGTCTGCCTAATAGTTAATGCAATATTGGCCACTAACCAAAGAGCAAACCAAAAATATGTAGTGATGGTTATATACACCGCACAGCTGAGTGTTGAGAGCAAACCCAAATCCCCCAACTAACAAGAAATCATGAAACTATTTTCCAGCCAAACACCCATGGGGTACCAGTACTACAGTTCTTGCTATGATTTTTATTTTTTTTTGTCCTTTCTCTAACCATGTATGAACAAAGAAAATCTGCTTAACTGCAGGTAAGGCAAGTGTGACTTAAGCCATAAATACATGATAGTAGTGGTAGAATAACTGGAGGTTTTCATTTCTTTGAACAAGTGATTTTGAAACGTCAGTTCTTATTGAAGAATCTGTATTAGGATTGAATCTGTGCCTTGCCACAAGAAATGCTAATTTACAGGACAGATCCATTTTTTGCATGAATTGGTTCATTTTGGTCTATATGTATTTATCAAGCAGTTAACAACACTTACACTTAACACCACTTGTCAGGGTTCTCGCTTTGTAAATGCGTATAAGCTTTTACCTGTTTTCTTTGTGTGTTATACTATGCGTTCAAGTTTTATGGAGTTAAGAAGTTAAATGCAGTAGCAGAGGTGTTGCATTAATAAATGTAATATGCAGTTTTGACTGAAGAGATTGTAGCAGGTCATAAAGGGACAATCAGACGGCTTCATACACGAGAAGCTACCTCTTGAAATAAGTGAATTGTACCTACAACTATTGAATTTAACTTTTAATTACATCTTGGTAGAATGAATCTTTTTCATTGTCAGCCACTCTGCAGTTTAATATTGAAGTGCATGCTAGACCACTTGTAGATGTAGAAATGTACTGCATGGTGGTTACCACAGCTATAACAAAAAGCGAAATGGGGATCTGTATTTCTGTTTTTTGTTTTAAACTTTTTTTTTTTTTTGTCTGGCATGCACTTGAGATGATTTTTATTTTATTTTTTTTAATGTAATCAAGATATTCTACATTGAGGGGACTAGCTTACCATATTTTACCCCTCTTGGGACTCAAATATAAGGCCTCAAAATATTTCACTTATAGGGGGTTTTAACCTTTTTAATGGTGCTTTTAGACTGGTCAGGTGTATTTGCTTTTATATACTAATGTGTACATAAGGGAATTGGTGGTGATTTTTAAATATGGTTGAGTATAACAAGATTATCATCAGTTCATTTTGACAGGATAACTGTTCAGTTTATGTTCAAACCACAGAAGGGCGAGGCAGTTACTACGAACTGTGAGCAAGAAAGAAGGGCGGGTTCACAAGAATAGCTATAGGACTACTTTAAGAATTTACAGCTTGTCCTTATATAAAAGCTGACTTGCTTCAGGTAGTTTATGAACACTGATATTAGTTATAAAGTCTTCCATTGCTTCTCTGCTTCCAACATGTCACCACTGTGTAATATGCAAAAGCAATATCCTTTTTGAAGCAGTTTGGCACAGCGGTCTGTTGCACATTACAGAAGTATCATGTTTCAAAGTGATATCAGGGAGCCGCCGAGGAGAAGGATGAGGACTAACAGACTTGTGAACATTTGGATACATTGTGTGAAAATGCTTCAAAGTTTGGCTTCTTTGTTTACTACAGTTCATAGGCCATGTATCAGCTGAAGGCTATGAGTTTCTGAGCCTCATGGATATTTTGTGTATTTGTCTACGTTTGTACTCCATTCATTCGTCTATCAGTTCAATGCTGTATCTGTTTCAAATATGAAAAGCATCCAGGGAGGGACATGCTGCTTCCCTGAGAGCCACAAAGATCTCTTCCACGTCCTCATGTACTGGGACTGCAAATCAAATTTAAGACCGTGAGCACTTGAACACACCAGACTGGAAGTAACAAGTATGTCTTATTGGAGGATTTCTGCTATCAAACAGTCCCTAGAATTCTATATGCTTCTAGTTCTCATGCATTCTGTGATAAGGCAAAAAAAAAAAACTACAACTCAGGGTTTACAAGTATTCAGCTACGGCCACTTTGGACATGCAATGCATTTTGTATGTTCAGGTTAATCATGCACTTTTACTTCAGGTTGGGGAAGCAAGTCCTCAGTCAGTGGTTCCCTTTCCCTCCCCCCCCCCCAAAAAAAAAAACAAAACAAAAACGTCTGCCTCATGGGTGTCTGAAAAACACCCACTTTTTTTTTTTTTTTTTTTCCCTTCCCCATTTTTTTTTTTTTGCTTTGTGTCCATGGGATGAGCACAGGGCTTTCGCATTGAGGAAACGCTGGAGATCTTTGAGCTCTTTCCATAGAAGTATCTCTCTGTAATCCACTAGATTTAACAACCTCACAAACCCTACTGTGAACCTCAGAAATTCTACTGTTTTATACAATTATGAAGTACATTAAAGCTAGC
This sequence comes from Notarius quadriscutis, assembly GCA_026167865.1. Classification (NCBI taxonomy): domain Eukaryota; kingdom Metazoa; phylum Chordata; class Actinopteri; order Siluriformes; family Ariidae; genus Notarius; species Notarius quadriscutis. Next base: position 22,130,991 of record JANZLB010000002.1, on the reverse strand, counting down.
TGGTGCCAATGCTGTAAAGGTTAACTCGCCATTTCTGAATTTTGTTTCATAGCATGAAATATTTATTCAAATGATATGATATGATATATATTTTGCTCATAATCATTCTGTGCTGCTTTTTTTTTTGTTTTATAGAGCTTGTAAATTGCTTTTTTATGATCTATAAATGACAATAGATGCACAAAATGTATTTGTTTGTAAAATAAAGATGCTGATTTGGCAAACGTTTCGCAGAATTTATTTATTGAGAAACCAAAACAAATGCTTGCTTTTTTTTTTTCCTTTCTTCTAATGCCAAATGTAACCCTGAGATATGGGTGGATGAAGTCAGCAGAACTTTGTGTAATGCTGGGGTCAGCTTGGCTGCAGCACTACCATCATTCTACCGCTTGATGTCGCTGTTTATACTAGGAGGGGGGAAGGCCAAACACTGAGAGTCGGTGTTTGTTTACATCCGTTGTCTGTAATTGATATCGAGTCTAATCAGTGCGTGTTGTTTAGATTTTTAGCGACGGAGGAGCTTTCTCTATCCAGGTAGCTTAAAAACTCATAAGTCTAGGGATAGGGTTTAAATGATGAATATTTGTTTCAACTGTTTTAGATGACTACTAATTTAGATTCGCTCTCTAACACCGCAGCTGGAAGGCAGTTCAGCCCGTCATTTACTGCCGCGTGTGAACTCGAAAAGCAGACGCACCTGCGCGACACGATGCTGACCTAATTCATGATTGGTTGCTTTGCACAAGGCGGGGCTTAACAGCGTAACCCGAAAATGTGATTCGTCCATATTGCTTTCCATCAGAAACCCGACCGTACCTGACACTAACCGATGGCTATAGCCAGCTGTTGGTAAGTGATCCTGTCCGCCATCTAGTAGTAACGAGATATATATATATGCTGCGATATAACATGTCAGCACAAGGCTCCTTAAGAAGAATAACCGAAAAGCACAATTTAAGCATTTAATTCAGAATAGGGAACTCCTACTAGCCACATCGACACGGACTGGAGCAGGCGCGGTGTCTCTGATTGATCTACAGCAACATACATTCACCAAACCTGCTGAATCTGTGGTCTGGCGAAAGACACCTTACCTTCAACGGGTGAGTTGGGAAATAATCCTCATCAATAAAACGCACGGCAGCAATACGACTTGCGAATATTAGGCAGAAAGAAGAAGGTGCCATTTGCACCCTGGTCAGTACTGCGCCTGCGCCATTGCTTTGAAAACATCCTTAGTACGAGATGCTCTTCATTACGTCAGTACTCGAGTAAAAGGCTGATATTTTCACGCTTTGTAATTACCGAGTGTTTTTTTTTTTTTTTCCCCGGTTTTATTAATGATCGGGTGATTATTCAGGCTAATTCTTTAGCCGACTCGGTTTGTTTTGGGCTGCTTAACGCTAGCGGCTGTACTCCAAGTCAGAATCACAGGCTTTTGGAAATCTGTGTTGTCACTAGTGCAGTGAAAACCATCCGCCTACGTTTTAGTGGTGCAGCTAAGTGAAGTTTTATGCGATATTTAGCTTGGCTTTTGTTTCCTGCTATAAATAAGGGCAACTATTTCCTTGTAAACTATGAAACCTGTATTGCGAATGCCATTGCATTAAGCTGGCTAAGACACAGGAAAGTACCTGCCTTTATGTGTGGCTTCCACTTTCACATTAAAGCAGATTGACACCCTGGTGCACTCAACAACAAAAGTACTAAACTGTACCTTTGTACAGTATGTATCTTTTTATCTACAAAGGATCATTAAAGGGTTCCTCTAAAACAAACAAAACTCGTTTTTGGTCAAGTGGACCAGACCAAAACACCGGTTTAGTAAACAAATGACATGTTAAATATGTTGATTTTTATCTGGAAGGTACATTACGAATACACACACACACATTTTAAATATAGATCCCCTATAAAACAATTTTTGAGGGTTTTTTTTATCTAAACTAGAAGGGCACATGGTAGAGTGTATACCTCCTATCATGCCACGTCTCATCTCTAGCCGCTTTATCCTGTTCTACAGGGTCGCAGGCAAGCTGGAGCCTATCCCAGCTGACTACGGGCGAA
>JANZLB010000002.1:22091420-22103407 GCA_026167865.1 Notarius quadriscutis | reverse complement strand
TTACCGGGTTACCGCGGTACAGTCTCTGCACGAGACAAATCTTTTCATCTCGTCTTCACCACAAACCTCCTTCAATTTATACGCCGCTCACTGACGAGTGGTCCGACTAGCCCGTTGTTTCACGGTGTTATACATGTGTGATATCATGTTTCACGCACGTAGCATGTTGTTTGACCAAATCAACACAGCTATTCCAGTGTATATATTGTAAAAAAGGTATCATAGCAAAAGCATGTTAAAAATGGTTGTTTCAACATTTCAATTAGTAGTTGCTAGATGTTTTGAAATATCAAGCCTTATACTTGAAATATTATTTCAGATGAATTGATAATGTATTAAACATTTGATGTGAATATGCAAATAATATAACTATTAATATTATAAATGATTGCATGAGAGACAACCATTTTAACTTGTAATTTAAATTTTTTTTCGAATTTGATGCCGGCAACGTGTTCCAATAAAGTTGGGAGGGGGCAACAAAGACTGGGAATGTTGAGGAATGCTCAAAAACGCCCATTTGGAACATTCTACAGGTAAACAGGTCAATTGGTAATTGGAAAGGCTCAGGTGTTCATGTGAAAGGATGGGGTGAGGTTTGCCACTTCATGGAAAAACTTTGTAGGCAAATCTTCCAACAGTTTTACGTTTCTCAATGTAAAATTGAAAGGACTTTGGGGATTTCACCATCAACAATCCATAATATCAAAAGATTCAAAGAATCCAGAGAAGTCTTAGTCCACTGTTGTTCACTCTGCTTACTCACGATTGTGCAGCAATGCACAGTTCAAATCACATCAAGTTTGTTGATACCACTGTGGTGGGTCTAATCAGTAAGAACAATGAGTCAGCATACAGAGAGGAGGTGCAACAGCTATCGGACTGAGGCAAGTTGTTGACTCTGCACCTGATGAAACAAAAGAGATGGTTGCTGATTTCAGAAGAACACAGAGTGACCACCCTCCACTGTCCATCGACAGATCACTCATGGAGAATGTCAAGAGCAAATTTCTTGGTGTTCATCTGTCAAAGAACCTTGCCTGGTCCCTCAACACCAGCTCCATGGCCAAGAAAGCCCAGCAATGTCTCTACTTCCTACAAAGGCTGAAGAAAATCCATCACCCATCCTCCCAATGTTCTACAGAGGGACTATTGAGAGCATTCTAAGCAGCTGCATCACAGTCTGGTTTAGGAATTGCATCGTTGTGGATTGCAAGACCCTACAGGGAATAGTGAGGATAGCTGAGAAGATCATGAGAGTCTTTCTTCCCTCCATCAAAGATATTTACACTACACGCTACCTCTGGAAAGCCACCAGCATTTTGGATGACCCCACACACCCCTTGCACAATCTCTTCACCCTCCTACCCTCTGGGAAAAAGCTGCCGAAGCATTCAGGCCTTCACAGCCAGGCTTTAACAGTTTCTTCCCACATGCCATCAGGCTAATCAACTCTGAGGGACTAGACTGATACACACAGACTGTTGATCACACCACTCCCACTCCAGTCCTTGCACAGTGAAGAACAATGCTCGATCACTTTTTCACAATGCTTCTCACATACAGTGTTTTATTTATTTTTTACGTATGCTACCTCAAAATGCACACTCAAACTTTCCACACATTATCAGTGGCAGGTACTGGTTGGCACTGTACTGTCTGCTCGTTGTCTTTTTTGCACTGTCCTTGTTGTTTGCACTTCATGTTATATGTAGTTTGTCTGCAGTGTTTGCATCTGCTGCACTCTTGCACTTTTGTAGTTATATGTAGATTTGTAGTCCTGTGATTTGTTTAATCCTCGCACCATGCTCCTGGAGAAACGTTGTTTTGTTTTAACTGTGTACTGTACCAACTGTATATGGTTGAAATGACAATTTAAAAAAGCCTTGACCTTGAAATATCTGCATGTAAGGGGCATGGCTGAAAACCAACATTTGAACGCCCATGAACTTCGACCAAGACGATGCCAAGCCACATTCTGCATGTTACAACAGTGTGACTTCATAGTAAAAGTGCAGGTGCTAAACTGGCCTACTTGCCTCCCACTGAAAATGTGTGACTCATTATGAAGCACGAAATATGACAACAGAGACTTCAGACGTTTGAGCAACTGAAGCTGTATAATGAGCAAGAATGGGAAAGATTTCACGTTCAAAACAATAATTGGTGCTCTCTATTCCCAAATGCTTACTGAGTATTGTTAAAAGAAAGCCATGTAACGCATGCCCCCATCACAACTTTTTTGGGAATGTACTGCAGGCATTAAATTCAGAAGGAGTGTATATTTACAAAAAAGTGTAGGTTGACATTTCGGTTTGAACATCAACTATTTTCTTTGTATTCTACTGAATGTAGGTCGAAAAGGACCTCAAAATCATTGCATTCTGTTTTTAATTGTTTTAGACAGCATCTAAGCTTTTTTTGGAACTGGGGTTGTAGTAAGATTATTTTTAATGAAATGCATGTAGTTTATCCTGGTGGTGGTGGTGTACGCAAACATTTTTCAAATTTCCAAATTTTCAATTTTGCTCTTGGTTCCTATTATTCTGTATTGTAATTCAGTCAAGTGTAAAGCAGTAGCCTCTGTAAAAAAAAATATTGTGCTCCTACCTGTTCTGTAGTTGAATGTACAACAAAAATGCGTATAATTCCAGTCTCTTTATTCATAACCATGTAGATGTACCACAAAATTGCTTATTTTTATCACATTTTTTAATACTTATTGTTGTTGTCATAATATATCATGGACACTTCATATGAGCGGGAGCCATTTTCTACATTGGTCCATATTTAGAAATTGTCTTGAAATGCAACTAAACATGAGATGGAGTTTACTGAAAACAGACAGTAGTGAACCGTTACTATTAGAGCTGGGACTTGAGCTCAGCCAAAACTTAGCCAGACACACACAAAGCAACAGGGCAAAGAATTTTGCAAGGAATTAGCGGCAGGCTGTCAGGTAGCGCCATTGTGTGTAGTTGTCGATGTTGATTTTAAAAGTAACTAAGTAAATTACAGAGGGAAAGGAATACTTAAGTCTGAGTGAAAATTACTGGTGTGTGTGTGTGTGTGTGTGTGTGTGTGTGTGTGTGTGTGTGTGTGTGTGTAACTGACTAACCAGTCATTTACTCTAATAATAACTAAAAGTCTCTGTGTGGCTAATAGATGATGCAGAGGAGGCGAAGAGTTGATCTGTCGGCATTTATTCTGGAAAATAATTAATGATAGGACTGTTAACACACGGAGACAACAGAGAATTCTGGCATCACCCTTTCCAGACATCCCGAGCACAATTTAAAAAGAGAAAAAATTACGTACTGTAGGCTACATACTGTTCATTCGGCTGGCTACATTATACTGTGTGAGATCAAACAGACTATAATAGTCGTGCGCTTAATATTTGATCCGATACAAACGGCGGATGTGTCAAAACATTCTTACATCAAAAAAATACATATCTTGGGGGGGGAATAAAAAAAATGCTGTATTAATGAATATTGTCCATACAGGATTCACAAGGCCCGCTTACCCCTTTCCAGACATCCCAAGCATGATAATGTCCACAGGTGTGTTACACTAACACACCATCAGAAACAATAGTGGAACCATTAACATATTTTACAATAGAGGGATTTGAGGAAGTTCACCAAAAAAAAATTGTTACATGTGCGTGGAAGAAGAGTCCGGAGGCAGAAATCTTAGTTTCTTGGTCGTTAGCCTGTGCTACTTGCTCTCGATAGCACTGGCTTGACTGCTAGCATTGGCCTTCAAGAAGTCCTAGAACGATGAAATTTTGCTCTCTCCCACTATAAATCAAAATCTAATTCATCGGTCACTTCCTACAGAAACATACGCTGACGTGGCCTTCTATCCCTGCAGTAAAGTCCTAACCAGTATGTGAGCAGCTCTAAACCCTTCTCTGCCTAGAGGCAACAAACAAAAAATACTCCTTGGAAAACTCAATTTTAATGTTTTCAGGATAGTAACCCTTTTATTCTTGAAGCAAATTTGGTAGAAAATGAGTCCAAATTAGAATCAGAAGAGAATAATTATAATGAAATTATGAAAGTAATTAAAGAACAAAATAAATTAAGTATAACGTTTGAAATGCTGATATGTTTGGGCCTTCTCTGAAGGCCTAGAAGGCCCTGACGGTTCCCCTCTGAAAACAGAGGTGTGTCTCCATTATGATGGTGTGTCTCTCAACTTGGACTTGAGCCCATTTTTCTTATGTGATATCTGCCTGAACAAGGAGCAGCATTAAGTCCCGTGTCACTATCTGACCATTTAAATGTAATCATAATAGGTCATACTGAAAATTGTTTTAGGCTGTAAATACACTCAAAATATTGGGCCCAATATTAAATACGTGTTGATTTTAATTCATAGTATAGTCCCTTTCAAGTTCATTATATGGTTTTTAATTCCTTACAGAGGAGATCAGAGCCTACATCCTGTGCGTACATTATGACTTCACGACCTCAATTTAATATCTCATGGCTGCATAAAGTCGCATGCATGAGTAGCTGGTGCACAACATAAAGAAAAATAAAATGAAATATAATAGGATGTGCTGGATCAAGTGCTATTTTATAAGCTGCCAAATAATGACTGTGCAAGCCATAATGTTAACCCAAATTTGCAACAAATAATGTGATCCTTTCCTTACAATCAGTACTATTTATGCAGCACTTTATTTGTAATGTACAATATTCTGATTAGAGGTTTGTCAATGCTGGGCACTTTCTCATTATCACTGTATTAGTCTTTTTTTTTTTTTTTGTAATTTTTAAATTGCCTTTGTTACATGGTATTACATTTGATAGTAAAGAAGAAAGCAAACTTCCTGCTTCAGTTTGCATTTTCTATCCCTGATTTAGTTCAGGATTAATGGGAAGTGCTTGTGTTTTAAAGGCAGTTCTCTCCACACAATTGGAAAAACCCCATCACAGACATTTGTACTCAGGAAAAATACGGCAACCGCAGAGATGTGAACTACATGCAGGCGATGTATACAATCTCTGCATGGCTCACTCAGAAAATGGATTTAAGCAGTGGCATAATCTGTATACAAGTAAAATTCCCAACATAAATATTGATGTAACCTGTGGACTCAAGTCGCCAGCTCTGACTACAGCATATTGAGTTTAAGGAATCGCTCCTGTCAGGAAAAGGAAAGTTATCTCAAATCTGTACTGTAGTAGTGCACAGCTACCAAACAAGAATTATTCACAGAATCTTGCTGGTTGGCAGTTACTGCTAAATACTGAACCATAAAACAATTTTACTGGCATATAATATAGCCTTATGTAAAGCTCTTTGAGCACTTGTGTTTAACGTGAATGTTGTATTGATTTGATTTTATCTTCCAGTACATCAGTAGGTTCAGCTGTGTGGTGGGATGTGCAAATTTGTGACGCACATTTGTTTTTAATGTTATGCTTCTAAAATATTAGGTAATTAAATTTTAAATAATGCAAGGTGTTACAAATGCCTGGCTCAGGGCACAAAAACATGGAAGGGGAGGCGACACGTGACTAAGTACACCACCGTGCTGCCTTTAGCAGTAATCAAATAATATTTATTAAAAATAACAACTGAGGTTAAGTAAAATCAGTATAAATGAAAGATTTGGAAAATAAGAGTAAGGCAATCAGGATAATGCTGTGTAATGAATAAGCAAAACAAAAGGGTGCTGGAGCAGTGGCGGTGGACCACTAGCCCAGTTTCGAGAGCCTTTTAAAGCACCCAAACCAGGAAGTAATCACAGCAACACAGAACACCTGTAGTACGCTACCTGAAGGAAACACAAATAGCGCAAAGCAAAGAGGAGAAGCCAGGCAGGGCCGTGACAAAGGAAACGGACAATTCTGTTAAATAAAAAAATAAAAAAGCCATAACCTTGAACAAAAGAAATGGAATTACAGTTGTGTAACATCAGTGACGGCAAGATTTGTGTTACATAGAGGAAATCCACCATGGCAAGTTATCTTAATAGTCTAATAATAGTATATTAATAGAAAACTGCATATTTTCACCACCTTTGCCACCTTGGTTATGCAATATGCTTGGGTACATGTTTTTTATGCATATTTTACTGCATACTGCATATTTTCAACATCTCTGCCACCTTTGTTATGCAATATGCTTGGGTACATATTTATGTAAATATTTAAGCAATTTTACAAGAAGTATAGGTTTTTACAGTGGCTTTCAAAACTTCTTTAGTGTTCTGCCTGATGGCAGGTCTGCTCTGACGGTTTCAGCCATCAAAGTTTCTAGGGAAGAATTACAGTAGTAGTTTCCCATTGCCTTCTACTGGATTATTATAGAGGTTTTCTCCTCTCACACATTCACACCCATGGACAATTTTTAGAGTAGCCAGTTAACTTAACCGCATGTTTTTGAATTGTGGGGGAACCGGAGCACCCAGAGGGGACCCATGCAGACACAGGGAGAACATGCAAACTCCACACAGAAAGGTCCCCGTCGGCCACTGGGCTCGAACCCAGAACATTCTTGCTGTGAGGTGACCGTACTAACCACTACACCACTGTGCCACCTTGCAAAAGTATTCAACCCCCTTAATTCACAATATTGATCTGGGTCATAAACGACACTCTGATTACGCCAGCCAGTATTTTTTTTTTTTTATTATTGCCAGTCAGTCTGCTCTTAATATTAGGAAATCTTACAGTCAAAATTCATTTTTTGACAGAACATTAAAAAAAAGCTTCTTGCATAAGTATTCAATGCCTTCACACTTGCAGGATTGGTAGAACCACCATTTGCTGCAATAAGAGCTTTAAATCTGCTGGCATAAGTACCAGCTTTGCACACTGAAACCACCACCACCATTTTTCCTTGCAGATTTGTTTCATATTCTTCAAGTTGGTTGGATGTTGTTTGACTACAATTTGCAAACAGTGTCACAAATTCTCAGTGGGATTCAGATCAGGACTTTGACTTGGCCACTGTAGAACATTTTTCACCTTTTTTTTTTTTTGAATCACACCTGCATCATTTTGGCCTTTGTGTTTTGGACCCTTGTCCTGCTGAAATGTGAAGCTTCTCCCAAGCTTTCTGGTGGGGTTGTATGTTGTTTTTAGTGGACTGATGCACTCTGTCTTGTTTTTGTGGGAGGGCCTTGTCTAGTTAGTGCTAGGGGGAATGTGATGCAGCTTCCACTTCCTGACTATTGATCCAAAAGTGCTTATTGGCATGTCCAACTTCTTTATACTTTTGCACACTATTCCTAAGTTGCGAAACTCAATTACTTTATCTTTTACATAGAATGCTCCTTAGTCTTCATTTCCACTCCTTTCCTTAAAGTCTCTTGAATAACACCAGAGTTCAACTGCGGTGGTTTTTGTTCAGAAATTGGGAGCTGTTTTAATATTTCACAGGTAAAAGCCAATTATTGTCCTTGTTTGGACAATATTTTTGTCATCAGGAGCTTCTTGCGCCTTGAGGGATTTCCTGATTTTCTTTGATATACAGGGTGTTTCAAAAAATTTGATATTGTTTAGATGTAAATATCCCAGAAACTACCGTACATAGTCTAGGCAAGTGAAACTGAACAGGCTTAATGTTGAGCAATATAAGATTTATTCCTTAAAATGTGAAATGAGAAATTCAAAGGTATGTGGATTCCATGAACGATTTCACAAATTTTCAATATTCGCGCTGCCTGAGACACGGCACATAGGGGTGTCACGAGACACTCATCTCACGAGATGAGGCGAGACATGATACTGGGTTCATGAGAACGAGATTAAATTTTTAAATGTTTTTAAGAAAACTTCAAAGATAAAAAAATATTTCTGGAAAAATAGTGTTTTATTTGACAAACTCAAAAAACTCAGTCAACAGACTGGTTTCTCTCCTCTAGTCTCTTGAAACGTAACTTCTAGCTTTTAATTGAAGCAGTGTTGAAGCATTTTCCACAAATAAAAAAAAAAAAAAATAGAAAAATAAATACAACTTTTCTTTGTCCTATATCGTAGAAACCACAACCAGTCATATGCTTAAAGTGCAAACAGAGAACAACATTTTCTTCAAACACAACACGGAGCTAAGAGACTGGTACAACTGCCTAAGATAAAGTCATGTTCTTTTTCAAGAATATGAGCAGGTCTACATTTTCTGGAAGCAGTTGAGATCTTTGGGCACTAACTATGTCTCCTACAGTTGAAAAGACTCGCTCACTTGGGACAGAGGTAGCAGGGATAGAGATATGCTTTGGCAAGTGGAGACAACAAAGGATATTGAGTGCAGTTTTCTCTCCACCACTTCAGAGGGCAGCTTCTGAGTGGGATAGAGGCCTCTCTTCTGTAGTGTTCAATTTCTCTCTCAATCTGTTGTGATCTGTTTGACTGTTCTGTCTCTGTAGAGAAAGAGTCCCCTAGCAGATTCTCAAGTGCAGTCTTCTTGGAAGCAGGTTCTGTCACTTCTGAATCAGCTCCCAGATACCCTTTTCCTCCATGTGTGGGATAGTGAGCTCCACTGGTGGTTGCCTCCTCTGCCCTCTCCTCAGCAGTGGTCTTTAAACAGCAGAAACATTGGCATTAATCTTAACCAGAAAATACCCCCTTTTCCTCTAAACACATACATAAGTGCGCATACACACACACACACACACACACACACACACACACACACACACACACCATGACTGTTTTTCAGCTGGAACTGAGAACATACATTTAGACAGAAAATTGTTACACGTATGATAGGAAGAAGCAATTTAAAGTGATCTACCTGATTTTGCTACAGCTGTTTTATCCTCTTCTGTACCCTCATGAAAACAGTGTTGCTCTGATCATGGTCTAACTGAGGTAGAGCCCGGAACCTTGGGTCCGGCGCTGTGCACTCCAGCAGAAAGTTGTATGCATCTCCACTATATCTTCCTGAAATATTACTGAGGATTGCGCTCTTTGTGTCGGCCACAGTGGTGGAATTGCCATCATTTAGTGTCATGCTCTGTTCGATCATGTTCTTCAGTGGAACAATGAGTGACACTGTGGAGCTCTTCTCCTCACATAAGACAGTGGTGGCTGTCTTCAAAGGATGCAACAGCTTTACAAGGTCTTCGGCATCTCTGAAATCGGAGCTGTCAAGTGTATCAATGGTTCGGGCATTTTGTCTTATCTCTGGGCTGGTAAGAGCTGCTGCGATAGTGGCTTGCTGCTTCAGGTAATGATCCAGCATATCAACGGTGCTGTTCCATCGTGTGGTGACGTCCATGATTAACTTGTGTGGTGGTAGTTGTAGCAGTTTCTGCTTTGACAATAACACCGTGGTAGCTGTAGTACTCCGATGGGAAAAAAGCAGCCACACGTCTCACCCGCCCGAGCAAACGAGCAATGCGTGCTACACTGAGACCAGTCTGCGTAGCTAAGTTTATAGTGTGGGCAAAGCACTTTATGTGCGGCTCCAATCTTGCTTCGCGTGCAGCCACATCCATGTTACGCGCATTATCAGTTACAATAGCGATGCCATGGTTTGGCCTTGTAAGCTCCCAGTCAGTGATAGCTGCTTGTAAAACTTCAGCTATGTTTGTCCCTGTGTGGGACTTGAAAAGCGGGCGAGTCTAAAGTACAACATTTACCATTTTCCAGTCACTAGTAATTGTGTGAGCCGTAATTGTGATATAGCTCAGTGTACCTCTAGACGTCCAACCATTGGTTGTTATGGCGATGCTTTCTGCTTCTTTTAGAGTCTGTTTAATCATAGCCTTGGTCTCTTCGTAAATATTTGGCACCACTGTGCGAGCAATATGCGAACGTGATGGTATGGTGTATTTTGGTTCCAAAGTGTGGATGAGTCGCCTAAATCCTGCATTTTCTACTACAGAAAATGGTCTCATATCAGCTGCAATGAAAATGCCTATGTCTCTTGTTATTGCCGTGGCTCTAGCACTTGACTGTGGAAGTTGAGGTCCAAAGGCATTTTTAAGTGTTGTCTGTCCTTTCGTCATTTTTTTACAGCCATGACTGGCTTTAGTAGAGAGCCATGGTGGTGCTGTAAGTGTTTTTGCATAGTGCTTGTATTAGCCGCAGTGTACGACATGATTTTCTTACAGTGCTTACAAATGGTTCGTGTCTTGTCTGTCGCTGTATTGCCGTTTATCGTTTCCACCGGGAACCCAAAATGCAGCCAGACATACGACTTAAAAGTAGCGGGAGCATCTTCTACCCGAATTTCCTCCAACTCCGACATTACACTGGCTGCTACTACCTACTCGCAAAGATCCTCTGTAACTGATGACTGTGGGGGTTTTTTGTTCCTGCAAGACAGGTTCAAGCTTGACGAGAAATATCGTCATGTTTTAATCTCACGAGATCTCGTGTCACAAGATCTCATTACACCCCTACCTCCAATACTCATGAACATCGAATGAGCTGTGTGGCAACCAAAGCAAAAAATTTTTAAATAGGGGCACTATGTAGCTCAAGAGGCCAACCTATGCTACCTTACAATATCATCTCAAAAATTATCCCAGAACAAATGTTAGAGGAAGGTTCCATGAGTTTTTAGGCATCATAAGCCCCTCAAAACAGCACGGGAAAGTTTCAATATCTACATTCCATCCAACATTGGCTGAACTGAAATTTTCCTAACAGGCCATTGTATTCTCGTTTGAGCTATCCACTATTCCATTGCAATTTATCATCCCATATGTCTGAAGTTTATTCCTACCAACTTTCAAGAAAAACTGATAAACTGGCTCGGAGAAGTACAAAAAAGATTGTAAAAAAATAGGTTAAAACATCACAGATTCCAAAATGACCGACTTTCTGTTAGGCAGAGCTAATGCAAAGCAATGGGAAATATGTTTGCCTGAGTGAAGACAATGTTCCCTCCTAAACTCATGAACATCACATGAGCTGTGTGGCAACCAAAGCAAAAAGTTTTGAAATAGGGGGCACGATGGAGCTGATGAGGCCAACCTACGCTAATTTACAATATCACCTCAAAAGATATCCAACAAGTAATATCAGAGGTGGGTTCCATGAATTTTTAGCCATTGTAAGCCCCTCAGAACACAACAGGAAAATTTCAAAATCCCATATTCCATCGAACATTGGCCGCCATTACGTCATCATTTGAAATATCCACTATTCCTTCGCAATTTATCATTGTGTGTGTCTGAAGTTTCTTCCTACCAACTTTTAAGGAAAACAGATGAACTGCCTAGGAGAAGTGCAAAAGAGTTTGTAAAAAAATAGGTTAAAAAAAGAAATTCTAAAATGGCCGACTTCCTGTTGGGCATAGCTAATGCAAACCAATGAGAAATATGTTAGTCTGAGTGAGGACAGTGTTCCCTTCAAAACTTATGAACATCGGATGAACATTGTGGCATCCAAAGCTATAAATTTGAATCCAAAATGTTAGGGGGCGCGATGATGTCTTCTAGCCTCACCCAAGGCAAATAACCTAAGAATAATAAACTTTTGCCTTATTTTCACGAGTGCACAAAATTTCCTGGGTTTCTGAATATTTCCAAGGTGTCAAAAGTGTAATTATAGAAAAATAATAATAAGAAGAAAAATATAGCCACTAGTGGTGATAAAGGGCAAAGCCGCTATCCCTGAGGAGCAGTGGCCAGGACTGATGTGTGTATCAAATTTCATGAGTCAAAGGTTTTAGGCAATGGAATCATTAGAGTCCAGGTCCAAATGGTGGCGCTATAGCAGAGGGTCAAATTGGACATGTGGATATCATCAGAACCATCATATCCTATAAGCTCTGAATTTTTAGCCATATCAGGCAATGCACGATGAATTTATGACACGCTTCCTGTTTGTGTGGCATGACATAAATGTATTGGTTTGCCATTTCAACATCATGCAACTTTGTTTGTCTCAGAGCACTCCAGACACATACCAAATTTGACACGGATGCAGTGCCTTGCAAAAGTATTCACCCCCCTTGGTGTTTGTCCTGTTTTGTCGCATTACAAGCTGGAATTAAAATGGATTTTT
>JANZLB010000002.1:22051599-22061938 GCA_026167865.1 Notarius quadriscutis | reverse complement strand
TGTTTTTTTTTTTTTTTTTTTTTTTTTTTTTTAAACTGACATACAAGCATTTTTCTGTAACATTTCATTTTGTGCTGGAAAACTAATGTTTGGAAATCTAAAGTCTTTTTGTACTGGTTCCATAATGTAGGAGCCATCAAATAAAAATCTCTAATCAAGTTTGTACTTAAAAAAAAAAAAAGGGGGGGGGGTGCTTAAGACTTTTGCACAGGTGTATGTAAAATAAATTATCTTAAATTAAATTCTTAAACTGAACATCCTCTCAACACTGTTTGCCTTCACTTTTGTCCACCTGTATACTCTAATTGATTTATAATCTCACTACATGCTGTCATCCAAGAGAGGATGGTCTTCTTTCTCAAGTCTGGTTCCTCGTAAAGTTTCTATCTCATGTGTTAGAGCAGTTCTCTTTGCCACTGTTGCTTCATTAGAGGTCTAAATCTACATCCAGATTTCTGTAAATCTGCCTTGTGACTGTGTCTGTTAAATTAAGCCATTTACTTGCTGGAAGGGAATTTAGTAAAGCATTTATGTCACAACACAAAAAAAACCTTCATTAAAATGGAACAAATTGCACCATGGTTTTGCCTCACTGTTTGGTTTCAGGGGTTTATTTAATGAAACATTATGAAATATGTCAACTGTTCTAAAAGTTTTATTCTTTGTCTTTTTCGTAAGGGCCAGATCACTTTGATGGATGCGCCTGTATTCAAAGCAATACAGCCTGAGGTAAGGTTCGAGAACTGTACTTCTTTTTAGCAACCTGTGTAATGATCATGAAGCATGTTCTGTTGCTGTAGCTCTGTCCTTGTGAACCCTTGTACCGTCACTGTAGAGATTCTACTGATGTTGCAGATGTGCATCTGGGATAGACTCATGCTACACGTTGCCAGCTCGTACACCTCACCATATCCCAAAGATATCCTTCTTCTAAGCTATTCTATAAACTATATTAATCAGTTTAATGAGGTGTGGATGGAAGACAGACAGTCAGGTTTTTTGTTTTTTTCCCTTTTTGAGGGTCAGAATTAATAGCCTAACCCCTTCCAAGTGTTCCAGACAGTCTTACTAGCAATGATGTCAGGCTAAAGTGTTCTATACTTGGCACATGGTTCTTTTCTCCACCATCCACTGTCTGGTTTGTCATAAAAGCTTTAAAAAAAAAATCTCAAACTGGTCATTATGGTCTTTCTCAGCTTTTCTGTCCTTGCCTCAGAGAAGCAAATGTGTGATGTATTATCTTGTATTTGAAATAACTGCGTGTGACTGTGTATGGAAGGTTTAATCTTGATCCAGTGTTTAGATTGGTGTGAGTCTGAGTCATAGCTGTGTCCTCAAAGAATGATGTGCAAGTAGTTGACCTACTTTCTAGCAGTCTTTTGTTGCCCTGTGTCTCTGCTTACATCACTGTTGGGCACATGTCAAAGAAGATTCAATAGTTTTATGCAGCGTGTTTTATGATCAGTAACATGAAGCACATTACCTTGTCCACAAGCAGTTTAGTAAGATTCATTTCTGATTTCTGCAGCAGTAATCATGTTCCTGTGAGTATCTCCTTGTGCTAATACAGAGTCCCCAAGCTCCCATTTACACATGGACTCTTTCCATGCAGCTTCTCTTGATGCCGTTTAATGTTTAATACTGTTATTGCTCCCATTCGCACTTCATTGGAAAACACTTTTGCAGGATGATGTATTCTTGAGGTTGCACAGTAGTACAAATCATATCTGGTGGACTCTGCTTTATACAGTTCCAATACACTAATAAGGCAAATAACAATAACCACATGCACCTATTTGTCCCTTTCCTTCTCTGGAGTTTCTTCATTTATTGATCCAGCCTTTATTTTTTATCTGCAAGTTTAGCAAATGATTCAGTGTGTCATAATTGTCTGATCTGAAGGTGGCAATTCAATTGCACAAAGATTTTGTTTAAATAGAGTAGACTAATACAAGCTTGGTTTGATTTAATATTAGTCATCAAATGTGTCAAACTTGTTATATCAGCGTGTGATGCCACTAAACTCAAATCCTAATTCAGGATACTGTAAACTCAAGTTCTTAGATATGTGATTTCCAGCATATTTTTACATATTAATAGGGAAAATAGATTTAGCAGCATGACCGATATACAAGTACATCTCAACCAATTAGAATATTATGAAAAAGTTCATTTGTTTTGTAATTTAATTCAAAGAGGTAATATTTTCTGTATTCATTGCATGTAAAGTGAAATATTTCAAGCCGTTTTGTTTTTTTAATTTTGATGATTATGGCTTATAGCTCATGAAAATCAGAAATCCAGTATCTCAAAATATTAGAATATTTCCTAAGAGCAAACAAAAAAAAAAAAGACAATACAGAAATGTCCAACTTCTGAAAATTATGTTCATTTATACATTCAATACTTGGTTGGGGCTCCTTTACCACAAATTACTGCATCAGTGCGGTGTGGCAATTAGGTAATCAGCTTGTAGTGCTGCTGAGGTGTTACTGAAGCCCAGGTTGCTTTGATAGTGGTTTTCGGTTTGTCTGTATTTTTGGTTAGGTGTTTCTCATCTTCCTCTTGACAAAAAAAATATCCCAGATACTGAAGTGCTCCAGCAGGCCAACATCCCA
The DNA here is from genome assembly GCA_026167865.1 of Notarius quadriscutis. NCBI lineage: Eukaryota > Metazoa > Chordata > Actinopteri > Siluriformes > Ariidae > Notarius > Notarius quadriscutis. The sequence continues at coordinate 22,059,320 of JANZLB010000002.1, read as the reverse complement.
AGCCTCTTCACCCTCTTGCAAAAGGTGCAGGTGAGATGGGCTGGGCATGTAAGCCACATGCCTGACCACAGCATCCCAAAGCAACTGCTCTATGCTGAGCCAGCAGGGGCAAGCACTCAGTTAGAGGGCAAAATAAGAGGTCCAAAGACTGTCTCAAATCATCATTGAAGGACCTTAACATTGATGTCAACACTTGGTGTCGTAAGCCCTAATGTGGGTGGAGTACTGAAGCACGGCAGGTGGGTGATGGCCACAGACTCTTATTTTTACAGCGATAGCTTTTCGGCTTCATATATTTCACTCACTACTCAGTCAAACACACACACACTTTCTGGTTGGGAGAGTTCTCTTTTCTTCGCTCTCTCCTTCCTTTTGTGCTATCTGCCGTCACTGCAACACACACACACATTAATTGACAACAGGTGCATTGACTGCCACTCACCTTCCCTGACCCTGCCCTCCATTCACAAACTAACACTTAGCCACACCCCTGCTGCCACATACCCCCACCTCCCAACTCAGGCCAGGGGTCCGTCCAGCCTGTAGCAGACTCCCCCCCCGATGGGACAGGAAGTCTGCCACCACCATCTGTGCCCCTTGCCTGTGGACCACCTTGAATTTAAATGGCTGGAGGACGAGATACCAACAGGTTATTCACGCATTGGCATCTTTCATTTGGTGAAGCCCCTGGAGAGGTGCAGGGGCTCTAAACAGAGGGTGAAAGGGCACCCCAGCAGATAGTATCGGAGGGTGAGGACCACCCACTTAATAATCAGGCACTCTTTTTCAATGGTGCTGTACTTACTCTCACATACAGCACGGGACATTCCTCACCCTCCACCTCCTGGGACAAAACGGCCCTCAGCCCTCTGTCCAATGCGTCCATCTGCAAAATAAAGGGGAGAGAGAAGTCAGGGGAGTGTAAGAGTGGGCCCCCACACAGTGCAGCTTTTACCCTGGTGAAAGCCTGTTGGCATTGCTCCGTCCACTGGACCGGATCTGGTGCTCCCCTTTTAGTGAGATCAGCCAGTGGGCTGGTGATGTCTGAATAATTAGGTATGAACCTACGATAGTAGCCAGCCAGCCCCAGGAACTGTCTCACCCCCCCCTTTTGGTCTTGGACCTTGGGCAGGCCACAATCGCTGCTGTCTTGTCAATTTGGGGATGCACCTGCCCATGACCTAAGTGGAAAGCCATATACTATACTTCCACCTGCCCAATCTCGCACTTTTTTGGGTTAGCTGTGAAACCCACACGCCTCAGCGACTCTAGGATGGCCCTAAGGTGCTCAAGGAGCCGCAGCCAGTCATTACTATACACAATAATGTTGTCAAGGTACGTGGCTGCAGAGGCGGCATGGGGACAGAGGCTCTTATGTGTGTGTGTAGTCTATGTCTATTTCTTATCTAGTGTTTATACTGTTTATATTGTTTATTTCAATTATTCTACTTTTATTTATTGCATTGCCTGTTTGCACCATGGGTCAGAGAGGACTGAAATTTCATCTGTGCTGTATGTTGAGCATATTTGACAATAAAGTTGTATAGCATATTTGACAATAAAGTTGACTTGACTTATCCATGAGCCGCTGGAATGTAGCAGGCGCCTCAAAGAACCCAAAAGGAAGCGTGACAAACTGGTGTAACCCAAACTGTGTGGAAAAAGCCGTTTTTTCTTGGGATAGAGGAGTCAAGGGGATCTGCCAATATCCCTTTGTTAAATCCAGTATTGAGTAAAAGCAAGCAGCATCTAACTGATTGAGCAACTCAATGTGAGGCATTGGGTATGCATCGAATTTAGACACCACATTGACTTTTCTGTAGTCCACACAGAACCAGACCGACCCATCGGCCTTGGGGACCAGGACCACGGGGTGACTCCAGTCACTGTGGGACTCCTCAATTATACCCATTTTGAGCATGGCCTTGAGTTCACCCTGAACCACCTTTTTTTTGTGTTCAGGCAAGCGGTAAGGGCGGCTATGCACCACCATGCCTGGGAGCATCTTAATGTAGTGTTCTATGAGGTGGGTGCAGCTGGGAAGGGACGAGACCATGTCCGAAAACTCCTCTTGCGGACTTCCGGTTTATCGCAGGATGGAGCAAGTCGCGCGCCGGGAGAGCTCTGTTAAAATCCTGTCTTAATCCTTAATTTAAGGGAGTTATTGCTGCGACAAACCTATGCAAACTTGTGCAAAAGATTGTTAAACATGGGAAAATCTACGAAAAAGCCAAACCACCAAGCAGACGAACACTTATCTGAAAATAGGCAAGGTGACGAAACGCAAGCTAGTCAAAACCAAGAAGATGCTACTAGCAATGTGCCGCTAACCCTGGCTGAAATGGAGAAACTTTTCAAATCAATGGAGGACCACATCATAGCCAAACTCTCCGACCAACTTTCTGCTGACCGAGCAACCACTGGTCACCATGACCAAATCAATTCAGCATATGGAGACGTCACTTAATGATATGGAGACTAGATTGGCAACCCTCAAGTCCACCTGCATCGCCCTATCCAAGGACAACGAGGCCCTCAAATTTAAGGTAGACGACTTGGAAAACAGATCAAGACGCAACATCCGCATTACTGGCTTACCTGAAAAAGTTGAGAGCGCCCATCCAACTGCTTTTATGGAGGTACTGTATTTCTGAGAGAAATGTTCGGCCCAGAGGCTTTTCCTACTCCTCCATCTGTTGGCAATCCTGTGGGCTCTGTCACCCTCTGCAAGAAGCAAGATGACCCCCCCCGCGCCTGCGCATTGCACGGATCCACCACTACCAGACCAAGGAGCGTATCCTTAAGCTGGCAAGAGAGGCCGGTGGATCCCTCTCCTTCCGCGGGTCTGAAGTGCACATCTACCCCGATTACAGCGTCGACGTCTCCAAGAAACGAGCAGCATACTTCACGGTCAAGTCGCAGCTGAGGAGCGCCGGTTTCGCCTACAGGATGCTTTTCCCCGCTAAGCTCCAAGTCACTGATAAGAACGGACAAAAACTGAAGTTTTTCTCGCCCGGTGAAGTATCCTCTTTTCTCCAAAACAGCAGGTCAGATTCACATCTCACTTCATCTCTTTCATGAGGCAGTCGTGGTCCGAAAACTGCTTGAGTACAGCCATATCTAACGGTAACGCTATTCACCGAAGGTGCCAGCTTCTTTAGGTAATACCCTCTCTCCATTACTGCTATTCACGTTTCAGTCTTGTTTGAAATAAATAAGTGATTATGTAAAAAAGAATCGAGGTTAGTTCAAATTTGATATAGTTTTACAATAGTAAAGTTCATAGTGTACGAGCTCATGGTTTCGCTCCCCGTTAAATGATGTTGCGCTCCCGCTCCCCACACAAGTGGTTGAAGGATGTGACACTGACTCAGAGACTATGGCATTGAAAGAAATGTCAGCTAGACTCATAACACATCATTTATACTGCTGCTGCTCCCGTCATGTACACTACTACACTGCTTTCTATTCCTAAAACTCAGAATGAAGGTAAATGGTTATTAGTGAAGAAATGAGAGTAATGCAGGCTGAAGCTTGATTGATCCCATGCATAAACATATGTATATATACTGTATACTAATGTGTATATTGACCTTACTGGGCCATCTGTAATTCCAGCTGTCATTATCAACAGGTTTGCGCAGTTTCACGTTAAATTCATCCCCATCCCTTTCTGTAAAAACAGAGTTCAAGTAAGTTAGGTGTTCTTTTCACGCTGGCGGTTAAGAGTACGATTCATTTTTCCCTTTTTTCCCCCTTTTCTTCTGTGCTCCCCCCACCCCTCCATCACCTTTGCCACTCATCTATCACATTTCCTCCTAGAATATGACACCTACATCAAATTGTAATCAAAATCAGCCCATCCATTTTGTCTCTTTGAATGCTAAAGGCATGAATACCTGGGTGAAAAGACAAAAAATAATGTCCTATTTACAACAATTGAATGCCGATATAGCCTTTCTACAGGAAACTCACCTTAAGAATGATCACATCAATTATCTTAAAAAAGGCTGGGTTGGGCAAATATACCACTCACGGTTCAACGCTAAGGCCAGAGGGACAGCAATTCTCATACATAAAGACATCCCATTTCAAGCCAAGGAGATTATCTCTGATGTTAACGGGAGGTTTGTCATTGTTTCGGGTCTGTTGTTCGCCAGTCTTGTCGTTCTGGTCAATGTCTACGCTCCAAACTATGATGATTGTAATTTCTTTAACAAGCTCTTCTCCACCATACCCACAGATGATAACTACAACTTGATAATAGGAGGTGACTAACTGTGTGCTCAATACCATATTAGATAGGTCATCAAACAGACCACAGTCTCTTACCAAATCTGCAAAAGTTATCAATGAATATATTACAGAGTGGTGTCTCAGATACAGTATATGGAGATTTAAATATAACAAAAAAGTATTCTCTTTCCTCTCTAATGTACATCATACATACACACGCATTGATTACTTTCTTGTGGATAATAGGTTGATTGGAAATGTAAACTCCTGCTCATATCATAGTATTACTATATCGGATCACGGGGCCCTCTCATTTCAGGTAATGTTGCCAACTTGCTTTAGGCCCTCTCGCAGCTGGAGACTTAACCCCCTCCTTCTAGCTGATGAACACTTTATAAATCATGTCTCCACTCAGATTTGTTTCTTCCTAGAAACTAATGCCTCTCCAGATATTTCTCATTCAACATTATGGGAGACCCTAAAGGCATATCTTCGTGGTCAAATAACTGAATACTCTGCCAGGGCTAAAAAAGAAAGAGAATCCAAGCTTATTGATATTTCACGTTCCATCGCAGAGATTGATAGCCAATATTCATCTGCTCCCTCTCCAGCACTATTTAAAGACAGACTACGGCTACAGACAGAATATAACTTTCTTTCCACTGACAGAGCCATATATTTACTTACAAAGGCTCGATGTAACATATATGACTCAGGCGATAAAGCTAGCAAGTTGCTAGCTCAGCAAGCCCGTCAAGCCCAATCCTCACGTCTCATTCCTAAAATTTGTGACACAACAGGTGAGATGATCACAGAGCATATGGAAATTAATAACACTTTCAAACAATATTACAGCAGTCTATATTGCTCAGAATGTGATGGTAACTTATCCCAACTTAATCATTTCTTTGATAACCTTACTTTACCTTCTGTTTCAGATGACCAAAACTCCTTACTGAGAAATGAAATTTCCAGTGCAGAAATTCTAGCAGCCATCAAATCTCTAAATGGTAATAAGTCGCCAGGCCCAGATGGGTATATCTCAGAATTTTATAAAAAATTTGCTTCCAAGCTCTGCCCCCTTCTCCAAACCATGTTTAACGAGTCCTTGTCAGCTGGGCATCTCCCTCCCACCTTGCGACAAGCTGTAATAACACTCCTACCAAAGCCAGGCAAAGACCCTCTTCTGTGTGCATCCTATCGGCCAATTTCTTTGCTAAATGTAGATTACAAAATTTTATCAAAAATTCTAGCAACAAGACTGGAGAAAATTGCTCCTCAAATAATCTCACCGGATCAAACAGGGTTTATTTTGAATCGGCACTCTAGTTCTAATATTAGAAGGCTCCTTAATATTGTCTACTCCCCCTCAACTCAATCTGCTGAAATGGCCATATCACTCGATGCGGGGGAAAAAGCCTTCGATCGCGTTGAATGGAAATATTTGTTTTTAGCCCTAGAGAAATTTGGCTTTGAGGAAACCTTTATATCCTGGATAAAACTCCTCTACTCTCAACCTCTAGCAGCTGTGATTACTAATGGTCAGCAGTCTGAATACTTCCCACTCGGCAGAGGCATTCTCCAGGGCTCCTGTTCGCCATTGCAGTTGAGCCCTTGGCCATCGCTCTTAGACATTCCGATGACTTTCTGGGCATAAATCGAGGGGGCCTTACACACAAATTGTCCTTATATGCAGATGATGTTATTTTATATGTGACAGACCCATTAAAATCCATCCCCCCATACTCAACATTCTCGCTTAATTCGGAAAACTTTCAGGTTACAAAATCAACTTTTTAAAAAAAGTGAGATGTTTCCACTTAATCCAACAGCTAATCTAATCCCAGCCTCATGCTTTCCATTCAGAGTTGTTAGAAAAGGCTTTAAATACCTTGGGATAGAAATCACATCATCTTTCCCACAACTTTTCACTAAAAATTTTGGGATTGTATTTGAAAACTGCAAAAACAACATGGCCAGATGGAAAAATCTTCCACTGTCGGTGGCTGGACGAATTAATCTTATTAAAATGATTATGCTACCAAAATTCCTTTACCTTTTTCAAAACATTCCCATTCTGATTAAAAAGTCATTTTTCAATTTGCTGGAAACAAGCATATCGTCATTCATCTGGAATGGCAAACCACCAAGAATTAAAAGAAGTGTGCTTCAAAGGCCTAAAAATTTTGCAGGTTTGGCCCAGCCTAATTTTATTTACTATTATTGGGCATGTAATATAAAGATGATGCTACAGTGGATTATACGAGACCTTCCTAGTAAACACGAGATGTGGGTGCAAATGGAATATGCTTGTAATACACTCAACCTGGTGTCTATATTATGTGCCCCCTCACTCCCTCCCCAAAACCAACTTTACTCTAACCCTGTGATCCTTCACTCAATTAGAATCTGGTCGCAATTTAGGAGGCATTTCAAGTTGCAGACAACATCGGTGCACTCTCCCATTCATAGTAACTACAACTTCCCTCTTTCCCTCTCTGACTCCACTTTTAGAGTCTGGTCATCAAAGGGTGTGAAATCTATTTCTGATTTATATATGAAAGGCAGATTTGCTTCATTTGCACAACTCTCACAATTATTCAATTTACCAAAAACAGACTTTTTTAGGTATCTTCAAATTAGAAATTTTATCCAAAAAAGCATGACTTCGTTTCCAGACCTTCCAACAGCCGATGCTATAGAAAATATTCTCTCATTGTCTCCTCACTGTAGAGGTCTAATTTCCACAATATATACGAATATTTGTGATATTGTCCCTCATTCATTGCAAGATGTTTGGAAACTGGGAGAACGATATTGGAGAAGAAATGACAGATGACCAATGGGACGTAGCACTTGACCTGATACATACTTCATCCCCGTGTGCCAGACACAGCTTAATTCAACTTCAAATTGTGTTGAGGGCACATTTGACTGCAAGACTGGCAAAAATCTTCCCGAATATAAACCCCTCTTGCCCTCGCTGTAAAGGCAAACCAGCAGATTAGATACACATGCTGTGGTCCTGCCCTAAACTTAACACATTCTGGACCAATATCTTCCACGCCTACTCTGAGATATTCCAAAAACACATTACCCCCAACCCTATATGCGCACTATTCGGATCCACCCCTGAAACTTGCTCCCTTCATGGCGAAGCCTGTGCAGTTATAGCATTTACCTCCTTACTTGCAAGACGTCTCATTCTTTTCTCCTGGAAGGAGCAAAAACCTCCCAATTTTACAAGATGGATTAGAAATACGGGGAGGAGGGAGGGAGGCAGGGGACACTGAGTCTGAGTGGACCATGTTCTCTGCCTCCATTGTCAACGCGGCTGTTCGGAGCTGTGGCCGCAAGGTCTCCAGTGCCTGTCGCGGCGGCAATCCCCGAACCCGGTGGTGGACACCGGAAGTAAGGGATGCTGTCAAGCTGAAGAAGGAGTCCTATCGGGCCATGTTGGCCTCCGGGACTCCTGAGGCAGCTGA
>JANZLB010000002.1:21924671-21935566 GCA_026167865.1 Notarius quadriscutis | reverse complement strand
TATATATACACACACACACACACACACACACACACACACATATAATATATACACACACACACACACACACACACACACACACACACACACACACATATATATATATATAAAATGTGGTGTGTGTGTATATATGATAGTGTGGGTGGGTGTTATATAAAATGTATATTCACACACATACACTGTTATAGGTGCAGAAATGTATCATTTATGACACTAAATGAGAATCACTTGCCTAATGGAGTTAAATTTGATCAAAATATGCCGATATCAGTGTGACATTTACAATATCCATACGTAATTCCGTAACATGTTCATAACGTTTTGCGTATATTTTATTTAATAATTAACTCGATGTACTTGCAATGTACAAGAAAAAATTATTTAACACTGGCAGCAGATTCAACACCAGTTTCCGCCCATTGACTTTGAGAGTCCCCTTGGAGATGCCTGTGTATTCTGTGTATTTGGCTGTGAGTGAGGTGCTCTTTGCTGTGAAAGAGTGATCCAGATCCATCATAAGTTAAGAGCAAACTAAAGTACTACTTTGGCCATGACATTGTTTGGACAAATCACATTAGCTTAATGATGGCTCTTAAGAGGCAGTTAAAGATGCTCTTTAGCCTTAAGAGACTTTTGGAAAACACACCCGTTATTTTTTGCTGTACCCTGAAGTCATTTGGGTTTGAGATCAAAATTTCACTTCTCTTCAGTTTATTTCTAGGGTGCATTTAAAACAGCCAAAGCTGACCAAAGTGCTGTACAGATTAGACGAATTGAAATAAAAAAGCACATAAACATTGCAGCACAAGACAGTGTAACACAAACACAAAAGATGAATATGAGATGATAAAGTTTCAGCTTTCATTTCCTGTTATTTACATCTAGATGTGTTAAAGAACTTGGAACAGGTCACCTTTGGTGGCAGACTACCAAATATTTTGGGGACAGAAAAAGTATTGGAACAGATGGTCTTAAATTAAATAACACTTTAATATTTGGTTGCATATCTCTTGCTTGCAAATGACTGTGTGAAGCCGGTGACCTACTGACATCATCACACTGTGGCATTCTTTCAGGCTTGTACCACAGCATCTTTCAGTTGTTAGGTGGGTTTTTTGTTTTTGGTTTTTTTTGTGGTGGGGGGGTTATCCTTCCAGTCCTCTTCAGGAGATGAGATGCATGTTCATTTGGGTTTGGATCTGGTGATTGTCTTGGCCAGTCTAAAATGATCCACTTTTATCCTCTGATGAAGTCCCTTGTTGTGTTGGCAATGTGTTTTGGGTCATTGTCTTGCTGCACGATGAGTTTCCTCCCAGTTTGGCAGACGGAATATTTATGTAAATTTCTGAATTCATTCTGCTGCTATCATCATGAGTTACGTCAATAAAGATTAGTGAGCCTACTCCCGAATCAGTCATACAAGCCCAAGCCATGACACTACCTCCACCCACTTGACTGAGGAGTTCATGTGTTTTGGATCCTGAGCAGATCCTTTCTTTCTCCACACTTTGGCCTTTCCATCACTTTGGCAGAGATGAATCCTGATTCCAGAATTTTTGTGGTTCATCTATGTATTTCTTTGCAAATTCCAGTCCAGGTTTCTGATTCTTACTTCTGACAAGTGGTTTGCATCTTGTGGTATGACCTCAATATTTCTGCTCTTGAAGTCTTATTGTGATAGCTTCACCCCTGCCCTGTGGAGGTTGTTGAGGTCATTGACTGTTGTTTTGGGGTTTTTCTTCACTGTTCTTACAATGTTCCTGCAATCAGCTGCTGCTGTTTTCCTTGGCTGACCTGTTCCATGTCTGGTTGTTAATATACCAGTGGTTTCTTTCTTTTTCAGGACATTCCAAATTGTTGTGTTGGATATGGCTCTGATTGATTTCCCCTCTTTTCTCATCTTCAAAATGGCTTGCTTTTCTCCCATAGATAGCTCTCTGGGCTTCATGGTGGTTTATCTTTTTTAATAACAAATGCAGGTCTTCACAGGTGAAACCCAGGGCTCAAACCAAGAGTAGACATACAGAGCAATTAATTGCTTTAAAAGATCTAAAAGGGAACTTCTGGACAACAAGAAACACCTGTTTGTCACATGTTCCAATTTTTTTCTTCACTTGAAAAAGGGTGGGTTCATACAAAAGGTGCCATTTCCTAAGTTGTAAATATCAAAAAATGAAAGCTGAAATTGTGATCTATCCTCTCATCTTGGTCTTTTAATCTCAAACCCAAATGTCTTCAGTGTATCACAAAAACAAAAGAATTGGCCTTGCTGTTTCCATTATTTCAGAGGAGACTGTAGATGACCAGCAAGCAATAAAAGAGCAGGGAAAAAAATAAAACCCATCAAAGCTAAAATAAGAAGTTATACACAGAAAAAGGTATTTGACAGTGATGTTCAGCAGTTAGGATTCTTTCATTTTTTGCTTATTAGCTATGTACACAGAAGGCCACCCAGACAGTTTATCATTGTTCATCAATTAATAGCTAATGCTGCCCAGTTGGAAATTTGATTTAGCTAACCAGGTAGTTTGCTAATGGTTTGTGTTGGTCTGTTTGCCTGGCTCGGTCTTCTGAGCCCTGGGCTAACTGCCAGGGATGAGCCAACCTTGGACAATTGGTTGCTTTTGGCATTCATATAATGTTTTCTGCTGTATTTTAACTAATGTAACGGATATTAGCTGGCTTTTCCCCTGACTGTCTGACTGGTTTGGTTTTCCTAACTGCTGATATCTGCCAGGCCTGACTCAAATGCTTTCTTCTTCCTCCTTCTCCTTCTCCTATTCCTACAGCATATACAACCAGGCTCAGAAGACCAAAGTTGGACAACTTGGCTACTGTTCTGGAAAATAAATAAACAAACCTGAAGCAAATTATATTAATGCTGAAACCCCACATCAGTTGCCAGTTGATAGTGTCAACAGATGGCCAATAGAGGGCATTAAATACTTATTAAATAGGCACTACTTCCTTTCTACGGTATAGATTCTGTAGATCACATCATGCCAACAAAGACATGGTAATTCATAATATTAAAAATTATTTCATTATTAATTTAAGTATTAAAGATTTATTATTAATCTGTTGGCTAACATTACCTCTGTCTGGATAAATAAATTTGTATATGTGAACATCCTCCCAGGACTTGTATACTACTATCCTACTTGTATACAGAAGATTCCTATCCCAGAATCAAATGTTCATATGCTGCACTTAACGTTTAAAAAATAAATAAATAAATAAATAAAATGAACACCTGGATCATTCAAATTTAGACAGAAAACATACAAAAATGTATATATAACCTCTTAAGTTCTCCTTCAGCTCTAACTTTGATCAAATCCATGCACAATTTCCCTCCACCCTATCTAGAATCAGGGTTTAAAAATTAGTTTAGACATGGCTTCAACTATATACCATTTTTTTAAATTAAGGAATTTCAAGCCTATTGACCAATTTACAGAGGAATTTGACCTGCCTAAACCAGATTTCATTAGATAATTATCACACAAGACTTTTTTTTTTGTTCTTTTAAATAAACACAAATATATTGATTTATATATTTTCCAGCAGATGCTTTAGGGTTTGTGGGGAAACGAGCAAATTTTGTTCATAAACTCTCCTAATTTAAAAAAGGAAAAAAAAAAACCCTGAGCAAATATTCGGATATTCATTATGCCTTTGTTTCTAATGTACAAATCCCTAAAGAACCACAAGTGTCATTGCTGGGTATAGTTGTAAACTGATTAAAAACTGTTCCAACTTATGGGTCCTGAATATGCAGTTTGAGAAATTTGTTCAATGATGGAATTCAGCTGTCAGAAATGCTCTGAGAAGATTTGTTTAAATGTGGATCATACCATACCATCTGACTTGCTCCAATCTTGTCTTCCCGTTTTCTTTGCCTGCCTTTGCATTTTAAGCAAAATTTAAAATTTTGGTGAACATATGTTTGCAACACTTGTATATAGATATACATAAATGTACTAACCGCATTTCCAGAAAAGTTGGGATATCTTCCAAAATGCAATAAAAACTAAAATCTGTGATTTGTTCATTCATGTGAACCTTTTTTTAACTAACAAAAGTACAAAGAAAAGATTTTCAATAGTTTTACTGACCAACTTAATTGTATTTTGTAAATATAAACAAAGTTAGAATTTGATGCCTGCAAAAAAAAAAACACACACACACACAAAAAAAAGTTGGGACAGAGGCAAAAGAAGACTGAAAAGTTTATAGGATATTCAAATAACACCATTTTTGAAGATTCCACAATAAGCAGGTTAATTGGTAACATGACTGGGTATAAAAGGAGCATGCACCAAAGGCTCAGTCTTTGCAAGCAAGGATGGGTCATGCCTCACTCCTTTGTACCAAAATTTGTGACAGAATTGTTAGTCAATTCAAAAAGAACAATATCTCAATGCAAGATTTTAGGTCTTTCAAAATCGAGAGTACATAATATTGTGAAAAGAGCCAATGAATTCAGAGACATGTCAGTATGTAAAGAGCAAGGTCAGAAACCACTGCTGAATGTGCATTACCTTCGAGCTCTCAGACGGCACTGCCTGAGAAACAGTCACGCTAATATGACAAACATAGCCACAGGGGCTCAGGAGTACTTCGGAAAACCGTCGTCACTTAACATAGTCCACTGCTGCATCCAGAAATGCAACCTGAAACTGTATTAGCCATTCATCAATTCTATGAAGAGACATTGCTGATTTCTCTGGGCCCAAGCTCATCTCAGATGGACCAAAAGACAGTGGAAACGTGTGCTATGGTCAGATGAGTCCACATTATAGCTTATTTTCAGGAAAACTGGACATCGAGTTCTCAGTCCCAATGTGAACTTGACCATCCAGTTTGTTATCAGAGAAAGGTGCAAAAGACAGCATCTGTGATAGTATGGGGGTGCATCAGTGCCCACGGCATGGATGAGATGTGTGCATGTGTGAGAGAAAGAGACGGTACCATTGATGTGGAGACATTTATTGGGATTTTAGAGACATATTATTCAAGGCAACATCTCTTCTCGGGAAGTCCAGGCTTGTTTCAGCAGGACAATGCCAGGCCTCATTCTGCACAGGCTACAACCGCATGGCTTTGTAGACTGTGTGTGTGTGTTTGACTGGCCTGATGCCAGTCCAGATCTGTCTCCTGTTGAGAACGTATGGCACATCATGAGGAGAATCAGACAATGGTGACCTTAGACTATTGGGCAGCTAAAGTCTTGTATCAAGCAAGAATGGACAAAAATTCCAATTGCAAAACTGCAATAATTGGTATCCTCAGTTCCCATACAATTAAAGTGTTATTAAAATGAGAGGTGATGTCATACAATGGTAATAATGCCTCTGTCCAAATTTTTTGAGTGTGTTGCAGGCATCAACATATCTGAAGCTGTAGCTTTTAGTGCTTTTATTCCACACTGATCTTTCCTCATCATTGACTGTTTTTATTTCATGCAAAACTGTGGATGCTCAGTCCATGTAGATTTGTAGGTGGTCATATAATTTGTATACTATTAAATGTAACATAATTCTTTTTTCCCCCCTTTGACAGATCACTTGCTGACATTACCACATGTACAGAAGTACCTGATGTCAGTGCGCTACATTGAGGAACTGCAAAAATTTGTGGAGGATGATAATTACACGTATGTCTTTTTTTTTTTATGTTTTCTTGAGTAATTTCATTTAAGCATTAAAGTAAATCCCTTCTGTAATTTTCTATGCTCAGAAATGGCATTGTCTGTACCCATAAGTAAAAGTTATTGCAGGATGAGTAAAGCATGTAGTGTATGTGGGCTTAAGCTCAATTTCACTTGGCCACATGGTTGATACTTCAAACACTTTTATATTACTGCTCACTGTTAATATTTTGTGGTTTCCTTTTATCATTAGTCATTTTACTTTCAGCTCTTCTTTTTAAGCACACTTTCCTTAATAATTTAGTGCTTTAAACCCCATACTGTCATAGATGAGAGTTGACTTAATCCAGGCATACAAATATATTGAGTGTGCCTGATTTTGGCATAAAGAAATACACATTGAGGGTTTGTAAACCTCCCCATCCAGCCTGCCTGGAGTAGCTTTCAGACTCCTTACAATGTGACACAACTTTTCAAAAAAGACAGATTTTTGGTTGCTTGGATATGCCAGACTTGAGCTCAGCCCTGTTATTTTCAGATTTTTATGGTAGTTTATTGAAGTTGTGTGTGAAGGTTATTATTACAGAAACACTAATGCATTTATTTGAGTCTCATGTTTTCCCTTGTAGAAAGTGAAATTATTTTCTCTTGACCAGATTAATTTTTCCGATATGTTGTATGTTCAGTGTTTACTATGATGTAGATTTCTTTCAAGGCCCAATTTGTATGTGATGAGATCATCCCATATAAAATAGGATTTTTTTATGGCCATTCCCCTCTGGACATCTCCAGTGTTTTCATCAAGTTATAAATGTTGCACTATTCTCTTTGAAGTTGGCTAACTTTTCCATTAGATGAAGTGAAAACACTTATTGTAAACATTCATCAAAAATATTGAAAATATGAAGTGAGGAGAAAAGCCATGAAGGGAGACTAAACTATTACATGTGCGGCTGCACGTGGGGTGATGGGATTTAGCTTTTGACAGGAAGAATGACCTCATCGTCTGGCCTCGTTCATGCTTACATGGCAAGATCTGCACACTGGTTTCTCCATAGCTTCATACACGGGGTGACGCTTCTTAAACCCATATTGTTTTGCCATTTTTTTTCCACAAAACTAATTAACTTATAGTAAAACTTTAAAGTAAATGCAGTTCTGTTTCCTCTGCCAAATGATAATGGAGTTTTCCAGTGTGTTCATTTTCTTGTTCAGTACAAAGAAGAGTCATCACCCTGTGATCAGGGTGCAATCACATGTGCAATCTTGAAAAAGCACCTTCTGTGTCACACTCCTCCCCATTCCTGTTCTTTTCTTGTCGAGGAGTTGAGGAAGTAGATTCAAGGCACTGAATCTAATCCTTTGATTTTTGCTCATTTTGGTGAGTGTAATTTATATCACCAATACAGTGGCACTCTCGCTACTATCCCTTAAGGAAATAACTCTCACATGCAGACATGCAATGAGATCTGACAGTGGGATGGTTCTCCCCTGTGCAACTAGAGCAAATAAGCTCAATAACAATAGACGAGTAGCTACTGAGTGTACTGTTCACCAGGTATCATTTATGGTTTCTCCGTCAGCCACATCCAAACACAGGGGTCTGCATACAGAGGTGAAAGACCCAAGCCAACCAGCTGTACTGATTAGTGAAGCATTGTCACTACAAGAACAAAAGGCAATAGAAATAATACCCAGACCAGACGGCCTAACCGGGATGATGTTTTTGTTTTTTTTTCCCTGCATATTGTTTTATTCTGAAAAAAGGAGGCAGAGTCTGCTCCATTTCATATCTGAGAAACTCCTTGTTAATTTTGTCTTTAAAATGTCTTTTTAAAATGACTACCATTTCATATGTTATGCATACCAGGTGTGGTGCATGTGCTGAGCAAACACAATTGGTTTGTAACCATAGATCTGAATGATGCATATGGAGCACAGATGATTCCTCTGTAAGTGAAAGGAAAATTGAAAAAACAGTCTTGACATCAGCATATCAACATCCTCATCAAAAAACTTAGTACTGCAACATTTCCAGGAACCCCCAAATTGGGTTGCATAATGTACAGACCATCAACAACATGGTGATATTTTACATCAACCACCAAGGGGCATAAAATACCAAGTAATGTTGAGTCGGGGAAACAAGTTGTGGAAGTGGGTGGATGCATACTTCCTGTCTCAATGCAATATATCTACCTGTCCAGTACAATCAGATACCAGTGGATGCAAGTCTTCTCACCACTATCATTATTACAGATGACACTAAAGCACTTTCAGCACTCTGTGCAACCAGTGTTGCTGAGTCTGACCAGATAGATAATAATTCTACCTGACCTTGATGTTTCAGATGTATACAAGGGGTCAGGCTCCACTGTAAGTGTGCTGACTGTATGCAAATGGTACTTGTGTAGCTGTGACACTATTTATATTAGTAAAATTTTACAAACTAAATGTTGCTTTGTCGATGCTTGGTGTTGGGAACAATAATGCAGTATCAAGACTATCCACAACAGAATACATCAACACTATGAGTGATTTTCTCAGTCTCAATAAAGAATGGCATTGTTTGTGAATGCTTCCTGTTATTATCTGGTAAGCTATTACAGTACATCAAGCCATTACAAATTCTCATGATGACCCTTATACACAGACTTGAGGAAACTGCTCTGGTGTTCTGGAATAAATGGCAATAGAACAGAAAGCTTCATCTATAACCATGGTTCTACAACTGAGTGGAAGATTATCACATCTCATGGGTCACTCAGGTTGGTCAGAATGGCCAGAGGATGAGAATGACATAGTGAGTGCCTGTTACAGGCTGCACGTGCGAGGTCATGATCAACAGGAAAACTCCACTAGTTCCAGAATAGAACACCCTGGCAGACTTCCACTCAGTTATAGAACCATGATTCCATATGTGACCTTCCATTTTTATCAGGTTTTCAGGACATGAGTATGACATGGACACAAGCTATTTCCAAAGGAAAAAAAAGTGACATAGCAGCAGAAACAGTATCTGTTATGAATTGAACACACCACTTCCAAGTTCTTCTATTTTTTTTTTTGTCTCCCCAACATTAAATAAAGTTCTACAACCCCAATTCCAGAAAAGTTGGGACATACCTTGGGTACCTTGGATCGGCTTCAAGCTTGATCACTCAGGCCAAGCATATCACATATCTCCACCACTGATTCCCAGGGTAGCAGTTATTAACACTTGCTACTGACAGCAGCAGAAACAGTATCTGTTATGAATTAAACACACCACTTCCCAGTTCTTCTATTTTTTTTTGGTCTCCCCAGCATTAAATAAAGTTCTACAACCCCAATTCCAGAAAACTTGGGACATACCTTGGTACCTTGGATCGGCTTCAAGCTTGATCACTCAGGCCAAGCATATCACACATCTCCACCACTGATTCCCAGGGTAGCAGCTATTAACACTTGCTACCGACCCACTCCAACAACTAGTTCCTATTCACTCCAAGGTACCCGGATGTAGGTGGGGTGTCGGGGAATGATCTGAGCCACTTGATGTATACTGGCACCACATTGTAGAGAACTGGTGCAACTGATGAAAAGGAGTTGAATATCATCGTGTTGACACTGCTGTACTGTGAATTGTCAAGAGGTCTGATACGTCATTCTTCTTCTAGCAGATGCATTGAACTCAATATTAATACTATTGGGTACCAGATTGTTCTGGATCTTCCAGATCAAGATAATGGCATATTGTGTTCATATTGTTCATGGCGCTTTTGTAAGGAATAGAGGTTGAGAGTCTTAAGTCTGTTCCAATAGTTCATAGTTTGAAGACTGTTGATTTTTGTTGTGAAGGATCTTTTGTGTGCTCTCAATCTTGATATCATCATATTGAAGGTGTGGTGACCAGAGTGGACAGCAATACTCTACAATGGACTTGTACAATATGACTTGTATAAGAGCATCATTGTGTCCTTGTCCCAACATGAGAAGGCTTTTTTTTTGCTGGCTTCAGCTACCTTAATATTGATATGAGCTCTTCAGCTAAGATCTTGATCAACATAGACTCCAAGATCTTTAACACATTCCTCATCTGATAGTACCTCTCCAGATGGTAAAATGTAAGGAAGTTTAAGATCTTCATTCTTGCCATGTTGGAGGAGTTGGAACTTGGATGGATTTAGCTCCATGTTATTATCCAGGGACCACTTCACAATGGCTTCAATATCTTCCTGGAGAAGGATGCAGTCAAGAAAACTTCGAATGAGCTTCTGGAGTTTGGAATCCTTAGCGAAGAATTTGATGATACTGTGTTTGACCACATTGAAAATGTTGTTGATCTCATTATCTCTAGCCACTTTATCCTGTTCTACGGGGTCGCAGGCAAGCTGGAGCCTATCCCAGTTGACTATGGGCGAAAGGCGGGGTACACCCTGGACAAGTCGCTAGGTCATCACAGGGCAATGTTGTTGATGTACAATATAAAAAGAAGTGGGCCAAACACAGTCCCTTGGGGCACACCATTTATGACATCAATACTTGATGTGACACCATCAGTAACAACACACTGCTTACGCCCTAAGAGGAAAGAGGATGTCCAATTATAAGCTTTGCCACGAATGCCGTAGTGATGGAGCTTTTTCAACAGATTCTGTGATCAACCTTATCAAAGGCTCTACTAAAGTCTAGGTACTGTGTAAACTGTAAAAAAAAATAAAATAAAATAATAATAAATAATTTTAAAAAACAGAATGTGATAATGTGCAGATCATGGAAACCCTATATTTCATTGAAAATAGTAATACAAAGACAATCAAATGTTGAAATTGAGACATTTTATTGTTTTTTGAAAAATATATGCTCATTTTGCATTTGATGTCAGCAACATGTTTCAAAAAAAGTTGGGACGGGGCATATCTACCACTGTGTTGCATCACCTTTACTTTTAACAGCACTCTGTAAACATTTGGGAACTGAGGAGAACAATTGCTATAGTTCTGAAAGAGAAATGTCCCATTTTTGCCTGATATACAGTTTGTTGCTCAACAGTTTGTGGTCTCCTTTGTCATATTTTGCGCTTCATAATTCGCCAAATGTTTTAAATAGGAGACAGGTCTGGACTGCAGGCAGGCCAGTTTAGCATCCGGACTCTTTTACTATGGAGCCATGCAATTTTAATCTGTGCAGAAAGCGGTTTGGCATTGTCTTGCTGAAAGAAGGAAGGCCTTTCCTGAAAAAGATTTTGTCTGGATGGCAG
>JANZLB010000002.1:21907756-21918388 GCA_026167865.1 Notarius quadriscutis | reverse complement strand
CTCTTTAGCGCGAGCACACACACACACACACACACACACACACAAAACATGCGTTGGTGAACTCTTCTCTCTCTCTCTCTCTCTCTCTCTCTCTCTCTCTCTCTCTCTCTCTCTCTCTCTCATTACTGGCCATTTCAAAGACACACAGACACATTAATCCTTGACTTGCAAGTGACATCAAAGCAAAATAGATCATTAAACAATTCAAGGAATCTGGAGGAATTTCAATGCATAAAGGGCAAGGATGCAAGCCTAAGCTGAACACCTGTGATCTCCAGTCCCTTAGACGGCACTGCATGAAGAACTGTCATTCATCTATAGCTGATATAACCACACAGGCTCAGGATTACTTTGGAAAACTTTTGTCAAGCACAACAGTACGGAGTTACATCCACAAATGCCAGTTAAAACTTTACTGTGCAAAAAGTTAACTGTGCCTTATGTTAACTGTATCCAGAAACACCATCAACTTCTTGGGGCTCAGAGGCATCTGGACTGGACCACCACATAGTGGAAAGATATATTGTGGTCAGACGAAACAGTATTCCAGGTCTTTTTTGTAAGAAATGGATGATGTGGGTTCTGGACCAAAGACAAAAAGGACCATCTAGACTATTACCAGCAGTAAGTCCAAAAGCCAACGTCTGTCATGGGATGGGGTTGTGTCAGTGCCCTTGGCAAAGGTAACTTACACATCTGTGATGGCAGCATTAATGCAGAATAGTACATTGAGATTTTGGAGCAACATGTGCTGCCTTCATGACAACATCTTTTCCAGGGATATTTCAACAAGACAATGTAAAACCACATTCTGCACACATTACAAAGGCATGGCTGTGGAAGAAGAGGGTACCTGTCCCCTCTGTCCCCAATAGAGAATTTGTGGTGAATTTTGAAACAAAAAATGACATCAACGACCCTGTTGCATACCTGCAAGGCCTGTTTGCAGGAATAATGGGACAAAATAACACCAGAAACATTTCATCATTTGGTGTATTCAGCCCCTAAACATCTTTTAAGTGTTGTGAGAAGGAATGGCAATTACAAAGTAGTAAATGCTTTGTGTCCCGACATTTTATGAAATTTGTTGCAAGAAATCAAAACTGAAATACTTGTTTGTTTTGAAAAAAACAAAACAATAAAATTAATGAGGTAAAACATCAAATAATGTGCTCTTGGTTTATTTTAAGTATAATACAGGTCAGAAATTAATTATAGATCATTGTTTTTAGTTTTAAATTTAAATTTCAACATACTGTTCGTACTTTTTTTGATTTGCGGTTGTACATTTAACTCAAATACATAGAGTGACTTGAGGAACCATTCTGCAAAAGCTTAATGCTGCTTTTTTAGAAATCCAGTTTGGTTTTTACAGGTGCAGAAATGGAAGCAAACATTACTGGAAGCAACAAAGGACAAAGAAGACACTGAAATCAAATTCCAACAGAAGATAGCTGAAACGGTTGCTTTGATGGAAAGGCATAAGGTGAATTTGATTTTATTATGATTAACACAATTAATGTTCATAAATCATCTTACAATAGTCATTCTAATTATAAGCCATTTTATGACTTAAACTATTCTTGGCTTTCTTGGTAGCATGAGTATGACCAAATGGTGGTAGAGAAGGATGCAGAACTGAATGAGAAAAGAATGCGAGAAGCTGAAGTTAATGCTAATAAAACTTCATTGGTAATTCATTGTTTTTTCTTGTTTTTAAAATATGGCCTCAAAACCCCATAAATAAGAAATAGTTTGGTTTTGGCTATTCTAGTGTCTTCTCATTTTTTCTTTTTCAGATTTGTATGAAAGCCATGAACATCAACCAAAAGCTAAACTGTGATGTACTATATTGGCTCACATATAAGCTAGTCCTGATAAAAAGCTGAATCCCTTCTTTAAAATATGTTTTGAGAAATATTTGTCAAGAATATCAGCCTATTAAAATATGTATATAATTTATATTTCATTATGTACAAACCCCATTTCCAGAAAAGTTGGGATATTTTCCAAAATGCAATAAAAACAAAAATCTGTGGTTTGTTAATTCATGTGAACCTTTATTTAGCTGACAAAAGTACAAAGAAAATATTTTCAATAGTTTTACTGACCAGCTTAATTGTATGTTGTAAATATAAATATAAATTAAATTAGAATTTGATGCCTGCATCAAACTCAAAAAAGTTGGGAAAGAGGCAAAATAAGACTGAAACGTTTATAGGATGTTTAAGTAACACCGTTTTGGAAGATTCCACAAGAAGCAGTTTAATTGGTTACATGATTGGGTATAAAAGGACCAAAGAGCATAATAAAAAGAGCATGCACCATTGTCTGATCACTGCCATCTGCTGTTGGAAATGCATAATGAGACAACCCAGGGAGGAAAGGGAAAAAGTGGTTTCTGTTTGAGCTACAATAATTAAGTCTGCAGAATGTTACTCTTGTTACTAAGTATTTATGTGGAAAACATTATTTTAAATACATCTTTTTTAGGAACTGGAACTATCCTACCTGCAGGTTGAAAATGTACAATTAAAACAACAACTTGGTGAAATAAAAATGGAAAAGGTAAGTCTTGTTTATTTATTGTTTATTTAAAATATAATTGTAGAGAAAGTTGTAAGCATAGTATGGATATTACAGGAAACCCTGCACCAGCAAGTGGAAGAACTTACAAAGATGCAGATATCTCAGAAGGACATTCACCAAAAGAAAGAGGTTTATCTTACTTTGAATGCAGTATAACAATTGATGAGTTGTATTTTTTATTATGTCTGGCCAAATAAAGCTTGAACTATTTACAAATGTATTTGGTCATTTTTCTTGTTTCAGGAGTATCTAGAACAAGAAATGATGGCCTTAAAGAAGCAAATTAAATCTCTTGAAAAAGACAAGACTCAAAAGGTGTTATTTTCATTCATTTAATTATTTTGTAATACTTTGGAAACATCAAATTCTTGAAAATTATTAACATTTTATTGGCAGCTGTCTGAGACTGCTTCTGATGAGAAAGGCACTAAAACACCAGATGTTGCTCCCATCAAGAAATCAACCCCTGCATTTTTAAAGAAAACAGGCACTGAAACTCCATCCAGAAAAGACCCAACAACACCTTTTGTTAGCATTTATTCACTATTTACACTGACTGTGGTGATTAATCTAGTAGAGTTGCTATGATTTTTCTGTACATAATATTTATGTTTAATGACAGAGATTAGATGACAGTCTTCAAACACCATCTTGGACTTTGGGAACAAAAACAGGAACAACACCTCGCATAAGGGTACATATGTCTACTCATTTTTGCCTGAAGTAAAAAAGTATAATTAAGTGATGATGTATTCTCTGCTCCAGTCTTTCAGAATACGCACACCACCATCAGCAGAGAAATCAGTACCATGGAAGAAAAACACCCTGGAGCTGGATCCTAAATCTGACAGCTCAGACCAAAATGATGTACTGGTAAATTATTCTGTCATGCTGCTTAATGTACCTTTGCTCTTAGAACCCTTGTGTGTTTTAAAAGAAAAATTAATGTTTGGTATCTATCTATCTATCTATCTATCTATCTATCTATCTATCTATCTATCGTTTTGACAGAGTTTCTCTACAGTCATTAACAAGGAAACAAAAGACTCTGGAACAGAATGCCTGGGCTTATTCAAGAAGGTTTGGAATCTCTCTCTCTCTCTCTCTCTCTCTCTCTCTCTCTCTCTCTCACACACACACACAGCTCTGGAAAAAATGAGGAGGCTGCCTCAATTTTTTCTTAAAGCGGCATCTCTATGTATGGCAGCCATTTCATGAGGTACTGATTAGGTGATCACCTGAACCAAATCTTATTTACTGAGGAAATGTATAAAAACCACTGCTGTGGTCATCACTATCCTCTTGCAATAGGACCAGTTTGGATGGCAAAAACAGTGCAAGTAGTACCTTAAATTTCATTGGAATACAAAATTATCTATTCATCATGCCAAAAGAGTTAAAAAGAAACATTTTGAGTGAGAAAAGGAAAAGTTCCATTCTGGCTTTACTGGCAGAGGGATATAGTGAGCGTCAAGTTGCTTCCATCCTCAAAATTTCAAAGACGGTAGTTCATAAGAACAAGGTGAAGCAACAGACATTGAGGACAACAAAGTTACAGACTGACAGAGGGCAAAAGCAACTCCTTGCTGACCAGGATGATTGTCAACTCCTTTGAATGTCACTCAACAACTGGAGGATGACATCAAGTCATTCTGGTAGACATTGGACTACAGCTAAATACTGTAGTCACAAGTGTTTTTATACAGAAACACAACATCCCGTTAGAGATAGCAAGACCACCGGGATCTCCATGGATTGTTGTCAGGTCCAGCAGGTGATGAAGGCAGCGGAGAGAGAGGAAGCAGAAATGAGGATGCAGAGTGGGCCTGCTAGCTCAGCTAAGGAAGCAACCGTTCAAACCTCCGCTACCATCTATCTTCCTCACAAATGCCTGATCCATCACAAACACAATGGATGAGATGGAACTACAGGTTGCCTCAAACTGCCTTCTCTGTAAGAGCTGTCTGATGATTGTCATGGAAATCTGGCTGCACCCGCTAATCCCCAATGCTACAGTACAGCTAGCAGGCTGCACACTTCATTGCTGTGATCGTAATAAAGTCTCCAGTAAGAGCAAGGGGGGAGGATTGTGTATTTACATGCATGAAGATTGGTGCGCAAACAGCAAAATAATAGACATACACTGTTCACCTGACCTAGAAGCCATGTCAGTTCAGTGCAGACCATTCTACCTGCCGCATGAGCAAACTGTAGTCATCATCATCACTGTTTACATCCCACCTGATGCTAATGTTAGCATGGCTTTCGGCCACCTTCTGCACATCATAAACATCAGAGAGCTCATCCTGATGGCATCCACATCATCGCTGGGGACTTTAATCAAGTATGCTTAAAGACAGTGCTCCCCAATTTCCACCAGCATGTAAATTGTTCTACCAGGGGAAAATACACACTTGACCACGTCTATTCCAGCATTAAGCGTGCTTAAAGGACGACTCCTCTGCCTCACCATGGACAGTCAGATCACCTTTCGCTGCTCCTCATCCCAGCTTCTACTCCTCTCAGAAGGCAAGCAAAGCCAAGTACTCTGTCAATCAGAGCCTGGCCTAAAAATGCACTCCCTCAACTATAGGACTGCTTTGCATGTACAGATTGGAGTGTATTTGAACAGCAGGATCTGGAGGAATACACAGAGACTGTCCTATTTTATATCAAGAGCTGCATGGAGACCATCACAGTGGACAAACGCATTTGGATTTTTCCCAACCAGAAGCCCTGGATGACATGTGAAGTCCAAGCTCTGATTAGAGCATGCAACTCTGCCTTCAGGTCGAGAAACAGCTCACTGTACAGCACTGCAAGAGCCAACCTGAGAAGAGGCATGCAACATGCCAAAGACACCTATAGGAAGAAGATTGAGGGCCATCTCACAGACAACCATCCACGGTAGATGTGGCAGGGCATCCAGGCCATCACCAATTACAAAGGCCACACCCCAGCGACTGACAGTAGCAGCGCCACACTGGCGGAGGAGCTGAACAGCTTCTTTGCCCGCTTTGAGGTTCACAGATATGCAAACACACTGCCTCCCTCCAACCCCAACACCCACATGCTTTCCCTTCAGTAACATGAAGTGAGACATGTACTGAGGACAGTGAACCCAAGGAAAGCTGTTGGACCTGATGGCGTCCCAGGAAAGGTGTTCAAAGCATGCACAGACCAGCTGTCAGAATCCTCACCAAGATCTTCAACCTTTCCTTGACGCATGCTACCATCCCATCCTGCCTGAAGTCTGCCACCATCATCCCCATACCTAAGAAAACCGCCATCGACAGTCTTGGTGACTACAGACCCATAGCTCTCACGTCTGTAGTCATGAAGTGTTTAAAGAGGCTGGTCTCTCAGAGACTGTCTTCCAACATCCTTTGACCTTCACCAGTTTGCCTACAGGGCTAGCCAACAGAGGATGCCATCGCCATAGCACTTCACACAGTGCTGAGCCACCGAGAACATTGGAAGAGCTATGTGAGGATGCACTTTGTGGACTATAGCTCAGCCTTCAATACCATCATCCCGGACATATTAGTCATTAAACTGTTTGACCTACAAATCCCCTCTCCCACCTGTGCCTGGATAAAAGACTTCTTCACCAACCAACCACAATTGGTCAGACTTGGCCCCCACCTCTCCTCCACCCTCACACTCAGCACAGGCTTTCCACAGAGCTGTGTGCTGAGTCCTCTACTCTGCGCACTTTACACATACGATTGCACTCCGTCTCACCCCACCAACACCATCATTAAGATTGCGGATGGTAGTTGGGCTCATCTCCAATGGAGATGAGACTGCATACAGAGACAAAGTGGAAAAACTGACTGCCGGGTGCTCAGGAAACAACCTTTTACTGAACACTAATAAAACAGAGGAACTCATCGTTGACTTCAGGAAGAGCAGAACAGACCCTGCCCCTCTCTTCATCAGTGGAGAATGTGTGGAAATGGTTAGCTCATTCAAGTTCCTGGGCACCCACATCTCCGCCGACCTTTCCTAGACTAACACCACAGCTGTCATGAAGAAGGCACAGCAGTGGCTGTACTTCCTGCATGTGCTTAGGAAAAACAACCTGGAAAAGAAGCTGCTGCTGGCTTTCTACCACTCCTCTGTGGAGACTGTGCTCACGTACTGTTTGTGTGTGTGGTATGCAAGCTGCACAGCAAAGGACAGGAAAGCCCTACAGCGAATGATAGATATGGCACAAAAAAATCATCGGCTGCTCTCTGTCCTCCGTGGACGATATCTCAAGGTCCCACTGCCTCAGAAGAGTCGACCCAATAATCTCAGACCCCTCACATCCAGCTCATCACCTGTTTAACCTGTTTCCCTCTGGGAAATGCTACAGGACAATCAAATCCCACACCACTAAACTTTCTAACAGTTTTTTTTCCCCTGGGCCATACGTACCATAAACAGTCACTGACACCTCTCCTCCAATTTAATTCAATTCACTCATGCATACATGCATGCATATGTACATACACACCCCTTCACCTGCTTCAAGGACCATTGCACTATTTTAAGAACTTATTTTGAAAGTTTTAACTTATTGCAAATTGAAAATGCCACCTTTTATATGTTTTACTTATTTTTATTATTGTTTTTATTCTATTATTTGTTTCTGTACACGGTTTTGAGTAGAGCTCCCACAATTTCGTTGTACCCCACTGTGCAATGACAAAGTCTATTCTATTTCTATTCTATTTTTTAAGTGACCTACAAAAAGAATAGCAAATGGCAGCTGGGGTTAAGTGCACAGCTCTGAGGTTTGCTAAAGACCATAACAATTGGACCACAGAGGACTGGAGTAAGGTCGTCATCTCTGATGAGTCCAATTTTCAGCTTTTCCCATCACTTGCTTGTCTCATGGTTAGATGGAGACCTGAAGAGGCCTACAAGCCACAGTATTTTGCACCCATTATAAAATTTGGTGGAGAACCAGTGATGATCTGGGTGGCTGTTATTTTGATCAGTTGTCATTTTCTGCAAATAAAAGTTCTATGTGGCATCCATCCATTATCCGTAACCACTTATCCTGTGCAGGGTTGTGGGCAAGTTGGAGCCTATTCCAGCTGACTGTAGGCAAGAGGCGGGGTACACCCTGGACAAGTCGCCAGGTCATCGCAGGGTTGACACATAGACACAGACAACTATTCACACTCACTTTAGAGACACCAATTAACCTAACCTGCATGCCTTTGGACTGTGGGGGAAACTGGAGCACCCATAGGAAACCCATACAGACACGGTGAGAACATGCAAACTCCACACAGAAAGGCCTTCGCCAACCACTGGGCTCGAACCCAGGACCTTCTTGCTGTGAGGTGACAGTGCTAACCACCACACCACCGTGCCGCCCTGTTCAAATCTTATGTTTTCAAAATTTTTCAGCCCTTGATATTATTTCGGCAGCACAGTGGTGTAGTGGTTAGCACTGTCACCTCACAACAAGAAGGTTCTGGGTTCGAGCCCAGCAGCCAACAGGGGCCTTTCTGCTCACCCTATGTCTGCGTGGGTTTCCCCCAGGTGCTCCGGTTTCCCACACAGTCCAAAGACATGCAGGTTAGGCTAATTGGTGGCTCTAAATTGACCATAAGTGTGAATGGTTGTGAAGCTGTGACAGGCCTAGCACGCCTGCGGTAGATTAAGTGTGTATGTGCTCTCGATATATGCAGACAGCCTCATAAGAGGCTGGCAACTGACAGGCCAATTGGCCTATAGGGTGTCAGGATTTAAAAAAAGAGAGAGAGAGATTATTTCATTTTCATAGCCTTGAAAACACCTTATCTGGGAAGCCATGTTTGGGCATTAATATTTTGACAAGTATTATTCTTACCTGCACCAGATTTTGTAAGATGGTCAACAAACATGTTTTTGTATGCCAAAACCATTAAAAGCCTGTTCTGCATGCCATTTTATTTTTATGCGGGCCTAGATTTGGAAAAGAGAAGCGCAAATGTCTTAAAGAAGAGTGATATTGAGGATACTACAAACCTAAATTTTTGCACCAATATGATATCAATCATTTTTTATGCAAATATAATCATTTATTAATTTTGTGCCAATATTCAAGGTCTCTATCACCAATTGACACTATGATATTATGAATGAAACAAGGTGTGGTAACATATTTTGCTCATTTTCATCAGACCAAAATGGTATGTGGGGTAACTCGTAGGAACATGAAAAAATGTACATGGAAATTACTTGATATATGGGTATTAAAGGTACAAACATGCTAATATCCTTCAATTGATTTTGATTAATTTGAGAGATATTTTACCTATGGCTGTCACATCTTCGCGCTTGGGCCTGGCACAGCTTGAACAGCCGCTCTCCTTGACATTGTTAGGACCAATTATCATTGGATCCATCTGTCGCTGCTTTGAGCACAAGTATACTTCGTAAAGTATGGTGTTTTTGTTTTCCATCTTTCCTAGCCTTGCTAATGTTACTTTGGTTTAATGACTCTGCTTTCTGTTTCATTTGTTTTAGTGAATCTGACTTTGCATCACGTTTTTGTATTATAATAGCATGCCTGTAAAAAAAACACCTTCCTGTGTTTACATCGGTCTGCAACCCACTTCTCTGACAATGGCACAAAAAGGTCCATTTCAGGATTCATTTACTTTTTTTTTTTTTGCCTCAGTATGTCTATGATTATTGAATTCCTCTGTCACAGGAATTGTAAGAAATAAAGGCTAAACATGTTTTCAGTATGTTCATTGGAAAAGAGGGCATTTGAGATGAGGATTGTGTCTCTGGTAAGGTCTGAGATATTGAAAATAAGTGAAATATTTTGATAAAACTTCTGGTATAAGGAGGAATAAGTGGCCCTCTCAAACTTGTGTGAGAGTATTTAAATGTGTTTCCACATAAAAGGCTGGATGAGTTTGTACATCTTATGATCTTTAAGTATCTTATTCTTTTTTAAAATATGGGATATAGAGTTTAAGCACTCCATTGACTGTAGCATCTATTAGAGTTAATGCTCTTTTCTATAATGAGGCCCTGATAATAGAGAATATAACTTGCATTAATGACCTGTAGTAAAGTTAGCCTACAGAAAATACACCAATCAATATTTCAGAGGCTAGGACAACATAAACAGAGATAATAAACGAAGATCGTGCTTCTTCATTATGGAAGTTTTTTTTCTTCTTTTTCTTAGAAGTAAAACAATGTCTTTAACTATGTGTATTTATCTATGAAAGGAACATGGAAGGATACTGCCAATTTGTACACTAAATGACGATACATTAAGCTTTTTGCACATTCACAAAAATATAAAAGTATTGGAATTGAACAAAAATATTTCAAAGCCCTTAGTTTTGGGACCAAAATATTATATGCCTGAGATGGTACTGCCACCAATTTCGTGGATTCTGTCTGATTTGACATGGAATGGCCCATCACTAGGAAAAAAAAAAAAAACAGGCAAACTTGCAACTAATATTACAGAACAAATTTCAATATAAAAAATAAATATGGTGAAAGCTTACCTGTGGTGGTGATCCCTGAGAAGACCCAACACTGCCCAAATTTGACAGGCACTCCTCCACTTTTGTGGTACTGCTTCAGAATTTTCACACTGCCGCTCCATGCCGCTGGGTTGGTCCCTCCCACATAGTTACTTGACCAGTTACCTTGCAGCACACCTTGATCATCAGAAGAGTTGATCTGGCAGCAAGAAATCAGAGATGTTAAGCATCATTTCTGTTCAATTGAATACACTTCAGCATTTATACTGATAAATTGGTGGAATTGACATTTCCTTGGCATTATTGCTTTTGTAAAAATACAGCAAAAATCCTATAACTAGTTTGCATAAATAGGCAATTTTTCAAAGAATCAGCAGGGGGAAAAAAGAAAGAAATTTCTCTGTACACCCTAAATAAAGGCTTGTATATGGCCAGATATGTGACACTGGATCATTTTCTTCAACAAATAAATCTCATCTCATTATCTCTAGCTGCTTTATCCTGTTCTACAGGGTCGCAGGCAAGCTGGAGCCTATCCCAGCTGACT
>JANZLB010000002.1:21884517-21895823 GCA_026167865.1 Notarius quadriscutis | reverse complement strand
ATATCAGTTGTAATTATGTTCTACGCATATACCTGCAACTCTGACAATATCATTTTCAGTGACTAATAAAATGGTTTTGAAAGTTTTCAGTTTTAAAACATTTTTGTTATGGTAATTTTCTTTAAGAGATTTCTTTTACAGCATGTCTCTGACAGCTCAAAATGCATCTCTGGGCATTTAAAAACTGTAGAGTTTGGCCTTACTGGGTTGACGCCCACCTTCCCATTTTCCTGGATCCGCCCCTGTAAAAATAATAATAATGATAGATAGATAGATAGATAGATAGATAGATAGATAGATAGATAGATAGATAGATAGATAGATCCCTAAGTGAAATCAGCCATGAATCCTGGTTGCAAAAACCTGGGAGACTGGTGAAGCCATCATTTGTTTTCTAAAATGTCACATTGTCAGGTGACACTCTGTATGTTGGGTGCCAGAATCAGAAAACTTTTCATAAGTACATTCATTTTTACCACATGCTATCGAAACAGACACCATTACACCAAGTAAAGAAGGTTGTGGTTACAGGCAATTAGGAGGGATAATTGGTCTAAGGAGCTCTGTCATGTACATTTCATCTCAGCTAAGTAGCTCCTGGGCATATCAGTGAAGTTGGCATATTAACTAGGAAATTAACAGGTTTAGCTTGCTCGTAGGCTAACATGCTTAATTTATTTTTGCTTTAACAAATCTGCAAGCTCCCCTAAGGTCTACATGAGGAAACTCTTAAATTTAATTCAGTTTTATTTATATAGCAGTTTTAACAGTGGGCGCTGTCACAAAGCAGATTTACAGAAATCTGGAAATGGATTCAGATTTAGATCCATAATGAGCAAACCAGAGGCAATATTGGCAGGTAAAACTCCCTTTGATGAAACACAGTCCTGATCAGAGGCCAGTAGTACGTCATTTACAACTTTAACCAGCGCTGTTTGTGTGATGAGGCCCAAATCCTGACTGAAAGACTGAAAAATTTAATAAATATTATTCCTCTGCAAGTATAACTCAAACTGCTGTCTTATGACCTTTTCTAGAACCTTGTAAATAAAGGGAAGGTTTGATATTGACCTATAGTTAAACACTCTACAACAGGTGAGGTTTTTTTTTTGTTTTGTTTTTTTAAATCACTGCTTTGATAACTGCAAGTTTAAAATATTTAGGCACATAGCTATTGCAAAGGAAATTATCATTATTATTATTATTATTATTATTATTATTATTATTATTATTATAATACAGAGTTTCGATTGCTTCTAGTAATGCCTGTTTGAGGAAATGTGTAGGTAAAGGATCTCATACAGAAGTTACTGTAATTATTTTAAGGAGGAAATTAATGGTATTAGTTCAGTCTGTTAGATGGAAATAAAATGTTCTCATCCCTATACTAATGTGGTTATGATGTTTTCTACATAGTTGGTTATCAAATTGCCTGACTAAGTTAATAATTTTTGCCTAATATTTTCTCATTGAAAAAAAAAAATGTTAGTCATCACTACTACATACTGTTGAGTTTTATGCTTCTATGGTGGTTGCATTTAGAGTTAACTATGGCATTTGTATTTCCTTTCTAAGAGATGTATGTACTGTATGTCTGGTCATTGTAGGCTAGGTCAGCATTTAGTATAATTTAATTACTGACAGGATGCAAAGCCATAAGGATATTCTAGAGTTACACCATTTGAAAGGATTAGTGGTAATTCATACTAATATTTAGAATCTTCAGATTTTAACCAAGTAGCATCAGGTAGCTATCGTATTCACATCTTTTAGCAACCAGGTTATGCGCACATCTCTAAACTAGTCACCGAAGTCCAAAATGAAAAAATTTATCACTGCAGAAAATCAGAGTACAGCGAAAAAAGAAACACTGACAATGCTGTGCAATGTAACTTTCTTGGCCCTCATGTCTTCTAGTACAAATCCAGGCCTTGTAAGAAGATCTCATTAACAGGCTGGATAGTGGTGCTGCCTGATGACCCTGAGCATCCAAACATTTTTCAGCTCAATGACCCTGATAAAGGTAATCCTGATTATGCTATTTCTTTTACATCTTTGGAGTGACCTAAAGATATAATGTGTTCAAGCTTCATGTCCTACATTTGGCATTTGGAGTTTTGGGGCTATTGGGCTTATGCTTGTTTAAAAAAAAAAAAAAACCTGTTTGGTCGAAAACAGTATTGGTGACAAAGTTTAGAATGTGTTTTCTTTCTCCTTTTAAGATACACAGACTATGTTGAAGATGCTCAATAAATTTATATTAGTATGTGTGTTTGTGTGTATTTGTAGGCAATGTTTACAAGTTCCAAACTGGATCTCGCTTCTCTGCAATCATCTGGCATAAGCACCTGGCTGAGGCCTGCCGGTGTATAAGGCCACAGGTAAATTCTGAACCATTGTTATAACAATAGGAAGAATAGGTTAAAACAAAAATAGCTGAAAAAGCGCACACAATTAACCATACTTTTGTAATTCCACTAATAATATGTCTAAAAATGGGACTTTCAGGTCAGGGTACACAGTGAATTTAAAATAATCTCAACTTTCTTGAATAGCTCAGCTTCATTTAAACTTCTACCATATTTAAGTCTATATTTTTTATGGCAAGGAAAAAAGTAGCAAAAAAATAATAATGACAATAAAAAATTAAAAACAGCAAAACTGAATACAAATATAAATCACATATATCATCTTGTCTTGCAGATACCAGCCAACTTGATGTCTTTTGAATAGCTGCCACCTTGTGAAGGATGAGATCGGGCCAGTAACAAGGAAGTTCAAAAAGAAATGAACATAAAGTTAAGTTTAAATATCTGTGGTGTTATGGTGATCATATTTTGTCTTGTGTTTATACAACAGCCCTGTTGATCGGGGTACACTATATGTGGACTTTCACTTTGTGGGTTCTGTGCAATTTAGGAGTGTCCTAGAGAAAATGTGCCGAAGAAGAACAGGAAAAATACAGAGAGCATAATGATACCAAAAATGTCATATTCTGAGAGGAACACTCACTACAGCTCACGAAGAGAATCTCTTTTAGGATGGAAACTGTAAATATCACCACACACCTGGGAGAATTTCACTTGTTGCAATTTCTGCTGTAATCTAATGTAAATCAAGTTTGCACTCAGACTATGAAGCAGGCTAAGGTTTATACCCAAAATATCCTCATGTATTAACTTGGATATGGTCTAATTTCAACCATTTTGGAGCATCATAGTGACACCTGAAAGAAATTCTCCTCTTTTCCAAGTCCATATAAGGAACAAGAAAAAAAATTGTCCAGATTTGTGTGGTGTGGGTTGTTTGTTTATTTATTTGTTTTTTTGTTTTTAATGTAATGTATTTGAAATATCTTCTTACATCCAACAAAGGGAGGGCTTGTGTTTGAATCCTGCCTGTAAAATCATCATTGCTAAAATTGTTCTCTTTTGTGGACTAATTAGGCGGCAGTATGGAGGAGGGTGGCATATAAAATAATTTGTCATGTTTGTTAAATATTGTACATATACCCTTGTTAAATATTGTACATGCATACTACTCTGTGTGAAAGATGTCAAACATTTTGTGTACAAACTAATACTGTCTTATTTATATGTTTTCATGTAAACAAGTGCCAAATTGTTTTATTGTATTTTGTGAATTAAGTGAAAAGGTCCGGAAAATGTGAAGTATTGCAGATGAATGAGATGTCCCACTATAAAACAGTAAGGGTATTTTTTCATATCAAGTATACCCCTAACTGACAGCCCCTCAGTTTACGAACGTCCTGAAACAGGGAAAAGATGAAACATACAATTGGGTCCTTAAGTATTTGGACAGTGACGGAATTTTCATGCATCTGTGCATCACTACAATGGGTTTGAAATGAAGCAATAAAGATGTGATTGAAGTGCAGACTTTCAGCTTTAATTCAAGTGTTTAACAAAAATATTGCATTAAACATTTAGGAATTACAAACATTTTTATATAGTCCCTCCATTTTCACAGACTCAAAAGTAATTGGACAAACTAACATTATTATAAATATAAGGATTATTTTTAATACTTGGATCCAAATCCTTTGCTGGCAATGATAACCTGAAGTCTGGAACCCAAGGTGATGCACAGTGGATCACCAAATGCTGAGTTTCCTCCCCTGAGATGTTTTGCTAGGCCTTTGGTTACTGCTTGGTTTGCTTGTTTCTGTCTTCAGTTTTGTCTTCAGTAAGTGAAAAGCATATTCAATTTGGTTGAGGTCATGTGACAGACTTGGCCATTTAAGAAGCTCTTGGGTTGCTTTCTCAGAATGTTTTTGGTCATTATCTATCTGTACTGTGAAGCACTGTCCTATCAGTTTTTCAGCATTTGACTGAATCTGATCAGAAAGTATAGTGCTATGTACTTTTACTTCTGTCAGCAATTACATCAGTAAACACCAGTGACCCAATTCCATGCCCATAACACTGCCTCCACCATGTTTGACAGATGATGTGGTATGCTTTGGATCATCAAGTTTATTTCAAGTTCATTTGTATAGCGCTTTTAACAACAGACATTGTCGCAAAGCAGCTTGACAGAAAATTAAAGGCTTGAAACATGAGCTGATTTTATCCCTAATTTATCACTTCGTTCCTGCTATTGATCATGAGCCCTTCCTTTCCTTTTCCATACACTTCTCTTCCCATCATTCTGGTACAAGTTAATCTTGTTCCAGAACTGGGCAGGCTTTTTGTTTTTAACCGTTTTCTAGCAAAGTCTGATCTGGACTTCTGTTTTGAGTCTTACCAGTGGTAAAGCCTCTGTATTTGCATTTACGACAACTTTTGATTGTAGACTTTGACAATGATATGGCTACCTCCTTGAGCGTATTCTTGACTTAGCTAGAAGTTGTGAAATTGTTTGTCTTCTCCAAGGAAAGAATTGAGATAATTTGCTTTAGTGGTCTTCCTTCTTTGTGCATTTCTTCTTTTTAAGAATGTACCAAATTGATGTTTTAGCCACTCCTAAAGTTTCTGCTGTCGCTCTGGATAAGAGCGTCTGCTAAATGCCATGTAATGTAATCTCTCTGATCGGTCTGTTTAATTTTTTCAGCCTAATGATAGCCTCATCTTGCATCAACACCTCTTTGGATTACATATTGAGAGTTCCCATGAACAGCTACCAAATGCAAATTCAAAACTTAATCTCCAGACATTTTGTCTCCTTACTTTGCCATGAAATAATGAGGAAACTGTTTATCAGTCAGGTGACCAATTACTTTTGAGCCTGTGAAAATGGAAGGACTATGTAAATAAATGGTTGTAATTCATAAATGGTTAATGCAAGATTTTTGTTAAAACCATTGAATTAAAGCTGAAAGTCTATACTTCAATCACATCTTGATTGCTTAATTTTAATTTGCTTCATTATGGTTGTATACAGAGCCAATTATGAAACTTGCCACTGTCTAAATACATATGAACCTGACTGTATACGAATAAACTTGAAGCTTTTTTTCACCATTGTTTCTCTAACAGAGATGCAGCTGGGCCAATCATCCTTTCATGGTCTGAACCGAACAATACTTTGGTGAGAAATTTAGGAGATTAGGACAGCTTTGTAAAGAGTGCTGTTTCTTTTGATTATTACACGTTTGTAATATATTCCATATCGACATTAGTTCTGTGATTATATTTCCTATCAAATTCTGAAACATCTCACATCAGTGTATGTCAGCATATGTTGCCACGTTTGAGTAGCAGTATCAATATTTGACACTGTATTGAGCCTTGATTCTGGGTTTATTTCTCTCCCAGTTTACTGAAATTGTAATCATTTACACAAAACATTACAAGGAT
This sequence comes from Notarius quadriscutis, assembly GCA_026167865.1. Taxonomy (NCBI): domain Eukaryota; kingdom Metazoa; phylum Chordata; class Actinopteri; order Siluriformes; family Ariidae; genus Notarius; species Notarius quadriscutis. The sequence goes on along the minus strand of JANZLB010000002.1, from coordinate 21,890,004 downwards.
ATTTGGAGAATTTTTGTGCATGTCATAACTTATTCCTCAACAATATGCTGGCAGTGAAGTATTGAGAGCTTTTGTAATTTCTTTTTGTACTGTAAATTAATTAAGAAATGAAAACCTTTTCCAAGTATGGTTGCAGAAAGTTGTCTAGTATCACTGTACTGGTGGACTAAAGTAATTGTGTTTGCTACCTCCTGCTAATCTCCTTTTTTATTATGTATCTATTTAATTTTTTTTATTGTTGCACATGTAGACTAACACATCTGGAAGTGAACATAGGGATAGGTTTGTTGTATGGTTTGTGTGTTTCCTTGATCTAGAAAAGATTCTAACACCAGAAAATATGCCTGTTGGTTAGTCTTTTTCTGTATAGTGTATGTGACGACAGTGTATCCTTGTACTGTAAATTGAGCTTATATCTGGCATTGGCATTCCTTCTTCTTCCTCTACTACTACTTCAATCATTGTGTATGCTTTATACATACTTGTTTTGTTGTGAACACATTATGAACATATTCTGCATCATCCATGTGTTTTGGAGTTCATATCTTTCGATATGCTAATGTATATTGCAGATATATTGCACCATTTAAAGGTACAATACTTTTATTAAATGCCTAAGAAACACTTGTGAACACTCATGAACGGTAGCATTTATTTAAAGTTAGGCTAGCGTTCTCAAAGTGTGGAGAAATGCTGCTCAACTGAATCAATGACACTTGAGCTTCTCACAAGTGAAATTTTGGCTGACGATTAATTGGCATAAAAAGAATTGCAATTAACAGCTTCACTGGATTTTTTTTTTTTTAGTATAATATGAACATAATTGTGTGTGTGTATCCATCCATTATCTATGCTGCTTATCCATCAGGGTCATAGAGGAAGCTATACCCAATCTCAGCTGACTTCATGAGAGGTGAGGTACACCAGTCTATTGCCGGGCTAACACAGATGAACAACCATTCATACTCACACCTGGGGGCAATTTAGAGTAGCTAGTTGACCTAATCCACATGTCTTTGGTTTCCTCCTGCAGTCCAGAGCACCCAGAGGAAACCCATACATGCACAGGGAGAACATTTATTCATTATCCGTAACTGCTTATCCTGTGCAGGGTCACGGGCAAGCTGGAGCCTATCCCAGCTGACTGTGGGCGAGAGACAGGGTACACCCTGGATAAGTCACCAGATCATCACAGGGCTGACACACAGAAACAAACAATTCACACTCACATTCATACCTATGCTCAATTTAGAGCCACCAATTAATGTAGTCTAGCCTGCATGGTAAGCTCCGGTTTCCCAGGTGGGCCGGGAAACCAGCGCACCCGGAGGAAACCCACACAGAAAGGCCCCTGTCGGCCACTGGGCTCGAACCTAGAACCTTCTTGCTGTGAGGTGACAGTGCTAACCACTGCACCACCGTGCTGCCACAGGGAGAACTTGCAAACATGTATGTGTAATATTCAGAAGTTACTGAAAAAATATTTAGGGAGCTGGAACTCGTAAGCCTGGGAAGGCAATCCATCTAAGACAAGGAAACTCTGATTTTAAACCTCTACTGCTTTGCAGTCATACCCACTCATGGGAAAGGCCTCAGGAGTAAACCCTGAGGACAAATCCTTAGCTGGAATCCCTAAGGCTGTTTGATGTATTCAAGCCCATTCTGGCAACTCCTGTGATGATACTGGTGCCCAGCTTTGGACATCATCAATGGCATGGAGAGGGGAGACCTGCTGCATGAGCAACTGCCGACCTCCTGTACAACCTTGCCCAGGCCTGCGCTCTGGAGAGGACAGTCCAGTATTGCTTCACTGCAACAGCACAACATGGAAAGCAGCAGGCTACCGGTTATAAGCCTATGCTCAATTGGCATAGAGCAAGATGCCAGGACTTGCTTTTGATGGAGGGAAGAGACCATTGTGTCTCACTGGATAGCTACTGCCTGCCTTAAGCTGGGCAGCCCCCAGGCAGTTAGGTGCTGCCCCCCATAGTCTGCTTGCTCTACTGGGTGCATGGGGCTTAAAGATGCAAGTATCCTGAACTATGGACTGCAAACTCTGCACCAGGCACAACATAGTCACAATAGGTGCTGTTGTAACAATATCAACTGAAACACAACTCTCCAAGCACAGATCCATGGTCTCACGAATCTAATGGATGCCACCAAGACTGAAAAATAAATTCAGCTTAAAAATGTGTTAGGTTTAAAAAAAAAAAAAAAAAAGGCCACAAGTTTGATATACAAATTAAGTTATAATTCCACAAAAGATTACTGTCCCAAAACAAACCTTATATCCAACTTTTTTTTTCATAAAGGTATTATGATCATGCAGTGATTGATTTCACTAAAAATTAATCTTTCATGAAGACATTTTAGACAATTGTTCTTCAGTGTTCTGCAGATGTCTGGGAAAGACCCACATATGAGTGTGATGGTCAGGAGTGCACATACGTGTGGTGTATGTGCTTGTCTGTTTAAGAGATCAGTCTAGTGACAGTTTGAAGATGGTTCTGAAATCCGAAGTCAGTGTACTTTGGGGGCAGCCCTCATGAGGATCTCCACAAGTGTCCTTGCATTCAGCTGGAAGGGGCACATGTGGCTTTGTGCACCCTCATCCAACCATCTACAGTCCTACAAGAGCACAGGTCGTGTTTATCATTACCTGGCACCATCTTTAGCATGGTAGAGAGGTTTGGTCACCCAATTCAAGAATTTTCCAGTGCCCTCAGGCTAAGCTGACCCATGCAAATTTCCTTAAAGGCAGGAACTGAAAAAGACTGCCTTTTATCATTTATCATTGTGAAAAATTAAAGAAAGGGCCTATCCCTGCTCTTTGGGCCTTGCCATTCCATTCCAATTGGGCTGTCTCTTATGGCTTCCACAATTAAGGGAGTTATGATTTTCTCATTTCACACTATGAGAAATTAAGCATTCACTTTCATTTAGAAGAACTGCTCGTGACCCAATCCTGATGCTTTGTGTATGGTCATCCCACTGCCTACACCTTTGCAAGGGCATTTCTCAGACATGCAGAGTTCATACTTACCTGGCAGGACCTTTAGCGTAAAGGTAGTCCATTCAGTGCAACACTCTGCTATTGCACTGTGGCTGGACCGAACCTTGCGAGCCTCCCCCCAACTGCAAATGCTCAATTTCTCATAGTGGTCACTGTGGGGCAGAAGTGGGCATAGGGTGGTAGCCCATGGTCTTGAACAATTGTTGGGGGCCCAATGCATACATCATGACATGAATTTACAACTGCTTCAACCAGAGAAAAATATATGCTGCTATAGGACAAAACATCTGAGGACTGTAATTTCATGATGGTAATAACAGACGACAATCTAATATCATTATTTATGATTGAAGAGCAACTGCTCTGGGTATGTGTGCGCGCTCATGTGTTCCCTGCTTCAGATGGGTTAAATGCAGAGGTTAAATATCACTGTGTGCTTAAGTCTGTGCTTGAGTGTAAAGGCTGCTTGGCTTGGCTCAGACAACAAGTGATTACAATCAATCACAATTTGGTACAAAATCTGTACCCAGGAAAGGCCTAGTCTTTGAATAGCAAAGATGGGCTGAGGATCTCTGGTTGGTCAACAAACGCATTAGAAAATGTTTTTAAACATTACAAAAACTGTTCCTCAAAAGAAAGCTATGAAGGTATTTGGATAGTTCACTCTTTATGGTGAATAATATTGCATAAAGGGCAAGGGCGCAAGCCAAAGCTTGAACACTCATGAGCTCTGATCTTTCAGACGGCACTGCATCAAAAACTGTCATTCATCTACATTACATTAATAGCATTTAGCAGATGCTCTTATCCAAAGCAACATACCCAAAGCAGTCTGGGGAGCCTTGCTCAAGGGCACTTCAGCCATTCCTGCTGGTCCAGGGAATCAAATTGCTGACCTTTTGGTCCCAAGGCTGCTAACCATTAGGCCATGGCTTCCCAGCTATAGCTGATATAATCACATGAGCTCGGGATTACTTTGGCAAATCTTTATCAAGCACTACAATATGGAGTTATATCCACAAATGGCAGTTAAAACTTTACCATGCAAAACCTTATATTAACTGTTTCCAGACGAGTCATTGAACCCTCTGGGCTTGGAGGCATCTCGGATGAACCATCACAGTAGAAATATTTATTGTGTTCAGACAAGTTAGTATTCCAGGTCATTTCGGAAGAAATAGATGTTGTGTACTCCAGACCAAGGACAAAAACGACCATCCAGACTGGTACCAGCAACAAGTCCAAAAGCCAGGGTCCGTCATAGTATGGGGTTGTGTCAGTGCCCTTGGCAAAGGTAACTTGCACTTCTGTGACAGCAGCATTGATGCAGACAAGTACATTGAGATTTTGGAGCAACATATGCTGCCTTAAGACCTGTTTGCAGGAAGAATGGGACAAAATAACACCTGAAACACTTCATCACTTGGTGTCTCCAGTCTCTAAACATGTTTTAAGTGTTTTGAGAAGGAATAGCAACACTATAAAGTGGTAAATGCATTACCATCCCAACTTTAAAAAATTTTTTTTTATACATGACTCAGAATTGAAATGTTTGTTTTGGGAAAAAACAATATAATTCATGAGGTAAAACATCAAATAAATAATGTGGTGGTATATTTTTCTGAGTGCAATATATCAAGGATTATTTATAAATCATTGTTTTCAGGTTTAATTTCAATTTCAACATATTGTCCCAATTTTTTCTGATTTGGGTTGGATTTTTATATAATGTTCCAATACACTACATGTCCAAAAGTTTATGGACATCTGACCACAACACCCGTATATGCACTTTGAACATCCCATTCCAGATTTAGTCCCTCCTTTGCTGTTAAAACAGCCATTCTCCTGGGAAGTCTTTCCATTTGATTTTGGAGTATGGCTGTGGGAATTTTGACCACAAGTGGCTAAATATGTCTAACTACTGGGTGCTGTATGCTTGCTCTTGTACAATAGGTTTTGGAGCTACTGTTCGAATGATGTACTCTGATTCCTTCCAACTGAAAGATTCAGACAAGCAGGTTTTCTGCTTAGGTAGTATTTTCTTAAAGTGGTTTGCATTCCATAGCTCCTAGGCAACAGGATGCTTTTAAAATCAGGCTTTTGGTAATGTTCTTACACTTTCCTATTTTGATGCGTTTCAGTGATTCCAATACTCAGTATATGCAGAGAAATTGTCTTACTGATTTTAAATCAGTTGAATTTTCTTTTGAAGCCACATTTTTACAGTAGTATTTATAGTAGTTTGGCATGTCAAGTAAGTCAAGTTTATTTGTATAGCACTTTTAACAATAAACATTGTCGCAAAGCAGCTTTACACAATTTGAATAACTTAAAACATGAGCTAATTTTATCCCCAATGAGCACGCCTGTGGCAATGGTGACAAGGAAAAACTCAGATGACATGAGGAAGAAACCTCGAGAGGAACCAGACTCAAAAGGGAACCCATCCTCATTTGGGCAACAACAGA
>JANZLB010000002.1:21581461-21592302 GCA_026167865.1 Notarius quadriscutis | reverse complement strand
GGTTGACAGCTAATTTCGCTGGTACATGTGACTAGTGACAATAAAGGGCTTATCATCATCATCATCATCATCATCATCATTTTTTTTTATCAGCTTAGTAATACATTAAAAAGCTCATTATGCAGGTCTTCATGATGTAATTCTACATGTCACTGCCTGCCCAAATTAATGAGTGAGTGACCAAGAAACACCACAAGACCTACAGCGACTTGCCACACAGAAAAACAACAACAAGAAGATATCAGTTTATGTGCCACCCCTGTGTGAACAATGGTCTCAGTCTGGTCACCCCTAGAAAAATTGTCTGGCTCCGTCACTGGCTGCAGCATCACATAGTTAGAAATGCTAACTACCATTTGTCTCTTTTATGTTGAAAGCTCCATCAGTTTTCACTATAGCGATGGATAAAGTTGTGCAGTCTCATTCTGATGCCACCATGAAGCAGGAGTCATCAAAGACAACAGCTTAAAAAAAAGTACTTTACAAGGATGACAATGAGTTTGCATTTAAACAACAACAACATTAATAATAATAATAATAATAATAATAATAATAATAATAATAGTGAATATGAACTATGTTAATAATTTTAGTTTACCTTAAATGCAAAGTTAAAACACACCTGAAATCTTATGAAATGTAAAATATAAATCTCAGAAGACCATTAGTTCATAAATTAACATTACTGCAATATGCAAATTTCAGTGCTAATCATTTTATAGTATGAACACACATGAGGCTACATGTGAATTCATTTTTATATCTGAGCTACTTTCAAACAATCAGAAATGGACCACTTTAATATTATAACTAATGCTGACTGTCCTGCAGTATTAAAATGAGTCCTGCAAAAACTGACCTACATGGAAAATGACATGATTAAAGTATAGCATATTTTAGAATTTGTAACATGCCATGATTAAACAGCCTAATCAAACCATAACTTGATGGATTAATAGTTACACATTATACAACCTCAAATCAGAAAAAGTATGGACTGTATGTTGAAATTTAAATTAAAACTAAAAACGATGATTTGTAAATAACCTTTGACCTGTATTGTACTCGAAACAATACAACAGCACATTATTTGATGTTTTACCTCCTGAATTTTATTGATTTTTCAAAATAATTTCAAAAAAGTTTGGACAGTAAAGCATTTACCACTTTATAATGTTGTTCCTTCTCACAACACTTAAAAGATATTTAGGGACTGAAGACACCATTTGGTGAAGTGTTTCAGGTGTTATTTTTGTCCCATTCTTCCTGCAAACAGGTGTGCAACAGTACGGGGTCATCATTGTCATTTTTCATTTCAAAGTTGTCCACACATTCTCTATTGGGGACAGAGGGGACAGGAATCCTCTTCTTCCACAACCATACCTTTGTAATGTGTGCAGAATGTGGTTTTGCATTGTTTTGTTGAAATATCCCTGAAAAAGATGTCGTCTTGAAGGCAGCATATGTTGCTCCAAAATCTCAGTGTATTTTTCTGCATTAATGCTGCCATCACAGAAGTGCAAATTACCTTTGCTGACAACCCCATACCTTAACAGAGCCTGGCTTTTGAACTTGTTGCTGGTAACAGTCTGGATGGTCTTTTTCGTCTTTGGTCCGGAGCACACAATACCCATTTCTTACAAAAAAAGACCTGAATACTAATTCATCTGACTACATGTTTCCACTGTGTGATGGTCCTTCCCAGATGCCTCTGAGCCCAAAGAAGTCAACAGCACTTCTGGACACAGTTAATATAATGATACCATTTTACACAGTAAAACTTTACTGTGTAAAATGCCATAATATTAACTGGCATTTGTGGATGTAAGTCCAAATTGTTGAACATGGCAAAGGTTTGCCAAAGTAATCCCAAGTCCATGTGCTCATATCAGCTATAGATGTACAGTTCTTGATGCATTGAGGGATCAGAGATCGCGTGTGTTCAGGTCAGGTTTGTGCCCTTGCCCTGTATGCACCAAAATTCCTCTTCTTCTTCTTCTTTAATGTTCTGCCTGATGGCAGGTCTGCTCTGAGAGCTTCAGCCATCAAAATTTCTAGGGAAGAATTACAGTAGTGGTTTCCCGTTGCCTTCTACTGGATTATTATAGAGGTTTTCTCATCTCAAACATTCACACACATTCACACACATGGACAATTTAGAACAGCCAGTTAACCTAACTGCATGTCTTTGGACTGTGAGAGAAACCAGAGCACCTGTAGGAAACCCATGCAGACATGGGGAGAACATGCAAACTCCACACAGAAAGGCCCCTGTCGGCCACTGAGCTCAAACCCAGAACCTTCTTGCTGTGAGGTGACAGTGCTAACCACTACATCACCATGCTGCCCAAAATTCCTCTGTATTACTTGAATTGTTTAATGATATTATGCACTGTAGAGAGTAAAACATCAAAATCTCTTCCTATTTTTCTTTGAGGAACTTTGTTTTTAAACATTTCAATAATTGTTTCATGCATTTGTTGATAAACTGAAGATCCTCTGTCCATCTTTGCTCCTCAAAGACTAGGCTTTTCCTGGATACTGGTTTTGTACCAAATCATAATTACAATCACCTGTTGACATCACCTGTTTCAAATCACATCATTATTTAATTGTTTTACCTCATCACTAGCCTTAACTTGCCCCATCCCAACTTTTTTTGGAATGTGTTGCAGGCCTGAAATGCAGGAATGGAGGTATATTGAGAAACAAAAGTTGACCGGGCAAAACATGAAATATCTTGGGTTCATACTGTCTGCAATGAAATACAAGTCAAAGTGAATTTAGAAATCACTGCTTTCATTTTTTTATTTGCATTTTCTATACCGTCCCAACTTTTTTGATTTAGGGTTGTAGAATAGATATTCTTTAGTTTTCTTTGCCTTAAACATCTTGTATTTTCACAAACATTATTGTTAATGAAACATGACTGTTGACAGTAGAAATGAAGAAATACATGATGCAGATGGTTTATATAAATCATATAAAAACTGTGTCTCTATATCTCCGCCAGACCCGGGCGTTGTGTGAAGATTCAGATTGCGACAGCGCTGAGCTAGACCAATCGGGGAGTGGAGAACCAAGTCGCCCCCCGAGTGCAGGAGGCTGGGGTCAGGGTCCTCAGAACTAACAAACGTGCATTCAAAAACACCCAGCCCTGTGCATTTGTACATATTGTATATATGTTCACCACAACACCTACCAGCACACTTCCTTATTTGTAGTATCACTGAAACACCTGACATACCATACATACACTTACAATAAAATTGCCTAAATTTGGTCCTGTAACAAAATGATGATGCAGAATCAATAGATTAATGAAAAAAGCAAATATTAGCCACTTTAAGAACATACTTTCACAAGCTGGTCAAGATGTCACTGAGATTCCAAAGACCAGGGCCCCATTCTTTGTACATGGCTCTCATATCGATATAATTTAATTAATTTTGTGAAAAATTTGAATTTGGTTACTCAAAGCAAGTTCAAGGTTATAGGTGTTCCTGTCTTTTACCGATCAGCTACAACACATACTCCTAAAGCTTGAAATAAAGTACAGTCTTACCTGTAGTTGTACTTACATATACCTATTATACTTGAACTCATTTATGTCTTCAACAAAAAATAGGGCTACACACTTTTTCATAGATAATGCTTATGAAAGGTGCTGATTCTTATTATCTGAAGGCTTTATAATAACATACTCTCACCCTCTCATCTACATCCAATATATGTGTCTATTCCTGTCTAAAATCATTCTGGTTCATTTCAACGACCAAGATTCAATAGCCATCTAAATGTTCATTCAAACAGTTACCCTGTGGGATTGGTGTGAGAATTGAAGAGAAATGTGATGTCTTCTGCAGGAGCAGGAATATGTTTTTGAAACTAAGCAGGCAAGAATGAGCATAGCAAATATTATTGTAACAATAAATAATAGCAGTGGTGTAGAACAAAAAATGTTTCGCTATGCAGAAGACACCTTTGTTAGCTACAAATATTAATGCTCATTGTCAGGAGTGTCATTTTAGCCTGCTCACTCCAACACCTATATAAACAATCCTATCTAGCATCTGTTTCCAAGGCATCAGAATATACTGTATCCTTCACTGTCTATATGTCTACAGGCTTTGGGCCTCATTTATCAATAATTTACTGAAGTTGTGTGTAAAAGTTTTTGTAGGCCAAACTAAAAAAATTCCTGTCAGATTTGCAAAAATTTCAGGTTTCATTGATTTTCTTTTTCTGTTCATGTGCGCATGTTGATAAATGCTAATCACCAATAAGTTATCAGGCTCATTGCCAGCACAGCAGATTTATGTTTAGTGACATCCATAAAACTCCATGAAAGGCAAAGCTCACAGAGAGCTGAATTACAAAATGATGACCAAATGTGGAAAGAAAATCTCTTTCCAGTAATGCAGCACATTGCCTTTCATAGGCATAGACGTACTTCCAGTCTTCCTTTTGTCATACATAGGGTGCCATTACTTTTGTCCAAATTGGGTGGCTTGTCTTTGTTTATGGATTTGATTTTCATTAAAATCATTAATATAAAACAACTGAGTTTCAAAAAAAAATTGTGCAGTTGAAATAAATTGACCATTTGAAGCTATTTAAACTCCACAGCATAATCGAAACTCATGCCAATTATATGATTTGAAGTCTATACAGTTGAGGTTCATGTTAGTGAGTATCCTTACACATAATTTTACACAAACTCAGAAGTTTTTCCAAACTAACTGGATTTTCATTGATAGCATTTTTCTAGTTTCAGTTTATGTTTGCATCCAGCTTGATAAATGAGGCCCATTGTTTGCTTAAAAGAAAACTCCCATTGAAGTGCTTGGTTATTGCACTTCTCTCTTTAATTAGTGGATCAACAGGAGGTACTCAGTTATAGTTATACCTCGCAGAAATACTGTTTATTTAGCTTGCTAGTTACACTAATAATTGTCCTAACTTAAAAATGATACTAGCATCACCCTACAAATGAACTGTGTTCATATGAACACTAGATCATAATACTATATTGATTGATCTTACATCTTGGCTTTGTTCATATCACCTTTGCGGGGTAATTAAGAATTTTCTAATTCGAATGTTCATCAAATCTAATCGGAAATAATTAATCAAATTACTTGTAATACGCTTACCCTAACCAAATTCTAAACTTAACCCAGCCTTACCTTAAAAAAGGAAGTGATTCACCAATCACTAAATCAGTGTTAAGAATTGACAATATGAGTCAAAGCTAGCAACTGCCATTCCTAATATTTTTTTTCCTATTGAAAGCAAATTCAGACAAATTATGTGCTTTATCTACCATTTTATCATGGCACTACATATAAAGTCTTTTTTTATAGAACACACTACTCCGTTGACTTGCTTTTTTTGAATCTCATGGCTCATGTGATAACATAGATATAGCAGTTTAATAAACGTGCAAATAAGGAAGAGATACACAGGTACAATTTCAGAACTACTGCATGTTCCATGACTTATGTTTTGCTTTGTCATTTCTCCAACCACAATATTTATGGTTTACAATAGCACTAGTTTCCATAGACGTATTTTTTTATTTTTTCTAAAAACCCCTTTGTTATTGGCATCTGTGGAATTAAGAAATATGTGTGGGAAAGTTTCATGTTAAGTCATATTTTGTTTAGGGCCATAGCGAGGATTGGGGCTGTTCCCACCAGAGGGACAAAGCAAAGCATGCTTTAGGGTGCTAGATTTAGGGAACCTTTTTTTCCCCTAAACATATATTCTTAAACACATCAACAGGTACTGTGATTTGCAACCTTTACATATTCATATAGCACCGAAGCACTTGCTTTTGTTATTTCAAAAGCGACATTCTATCGTGCCAGTTTTCTGACTGATACTGAGAGACAGCATGAGAGATTCAAAATTTCACCCTTGACTTGTCTTTGTGAACTCACATAAACTTTGATGTCAAATGTAACTTCAAATTTCTTACGTAATATGATTATGATTTTTTTTTTTTTTTTAAAAAGCATGGCTTATATGAACAACCTATAAAGAATGGGGCCCAGAAAAATGCCACGGAAAATATAAAAATATTTAAAACACCTATTTTTTTTTTCATGAAATTAAAATAAAAATAGAAAACTTGGCAGATAAAGATTTGATTTATTAATAATAAGGTATTGATATCTGCCCAACTAACTAATGATAGCTGGAAAACATGGCAAATCTGTACTACTATAATACAAGAATGCAAGCATGACAACATTCACCAAACTGAACCCACATTTCACTTGTGTCATTTTAGAATCTTTAAGATGCAACTTAGGAGCAACATTGAATTAACATTCAGATATTTTTCATCTTCCTATTGCCTCCTGATCTTAAGATTTTTTTTCCTTTAATAGGGACATGCAATATGTACATTACAGATATTCGGAAGATGACACTTTTATTTTCTGTACTTCCTGTAAAAAACATGGCGTAAAACAAAACAAAAAACTTTTTGGATGTATGAGGATTTTAACTTCATAGTTTTGAGAGGTATAATGAACAAAATGCATGAAGTCTGTTTGTATAAGCGATTTAATTTTGAATTCATTGTTTTTATAAATTTAAGAGAAAACTACTTTTTTTTTTTACCTTGAATGTGTGTAATAGCCTTGTGTTGCTTGTAGGCACTTTATATAATAGAATGTTAATGTCCACTAACTTATCACCTTCTCATGACACTAAAATTAATGTTTAGTGACAGATGGGTTTAGGTCAGGAGCAAAGGATGTAGGTCAAAAAAAATGCAGAATGTTTGTAGCTTTGTAGAATATCCTTTGAATATGTTTAGAGTCAGAGTCAGCACAACATAAGGGGACTGTCATGAGTTTTTCCTGTAGAAATAATTCTGGATCCTGGAGTTGTACCTTCTTACAAAGTTAGTTTCTAAGTTTATCTAACACACCTAACTCAGTTAATCAGGGTCCTCTGAAGATGTCGTGAAAACAGGGGATTAGGTTTTGGGCTAAACTCTGTAGGAAGGTAGCACTTTGGGAGCTTGATTATTAACCACTAACTTCAAAAACCACCATGCACAGCATGTTCCATAAGATGTGACTCCTAGGTCCAATCAAGAAAATGTAAACAAAATAAAAAACAATTATGATTTGATGATGCCTGTTATCCTGGGTCAAATCAGTCCAAATCCATTTTTGCCTCTTTTTAAAAATGTATCTTCATAGTAACCTTTAAAAAACAACACTTAGGGGGAGCTGTCTTTCCCACATTGGAGCTATGATCAAAACAAACAAACATTTATTATTGTCTTATTTTTATTACTTTTGTATCTTTTTTTTGTAATTTTGTATCTTATTTTTCTATGTCCATGTTACATGAACCTTCCTTTAAAAAGTCTTATTTACCACAGATTCCTAAGATTCTGTGAAGATATCTACCTGCTCTGACAAGTACTTGATTTGATCCTGGATAACCATCTTTGGTTTAAAGAAAATGGAAGAAAATTACTGAGTATAGATAATAACTATATGTCAGGCAAAACTTCATATCTACTTCAGGTGGTACGGGTGCTGAACTTAGGTTTGAAGAGAATCTTTTTTTTTCTCAAGCTTGTTTTAACTCAGTAATCATGTTGACCAGTGTACATATTATAGCAAAAATATTTAAGTGACATTATTGTAAATGCAGATATATTAATAAATCACTATGGGACAGTTTTCTGGGCACTGATTAAATGTAGTCTTAAGATTTGTGATTTAAAAAAAAGTGTTTACTAGTGTCATGACAAGGCTTAATCTCTGCCCAAAAAAACCCCCAACATTGTATAATGTAAAAGTATGTAATAGTTGGCATTATGGAATCCGTTTATGTTACTTTCCAGTATCATTCTGCAATTTTGTACAACTGAACTTGAACAATGGCCAAGGGTGAAAGTTCATATTGATTAATCAGCACTTATTGTACTCTGTACTATACTGTGGAAACACGAAGTAAACATATGGTGCTTGGAAAATAAAAATAAACATTTTGTTTGACTTCTGGATAATAAATAGCAAAGCTTTTGTTTCTATGAGTGTAAACCTCTATAGCTAGGACCTTATTCCATTTCATCCAGGCCTCAGAGACTATAAGTCTCTGACAATTTCACAGCTATATTATGTTTTTATTGCGAAAAATTAAAATGGAGAAAATTTTGTCAGATGATTTTTCATATATAAATGACATGACTATAGACAGTTAACTCGATTATAATATCAGTGGGATAACATGAGGCACCATGCAAGTTTCACTATTCCAAATCAGTATGTGGAATTTTTAAAAAGAGACAAACATTTGTAAAAGGTATATACACTGTCTACTATTCTGTAGAAAGTGTCTGTATGTGCTTTCACCCATGGCTTTGGCTTCTCTGAAGAGACAATCTGAAGACCACACTTTCTTCCTTTTTTTCTTTCATGTCATTGAATAAAGATGCAAAAGAGCCAAAATCAAGAACAAACCCCTAAACCCTTGTTTAAGGTTCCTGTCTGTAAATATGGCACAATATGCAATATGTAGATGTTTTGACATACAGTTATTCCAAATCTACAAAAGAGGTTTTAATAGAGAGTTGGAAGAATCAGAAGAGTCAGTAAATGGGGCACTGCTTTACAAAAAAGTAGACTGAGGCTACCTACCTCCCCTTTTTTGCTCTTTATATGGCAGGATATAATGCTCAAATGAGATGCACTTTCTTTTCTCTACCTGATCTATCAGATTTACTTGTTGAAACACACTGTAATCATGCAGTCCTATATAGAAACAACTGACTCAATATATGGATGTGCAAAATTCAAGCAGTCTGGTTCTATGTGATTTTCTTTCCTTTACACTTTAAGAAAAGGTCAGATAATTAGATTTGTGAAAACAAATCTAAATGTAGCCTCAGCTATTAACATCAGTGTCATTTTCATGAAAAGGTGATCCTAAATTGAAAGGCCAACTTTTGCCTATAGGTTGTTTACCTCTGCAGAAAATCCAGAGATTCTGGCATGTCAGACCTTTAGTGAGAGGGGACATATTTACATCTTTCGATACATTATTGTTTTTGTGCTGCTTTGAATTAATGTATTGACTATCAGGGGACATTGTGTTTTCTTCCATTTGAAGGATGGCAGTGGACTCCTTTCACTCATCCTTCATGTTCCCAATTCAGTGATTTTTTTTTTATATCGGAGTATATCACATCAGATAGCAGTACTGATATATGTTATATAGAAATGTGGAAGATCAAGTTAAATGATCTTCGCTCAGTTGTCTAGAACAATATATGTTTTAGGCTTCTACTCTGGGAATGCAAGTTTCACAAAATGAATTATTGGGTTGTTTTGGGTGCATAATTGTGGGATGTCTTTTGGAGGGGGCACGTTATAAACTCAAATTATGTCCTCTGACAGAATATAAATGTAACTACTATTCAAAATATATTTAAATAAATTATGATGGTGATCAAAATAAAAACCTTTACTAGACCACACTAAGTTTTGTTTGCTGTTTATGTTGCCAATATGTGTCTAATACACATTTGGTACCCACTCAAAAGCATTTGTACCTTGTTTTTCTCATTAAGAGATCACAAAATAACGTCATTACCACTTTTAAAAAAAAATAATATAAAGTTATGCAACTGTTCTATGACTGACTGGAGGACCACCAGGGCACTTTACTTGAGAACAAAATCATAGTCATCACAAGGGCTCATGACATACAATAATATATAGTTCTTTTACTGAGGATGAGAACCACTCACAGTTCTCACACTGTTCCCACTTGAAGATAAATATTTCTCAAAATTTTGATATTGTTTTCTTTTGAGGAGAATCGTTCAAGGTGTAGATATCTTATTTTATTATGGGTAAGAAATGCTCAAAGTGTTGATACTGTCTCATTTAAGGATAAGAACTGGCCACTCAGAGTGTTGACATAGGCTTTTATCCTCTCTAATCAGGATAAGAATCCTTCAAGGTTCTGATATTGATCTCTACTAACACTCCTTTTAGTGCTGCACAGGGGGTAGCAGAATGTGCATCAAATGGCATTTAATGGCAGAAGGCACCACATGACTCATGTTCACATATGTTTGTGCAATCACATCTATTGCTCAACAGGCTAACCTGTCTTTAGAGAATGGAGCCCCTTTATGGTGCACTCCAAAGTGTAAAAACAGCTGGTCAGTGGCCTGGGTGCATTCTAATCTGTAAGGGTAGACAGCTTGATAGGTTTATTAATATGCTGCTTAATTAATCTCTTTGACAGGATTGGTCCAGCAACAGCATTTGTACTATAGTCCCCACACAGACATTGCATGCTGACTGATAAGTCATGCAATTCACAGAACTGCTCATAATCATGACCATCAAAATGCTGTCCGAAGCAAAAGCCACTTTATATCCATGTTTTTCATTAGTTCATACTGCAAGATGTATAAACAACTTAAAACCAAGTCCAAGTCCCACTTTGGGAAATTTTTTTGTCACAAAAGTTAGACAGAGCCCCTACCATTAAAAAAAAAAGTTTTCATGCTCTCCCAAGAAGAAGAATAGAAAAGTGTTTGTCTTATTGTCTGGAAAGTTCAAATCCCGATGACACCACAGCCATCTATGGCTGGGAGTCTAAGACAGCTCAACTGGCTCAAATTCACTCTGTCACAGTCCAGTCCAGTCCATCCATGCCTGAGTTTGTGGGACTTCCATGCTGGCTCCAGGCCGGATCTGGGACAGGAATTCAGTCCTGCCTTGCTGAAGGCCATTTTCCTGAAGCAGCACTCCCACACCTGCTACCACTCCTCTCCCATCAGCCAGGGC
>JANZLB010000002.1:21222694-21234169 GCA_026167865.1 Notarius quadriscutis | reverse complement strand
TCATCTATGTTCTATTCTGAATAAAATATGGAATTTTGAAACTTCCACATCATTGCATTCCGTTTTTATTTACAATTACTTTGTCCCAACTTTTTTGGAATCGGGGTTGTACAGTAAATAGCCCTATTCCACAATACATATATCAAGAACCGTTCAACTAAGTAAAGAGAAATGACATCCATCATTACTTTAAGACATGAAGTGTCTTTTAATTAATAAAAACAAAGAAAAAACATTGAATTAGAAGGCATATTCAAACTTTTGACTGGTACTGCATGTAAATTTACACAATGAATTCTACATAAAATGTGTGTCTGGGTTTGTATGACGTATTGTAATACAATATTTAATGGACATGCACTTGTAACACCATGTTAACTAATGTATTATTAATTATCTTATCAATTTTCTTCAATGCTAACAAGTATTTGGAATTATTGACATTCTTCTTCTTCTTCTAAAGATCCCCAAGGTCTCTCCCATCCACCTGAACACAAGCCAGTTTGGAATCCTGATTCCTCAGGTTTGTAATAGGATTTGACAGGGGATATTGTCTAATGTTGTCAGAATGACTGGACAACCTTGTCTGAACATGATTTAAAATCAATTAAACTTTTGATTAACATGAAGTACAGATTACTGTAATGTAATTTGATTTTGCAGTTACTTAATAGCCATTTCTTGGGTTTTTAACTGCAGCTCCCCACGTTGTATCCAGACATGGAGATGGAAGTAGTGCTGTATGCCAGTGATACCCCACTCATTTCATTTAGTCAAACAGTGATTAATGTTAACTTATCTGCGGCAGCCAAATTCTATGCTCTCAAGACAGACACTGATTTAATCGCTCTCTTCAGACTGGATATGGTGAGGGCTTTCTTCTTTTTTTAAACATTTCTGATGCACTTTCCATCCCTTGAAATATACTGTCCTGCATTTCTTACTGTTCCTAAACCTCCTGTTTCCCCATGCATACAACAATCCTTGCCATAATTTTGCGTGATCTAATGTTTACCTTGGTTTATGATGCCAGTACCTTGTAGTGAAAACCAGAATGTGAATTATGAATAATGGAAAACATGAAGTGTATCCATCAGCAAATATAAAAGAAAATACTGTCATTTTCAGTTAATTTCAAATTTGCTAGAGGAGTGTTTCTGAATCACGGGCCTGGAGTACTCCTGCCATGCACAAACAAGAGTTCTGCCTCTTCTAACTAATTAGCTGAGTAGTTGAATCTAGTCAATGTCAAGTATGCAGGCGACAGATGGCTGTAAAAGCAGTGGAGAGTTTATTGTAGCAAAGCTAGCAGAGAAATCCAAATCAGTAATCAAAAGCAGAGTTGTTAAACAAGCAATGGTCAGACAAAGCACAAACAGGATATCAAAGTCAAAGAGTATAATCAGTAATCAAAGTACAAACTGGGTCAAGAACCAAATAAATAGCACGGAATAACAAGGTTTGGTAGAGTTAGCGATAGGAACACTGAGCGTTTACTTCACAAAGTCCTTGTGCTGTGATCGTGCTTATATACAGAGTGGTGATAAGGCTGTGATCAGGAACAGGTGTGTGTGTGAGAGAATCAGTACTCTGGAAACTGAGAGTGGTGAGGTACAGGATGGTAGTTGTAGTCTGCAGTGGCCTTGTCTGAAAGCTGCTGCAAACTCTGAGCAGGTGCAGACGTGACAGTTGCAAGGAAACCACCAAAATCAGTTACTTCAAAGAGACGTATGTAACATTACTCAGAACCATTTGTATAAATATAAATAAACAAAATTTAAAAGCACTGAACAGATGCCCACACCTTAAGCAGGTTTCAGATTTATGCACTGAATGCAGATGACACCTGTATCGTACTTGTGTTTTTTAAATTAATGTTCTGCACAATCATCTTTCTCCTCTTCAAGCAATATTCCTTTAATGCTAAAGTCCACATTGAGCATCAGCTGCTGAAGGGTGTTTTGGAAATGAAAAAGTAAGTATAGAAGTACCTGTTTAATTAATCTAAACCTTGTCTAAATAAAAGTTCAAAAGAGAAAAAGGAATAACCTATCCTCTGCCTTTAAAAATCTTGAATGGCTGAAGTTTGACCATATTGATTGGATCATCAGAGATCGGCAAATTCGATGTAAGTGCTTAAGAACTTATTGATTTAAAGATAATAATAACACTGTTACAGTAATTCTATCTGACACAGTTATGACAATTTTTCAGATTGCACCAATTGAGCGTATGGTGAAGTTGGCAATGAGCACCTTTGTACTTCCAAAACTGAATGGTAAGAATGTCATTTGCATGACATTATAGGGGACATGCCGTGGGAAACTGTTTTGTTTGTTTGTTCCAATAAGATATGTCAATGTGACTTGGGGATGTACTGGGCCTATCAAAGTGGACTGTTACCTTCCCAACTTGTAATCACCATAGAAAGAAAATATGCAGAGAGAACATTGCAGTTACAAAAGTGCATGCTTCTTAATTTTTTATGGTACCACCTCTTACTTACATATGACTGGCCATAGCAATCTGAATAAAAAAGATGGAGCCAATTACCTAGTTATTCGGCAAACGATGCCTGGAAGGAACAAGCGAAGATGTCAAGGAGAAAGTGCAAGTGTGCTGTTCCAGGATGCACAAAATCAAACCTGAATCTACATATTCTTCCAAAGCATTTGTATAAATATAATATACATTTTATATAAGTATAAAAGCTCTCGATCACCCTTGAAAATCTGTGGGAGAGGGTATAAATCTTACGCCAGGCCACCACCATATCCAGAGCAGGTCTTCAACCTAAACAGCCTATGTATTCATGGTTGTGGCACTGATTTAATGTCTACTCCTTCATTTTCCTCTTCTGACTTGGGTTCATGCATGTAAGACTGTAGTTCTGGTGTAGAAGCCACCTCTCAGAGTTTAGTTACAATTTCACACATTTTGGTGGAGAGGGTATGGATGACAGACTTCTTATTAAAGATGCTAGCCAATTAGAGTGAAGCTAATTACATATTTAATAGGTGCAAAACCATCCCGTCTTATCCAGTAGGGTTTTCATATTATGCTAAAATGGCATGAGAAAAAAGAACCAAGGCTTTTTTTTTTTCTCAATAAAAAAGAGAATGTTGAAAACTTTACAAAAGCATCTTGGAGAATAATAAAATAATTGAAAAGTGTATGGCATGTCCTCTTTAAATAAATTCAGATTTTGTAACTTTTCACTTTTCTGATTATGAAATGACAATATAATGTATTTAGCCCAACTGCAGTCAGGCCTTCCATTACCCAGGTTGAAGGGTTTCAGCATGATTAATTCAGTGATGTCCATTGAAAATGTAAGTACCGTATTATTCAGTCATTTCAATTGGACACCATTTTGTATGTCTGTTCTGTAATGTTCAATCATCTGCACAGTTCAGTGCAGATGATTGCACTGAATCTATCCTCACACTATCCTCACACTACGACTGTCAATAAACTGTTCAACTAAGGCATTTGATATGCATGAAGCAAGTGTAGTATGGATAGAATAGACATCATTGTGCAGTGTGAATTTAATCCATATAACATGGTGTAGGTTGTTATTCTGCTAGAGTATTGATTGCTATAGTTCAGCAGGCCCTGACAATAGTAACTTTCCTTACTATATATAAGCCCCAAAAGTATTGGGATACTTAAGTCACACATTAGACATGCCAAACTGAGTGGCATATATTTTAAAGAAAGGTACCACATGCACACTTTTTTCAAGCAAAACATTTCCCAAAAAATAAATTATCTTGAAAAATATCAAAATAATTGATATATACTCACTAGCCACTTTAATAGCAACTTTTTCTTGATTCTAATATTCCTGTTCTTGGCTGGCAGGAGTGGAACCCAATGTGGTCTTCTGCTGTTGCATGCTGAGATGCTTTTCTGCTCACCACAGTTGTGAAGAGTTGCTATGAGTTGCTATATCCTTCCTGGCATCTCGAACCAATCTGTGGTGTGTTTCCCAAAAGCCTCTTAATGCTAAGAGCATCTTAACTAGGAGAGAGTGTTCATTGTGCTGCTCGCTTTACCATTTAACAATGATCTTTGTGCCACAATGCTTCTGGGAAACTTGGCACTGGTCATTTTCCTCTGACCTCTCTTATCAACAAGATGTTTCCACCCACAGAACTGTCACACACTCAACATTTTTTTTTTTTTGCACCATTCTGTATAAACTCTAGGGACTGTTGTGTGTGTGAAAACCCCAGGAGATCAGTAGTTTCTGAAAGACTAGGTTCTCCGTGGGGTAGCTTTGCGGGTGTGGATTAGGTAGTCTGTTGATATGTCACTGGTGCTGATTTAAGGGGGCGCACCCCCCATCCAAAAAAAAAAAAAGCTTTAGTATATGGCTACTTGGAATTGTGACTTGATTGTATTGCAGATACCAAGATATGCCTGCCGTTTTTTAATGAAATGTTTAAAAAATAAACAAAATAAGTCGTTATGTGGGATTGAGCTGAAGAGTTTATGGTATAAATTTATATTTAATAGTAGGTTCTTAGCTTAGGTTTAGGATATAGCAGTTTATGGTATAAATTTATATTTAATAGTAGGTTCCTAGCTTAGGTTTTTTCACTCATGACACGAATGCAGTGAAAAGCAAGCTGGGCGAGTTCTGTTGGATTTTAATAGGGCGCAGGAACTTTGTGCATCGACATACTGTATGCCTGGACTGCACTGTAGACTGTATGTAAAGGGTGTGCGCCATCATTTTATAGTATTGTTAACACACATGTTCACAAGTCAAAATGATAAGATGCTGCAGCAGGCTTACTGCGTATACACACATGTCGACTGTCCAGCTACTGCTTGTATTCATTAATAGGGTATCCCTATATTTACTATACCCTGTTTATGTACATGGTACATATGCTGTTTTGGGGGTGAGCCTCACTTTGATTTTTACAACAGCAGCTGGATAGGTCTGTGAGAGATGTTGATTTTTGCAACGGCTCTGAAGAAAATCTGCTTGAAATCCCCCAAGTCTTGGGAACTAAGACTTATTATAGGACTTCTTCACATGCAACTCACACAATCATTGTATAGTTATCTCAGTCTATTAGACTCAGGCTCAGATTGCAGTGACTGACTTTGTATTATAGACATGCAACTCTTGCAGTCTTTGTTTATAGTTATCTCGGTATTAAGCACTGTCTTAAGTGGCCGCTTACATTACCTCAGTTTACCTGGGTATATTCACTGTCTTATATGTATGTTGAATGTCCTGAGTAGGAGCTCAGATTGCAGATGCTAAAATAGTAACAATTTTTTGATATAAGGTGTTTTGTGTTCAGTGTACTACACTGTATTGTGTCATGTGGTAATGCATTATAGGACAATGCAACTTTCATAAACATTACCATATATCCTTCGGAATTCTGTTCTACGCCTATACCTGAAACTCTGAAAATATAATTTTCAGTGATTAATAATATGGTTTTGAAAGTTCCTAGTTTTAAAACATATTTTTGACATGGTCATTTTCTTTAAGGGATTTCATTTACAACATGTCTCTGACAGCTCAAAATGCATCTCTGGGCATTTAAAAACTGCAGAGCTTCTGGAGGCCTTGGGCAGCCCCTGGACCCCTGGCCTTACTGGGTTGATGCCGCCCCCCCCATTTTCCTGGATCCGCCACTGTGTCAGTCATCCATGACATGTGAATAGCTAGGCCAGTGGATAGAGTTCATCTTATTTGAGTCAAAGTAGTTAAAAATAAATAAATTTTAAAAACTCAAGATAACATGTTAGCTTATGTACAGTAGCTAGGATGGTTGGCTACCAGTAATCTATTGATCTAATAACTATAGTTGCCTATAATAAATAATGAATAACATTAAAACTGCTTATCTTGTGATTATGCTCCTAATATATGAAGCAAATTGGTTTGTCAGGCTGGGGGCATTTTACTCCACTTTGTACAAACTTATTTTCTTGCTAAAAAACTAATTGCATGTCAACACTGGACAATTTTCAGATTTGGTTCATACATCATCTCACTGTCAATCAAAACTAGGATAACAATTCTACACACATTTTACTTTTTTCAGAGTAAAGTTACATACCCTTTAAAAGTGGCATTTTCCCCACACTACCATATCAATCATATTTATAGTTTTAATCATAAAACTGTTTTTGGGAAGTGTTTTGCTTGAGAAGTTTGTTTGTAGCATCTTTCTTAATAAAGGCTACTTGGGTCTTCTAATGCACTGAAATTTAAACATTTGTAAGTGGTGGTTTAATACTTTTTGGGGTCTCTATATATACACATGTGGATTCCCAATGAGTCCACCAGTGGGGGGGCCACGCACTTTTCAGTATGAATGAGTAAGGCCCCTAATATGAATAATTCAGTTGATAAGATGTGTATTTGGCACAAACTGAAACTGAGTACCTTGTGATTATCAACTGATTACAGTGAAAAACACAACAGTCCATCACCCCAATGGGCATTTTCATTTATTTAAAATATATAAGTACATAGCAAACAAAGTATGTAGGACAATGGTTACATTTTTATACATTTTGGAGACTTTGAATAGGAGTGTGTTTGCATGTGACTGCACATGTATGGGGTACATGACCTGCCTGTATACATTAGCTGTAATTAGGATGTTACTGTTATCTTTTCAATGCTACATCTTTCCTCTTTCTCCATCTAGGGATTTTTGTTTGTTGTGACAGATGTCAATAGTCCCTTTGACTTCCTGCAATCAAACAAACTCTGACTTCTGGACATATTTGGATAATGATAAATAAGGCTTATCCAGTATCGCTATCATGATGAGAAACATCTGTGAGTCTGCCATTGATGTTACAGCCAGATTTCATTTTAACGGTTTCATAAATAATGTGTGAAATAGCAATATGCTGTCAAGTAATCATTTACAAACTAGTTTGGTGTATTGTTGCTTTTCTGCAACTCCAGAACAGCTATTATTTGATTATCCTTATGTCAAATCAGCCTGTTGATTCTTTCGTATTTTTTTTGGATGTCTGTGGACTGTTCAGTCACTAGATAGATATATATTCTTTTTTAATTTCCAAATGGTTAATTGTTTTTTCCATTATTCCTTTTTATATGGACCAAAGATCCTTGATTATTGCCTATGACTATTTTAAAGTGAGGTATGGATGAATTGTCAAATGAATTGTCACTTTCTTGTAACTCAACTTTCTTGTAACTCAACTTTCCAAATAAAAGAAATGCATGAAAAGGAATGTGTCTATGGCACCTTAACTCTGTTGCATTTTAAATTAAATAGTAGGATTTATGAACTAGACACATGCACTATTAAGTGTAAGGCAGGGCTTAAGTCCTCCTTAAAGAAAATATGGCTGAAGGATTTTTAAGACATCTGCCTAAAGTCCTGTTTGTAGAGACATGTGGTTCTGCAGCAAACCAAAAGTACATATTATAATCTATTGTATTCAGCCTAGGTGTCTTTAAGCCCTGCTGTACCCTGGATATTTTTTCATACACACCATTATATATGTCATATATACAGTCTAAACTAAAAGAAGAAACAAAGGAAGTCATGCTCAAAGGGTAAAGACTGATAATACATGGCATTGGACAGACAAGCTCTGAGAACTCTGTTTAGGAAGTATTTAAATCAGCAGCACTTCATTAGGGAAAAATAACAACAAAAAATCCTGGTATGATATTTAAAAATGTGAAATAGGTTCTCAAAAAGTAAACGAAGAGATGTTAGTTTGTTTTCTTTTCCCTGGTCATTTTGATCATGGTTTCGGGTGATCGGTATAAGAAGATGAGTTTCTCAAACAGTTGCTCCTCCAGTTCCATCTCACCAGTCTCCCGGACAACAAAGATGTCAGTGCACAGTTTCAGCACACGGTCCACATTTGGTAGTTCCTCAAACATGATGGAGCGAGATATTCCATTAAAGAACTCGCGCACAAACTTGCCAATCACCAGCACCACTGACATGTACAGACCCACGATTCTGCAGAACACACAAAACATACATGTCAACTGCACATATTACAAAACTTACTATACTACTCACTTTGTGCATGTACTTCAATCTACACATTCTGTGCCTAGTGCATATACTGTATTTTATACACTGAATTTACAAAATCCAATCTTTAAAGCTGACATATTACACCACTTTTCCACAAGTTCACACAGTTCCTTGAGGTCTTATTGAAATGTCTGTGATGTGCTTTGGTCAAAATACCACAAGGAAAAAGCATCACAGATCTCTTCTCATCCTGTCTAAACAGCCTTGTTCAAAATGGCCAATTTGAGCCTGTTCCTTTAAATGATAATGAGCCGCTGCTCATGTCATCCCCCTCTTCCACCAATCAGATAGCACTTTGCTCATGAATTTCTCATTAATTCTAATGAGCTCCCCTTGTGACATAGAAAGGGGAGCCAATCTGAACAACTTGTTAAAGCACATTTTCTCAAATAGCCAGCCCAAAACAAACTGAGTGTCTTATTTCAGAGTTTGAGGTTGGTAGGCACTCCAGATACCCAAATGTATGTGCACCAGCACAGAAAAAGCAAGTTTTTCCACAATGTTCCATTTAATACTTATAGTATTTATTTGTTCATTAATATCCATCCATTATCTGTAGCCAGTGTTGTAGTCAAGTCACTAAACCTCAAGTCCAAGTCCAGTCTCAAGTCCCCAGTGTTCAAGTCCGAGTCAAGTCCAAGTCATTTAAAAAAATTTAGAGTCGAGTCCAAGTCGAGTCCACTATTGATCCAATCCGAGTCGAGTCCAACACTCCAACCGCACCATTTGATGGTGGCTGTTTCAGCACCATTAACATTAGTTTGTTCCTGAACATGATGTATGAACAGGTGAATGTGCATTCTCTTTGTCAGGGAGTGTGAACTATTCTGTCAGAGATGGTTGGGAGACGGATGTAAGTGCAGAAGGTGTGTTTATTAATACAATTGAAGACAGGTAAACAATCCAGAACGGCAGGAAAAATCGTAAAACAGTGAAACAGGCAATCGGTCAAGCGAGATACAAACAGGCTATCGTAGACTCAGCAGAATCAAAGACGAGAAACAGGAAATCAGGAAACCAAAAAAGGAAATAAGGCTCAGTAATGTGTCAGCAATGCAACTCAATACTTCGCAAAGTAAATGTGTTTTCACAGTTTTTATATAGGCACGCTAATTGCACCTTAATACTGTGCAGGTGTGAGTCGTTTACGGCGCGCACGTGAGAGTCCACTTGGCGTGCGCGCTGTCCGGAGCACGCTCAAGAGACTATCTGATGCACATGCCAAGGTGCATAGGTGTGACACTCTTGCATGAAATTAGTATAAAAATTAATGTAGATATAAATATCTTATGTCAAAGTATCATGGCATGTTACAAAAAATAAAGGAAAAAAATCAGTCATTGTCTCCAGTTTACAAGTCCGAATGCAGTTAATGCATGAATCCAAGTCCAAGTTCGAGTCATCAGTGCTCAAGTCCAAGTCGAGGCACGAGTCCTTAAAATTAGGACACAAGTCCTGGACTCGAATACTACAAGCCTGCCCCTTTCTCTGTCACAAGGGAAGAATTATCCCGCCCCCTCATTTGAGTATTTCCACTCATGACTTGAGAACTGCCTTTTCAAATGAATATTCCTGAGGAAAGTGCGACCTGATTGGCCGATGCAAGAAGAAGGTGGGGTGAGCGGTGGCTCGTTATCATTTAACGGAACAGGCACTCAAATCAGCTGTCTTGAACAGGGCTGTTTAGACAGGGTGAGAAGCAAGATTCTGTAGAAAATCTGAAGTAGCTGGCGAAAAAAAGTAGGAAGCAGCTCTGGAATTTGCAGCAGCGAAGCCGCTGCGGTGCACCAAAGGCATACTAATGCTAGGGGAGTCTGGGGACATGCCCAACAGAAAATTTTGAAATGTTACATGCCTTCTGGTGGCTTCTGGTGCATTCTCAGCTAATAAATAAATTACTAACCATTTCCTTATAAAATACTCGCAAAATATATATGAAATTTCCCTTCAGATGTCTGTGTGCTTGGCTTTCCCGGTTACCCTCTGTAGTACGCTGCCTGGCTCTGTAGCATAACTACATCTGCTATGGCGTGGTCACATGGTCCAGTTCAGCCAATCAGAGCACAAGAATCGATCAACAAATATGCCGTCGCTTCTGGTCATGCTATGGTGGAATAATCGGATTTGCAGCAAATTATGGGCAGTGGAGATTATATAAATCGCTTGAATATTGAAAGGCAAGTTTTTATATTTTTCTGGGCTCGAGTAGCCAGTGCAAACCATCTGTGTAGGTGGAGAAAACCACCAGTTGCCAGTGCTTGTGGACATCTCTTGTGAGAAGGGAGCTGTGGTGCTTTTTCCTTGTAGTATTTTGACCAAAGAATGTCATCGACATTTCATTAAAACCTCAGGGAACTCTGTCAGCTTGTGGAAAAGGGCTATAATATGTCATCTTTAAGAAATCATAAAAATATTGTCCTAAAATGACATGGAACTGGTTTTATTTATGGTCTTTGTACCTTCCCTTGGCTGTCAGAATGTAAAGATAATGTTTGATCAAGTGTTTGGATCATTGCATGCCACAGTGAAAGAGATATAAAGCTAATCAATTCAATTTGTAATTAAATAGCAACTGTCGAAATGTCCACAATGCTCCAGCGCTGTCACATCATTATCAAAACAGAGAAGAGCACTTACACACTCTGTACAGACTCAATGACAGTAGGTAAAGTTTCAACATGTTTAAATGGCCTAACACAAATACATTAATAACAATTAATTTAGGCAACAGAACAGAAATGATTAAATTCATCAGCGATCACTTCCTCAACAATGATTTTTACCTCAGGAGATGAGACAGAGACTGATATGGATGCTGCTGATAATCAGAGTGAGAACTCATTTCCCATTGCAAACTTATAATTCTTTAAAAAACTGGCAGTAATGTGATTTTTCCATGAGGAGATCAGATTATAAATGTTGGTGTAGGCGGAGCGTCTTTCAGTGGAACTGACATTAGATCTTTCAATGCAATTTTCTCTCTTTTCACTTTTGGGCTTAACCAGATTTTCAAACACTAGAACTTTACTTGTAGTTTAGAGGCATCCAAAACAGAAATATATTTCCGTTCAATACCTACTTATACTGTAGTTGTGTACTATAGGTAGTAGATCATGCCAAAATCTGAGCATGCACAGTGGATATAAAAAGTGTACACACCCCATTAAAATTATAGGTTTTTCTGATGTTAAAAAAAGAGAGACCATGATAAATAATTTCAAAACTTTTTCCACCTTTAATGTGACCTATAACCTGTATAATTCAATTGAAAAACAAACAAATCTGTTACGGGGAAAAACATTTAAAAAAAAAAGTATAATAAGCTGGTTGCATAAGTGTGCACACCCTTAAACTAATACTTTGTTGAAGCACCTTTTGATTTAATTACAGCATT
>JANZLB010000002.1:21143796-21157015 GCA_026167865.1 Notarius quadriscutis | reverse complement strand
TAGTCTGCTACATTTTCATGATGACTGAGTGATTCTGATGAGGACACCAAAGGCACTTAATAGTGATATTGACTCAGGTACATCCCATCACATGTTACCTGCTGGTTCAATCTGCCTCCTTACCATTCACAGCCGACGCTCAACTACACCCCTACTGCCACATACTTAACAAAATTAGAATTTGATGCTTGCAACACACCCAAAAAAAGTTGGGACAGAGGCATTATTACCATTGTATTACATGACCTTTGGGAACTGAGAATACTAATTGTTGACGTTTTGCAATTGGAATTTTTGTCTATTCTTGCTTGAGACAAGACTTCAGTTGCGGTCTGTGGTTGCCGTTATCTGATCATCCTCTACATGATTAGGCATACATTTCTCAATAGGAGACAGATCTGGACTGGCAGCAGGCCAGTCAAGCCCATGCGCTCTGTGTCTATGAAGCCACCCTGTGGCTTCATAGACACAGAGGCCCATGCAGAAGGAGGTCTGGCATTGTCCTGCTGGCATTGGACTTCCCAGGAAGAGACATTGCCTTGAGGAGTATCTCTCTAAAATCCCAGTACATGCCCCAATAGATCAATGGTACCTTTACACACATGCAACTCACCAATGCCGTGGGCGCTGATGCCCCCCATACCATCACAGATGCTGGCCTTCTCTGATAACAAACTGGATGGTCGTGTTCACCTTTGGCACAGAGAACTCAATGTCTGGTTTTCCTGAAAACAAGCTGAAATGTGGGCTCATCTGACCACAGCACACGTTTTCATTTTCTTTTGGTCCATCTGAGATGAGTTTGGGCCCAGAGAAATCAATGTTTCTGCATAGAATTTATGAATGAATGGCTTCCTCCTTGCATAATATAGTTTCATGTTGCATTTCTGGATGCAACAGTGGACTGTGTTAAGTGACAAAGGTTTTCTGAAGTACTCCTGAGCCCATGAGGCTATATTTGTCACATTAGCATGACGGTTTCTCAGGCAGTACCACCTGAGGGCTCAAAGGTCATGCACATTCAACAGTTGTTTCCAACCTTGTCTTTATGCACTGAAATGTCTCCAAATTCCTTGAGTCTTTTCACAATATTATATCCTGTTGATTTTAAAGACCTAAAATCTTGCATTAAAAATGTTCCTTTTGAATTGACTAACAATTCTCTCATGAATTTTGGCACAAAGGAGTGAGCCACGACCCATCTTTGCTTGCAAAGTCTGAGCCTTTGGCTCACGCTCCTTTTATACCCAATCATGATCGCAATTAACCTGCTTATTGTGGAATCTTCCAAAATGGTGTTACTTCAATATCCTATGAACTATTACGTCTTATTTTGCCTCTGTTCCAACTTTTTTGAGTGTGTTATAGGCATCAAATTCTAACTTCATTTATATGTACAAAATACAATTAAGTTGGTCAGTAAAAATATTAAAAATATTTTCTTTGTATTTTTGTCAATTAAATAAAGGTTCACATGAATTAGCAAATCACATATTTTTGTTTTATTGCATTTTGGAAAATATCCCAACTTTTCTGAAAATGGGGTTGTCAAAACAATTTATTCTTTATTACTTTCAAACACATTTAAATTCAGTTCTCTAAATGACTCAGAATTTGTGATTGAAACATGATGCAGCCCAAGGAAAACATGCAAATAGTGTAAAATCTGCAAAAGTTGCATCAATATAATGTTTTGCATGAATGCAATGTTTCATTTCATAGAAAGTCTTGATAACCAGAAGCCAGTAATACCTTTCTTTCCCTTCTCTGGCTCAGGACATGAGTCTTCCAACTCATCCCCACTTGACTCAAAGCTTTCTGTGCCTGTAAATATACACAATGCATGTTCAGCTTTATTTCAGGTTAAGGTTGCTGCATACTACTGGCTCTTAATACTATTTGGGTAAAACCCAATAATTCATAATGCAATGATAAAACCTACAACCTTTCAACAACTTTTTAAAAACAGTTAATTTTCTAGTTACAACTTAAAGGAACTCATCACTCATGGCCATAAGCAGATGATTTATGATAAATATAAAAATCATTTTTAAAAAGTGAAAATTGTATGTCGATGTGTTTGTGAAACTGTACCCTGTTCTTTGCACAGTTCCCTCTTTGCTCTCTTCTCTTCTCTCTTCATCTGAACCTCCTCCCTTTTATGGGACTTAAGAGCAGCCTTGGACCCTGCTACCCAAGCCTCATAAGCCAGCTGTGAATAGAAGGCAAAACGAGGGAAATCTCTGGGTTAAACACATTTGTGGGTGGTGTTTCTATTCTGTTTCATCTTGATATTTCTAACCTGAAGGGCAGATTTCTTTTTTGGCACAGATTCTTCATCTGTCTTGGTATCCACTTCACCGTCCTCATCCTCACTGTCACTTTCAAAGAGGTGATACCCACAGGAGTCCCAGACTACATAATAACACATATGAATACACATTCTTTATATCCTTGAAGTATTTACTCTAGTTAAATGTAGTTTTAACATTTAGTTGTAACCTTTAGTTATACCAGTGACATGCTTTATATATCCAACATGGGCAAAATTAGTGCAGTGTAGTGACACAGCAGGTAGCATTGCCAAGTCACAGCTCCAGGGTCCCAGAATCAATCCTAAAATCAGGTTACTGTCTATACAGAGTTTTACATGTTCTACCCATGTCCACATGGGTTTCTTCCTGGTTCTTCCCACCTCCCAAAAATATGCTGGTACAGTCTGTCAGTAATAACGCTGAAAACCTGAGTTCGGCGCTGCCTCCAAACATGGCCACTCCGGACTACATTTCCCAAGAACCACAGCACCCCTCATCTCCTGAATACTAGGAAGTGCACCTGTTTCCCATTATCTCAGTAATCACCCCTCTATATACAAGCTCAGCAAACACTCACTCTAGTTGCGAAGTATCATTCTGTGTCCTCATACCTGATCATGCCAAGCCTTGTTTATTATTCCTGACTTCCAGTGACTTTGACCCTGCTTCCTGTTGTTAATTTGACTTTATATTCTCATCTGACCTCTGAAATACTGTTTGCACATCGACCGACCCTTGCCTGACCCTGACTACATCTTCAGTTTGCCGATTTGAAATTTTTTTCAAGTTTGTGACACGCCTGCTCTCCCCTGCACCTGCATACAAAAGTGCCTGCACCCTGACAGGATACTTTGCCATTATGAATGCAGTAGAGGAGGTGAAGCAGACTGTTCTCACTGCTCAGGGACAATTGTTGGGAGAACATCAACATATGTTAATTGAATTAAAAACCAGAATGTCACAATTAACAACTATTGTCTCACAGGCCCTCCTGACACACCCCTTGTGCAGCCACGATGGTGCCTTGACCAGAGAAGTACTCTGGGGAGGTTTCTGAGTGCAAGGGTTTTCTTCAGTGTTCATTATACTTCATGACCCTCACAGGAGCTACAGAGCAACAGAAAATAGTACAATTCATCAATCTCCTCACAGGCAAGTCTATGAAGTGGACTAGTGCTGTTTGGGAGTGTGGTGGTGAACACACTTCTTCCTATGATCATTTTATTGAACTTTTTAAGTGAGTATTTGGTCATCAACTTGATGGTGTTGAAATAGGTAAGAGACTACTCACAATCGGGTAGAGGGATAGAAGAGTGGCTGAGTATGCCCTAGAGTTCTACATGCTAGCAGCAGGAAGCAGGTGGAATGTACCTGCTCTGAAGGCGACCTTCCAACAGAGATTATGCCCAGAGGTTCTCACGGAGCTGGCATGCTGTGATAAGCAACTCACTCTTGACTCCCTCGTTGACTTGGCTATCTGACTGGATAATCTGCTTCATAACAGACCCTCATTACAGCACTCTCCAGCCCTTCCACAACCCCCATAGTCCCCAACTCCAATGGAGATCTCCCATAATCTAGTGCAACACTCAGAGAGAGAAAGGAGGCACTGTGAGGGGTTGTGCTTCTACTGTAGTGAACAAGGCCATCTTTTAGATAAGTGCACAGTCTGTCCAACTAACCCCTGAAGGCAGGGTCTCCCCAGTCCAGAATCCAGTCCCTCCAGCCCAGTGAGTCTTGAACCCACTTCCACACTACGCTCACTAAAGATTCAAGTACTGTTAAAGCTCCTAGACATGACCCATGTTCTCTCTGCCCTCATAGACTCAGGGGCAGAAGGCAATTTTGTCAACCTCAAGGTTGTTGAGAGGTATAACCTGCCCATGGAGGAGCTCCAATGACCTGTATAGCTCAAAGCCATTGACGGCGGTCCCATTGGTGAACAGCTCATCACAATCCCCACCTTACCACTTAAAATCCAGGTTGGAGCCCTTCACGTAGAACACATGACCTTGTTTGTCACCCGCACAGCATGCTATAGTTTTAGGTTTTCCTTGGCTTCAGCTCCATGATTCCTTCATTTCCTGGTAATACAGAACTTTTACAATGGTCATCCTCATGCTTTCAGAACTGTTTACAACTCCCACAAGTCACCTTAGCATCCATGTCCATACAGAGTCCCTCACCCGGAGGTATCATACAGATTCTGACTTGTTATCATGAACTTAAGGAGGTATTCAGTAAAGGAAGGGCCAATGGCCTGTCCCCTCATTGACCCTATGAATGTGCCATCGATCTTCTCCCAGGCATGACCTCTTCTTGCAATTTCATATCTCCACTGTCCATCACTGAACAAGCTGCCATGGAGGAATATGTGCAGGAAGTGCTACCACAGGGGTACATCTGACCATCTACATCCCCAGCCTCAGCAAGCTTCATTTTTGTGGAAAAGAAAGGGGGGGACTTTGCCCATACATCAACTACAGAAGTTAAAATCAGATCACAGTAAAATATCCATATCTGATTCCCCTGGTACGCTCTGCACTAGAACAGTTAAGGACAGCTCAAGTGTTCACCAAATTAGGTTTTAGAAGTGCATATAATTTCAGAAGAATTCATGAGAGAGATGAATGGAAGACCACTTTTAGCACGACATCAGAGCACTTTGAATACTGTGTAATGCCATATGGATTTTCTTGCGCTCCCAGTGTCTTTCAATGCCTTATTAACGATGTCCTCAGAGACATGCTGGGATGTTATGTGATAGTTTACATAGATGATATCCTGATTTACTCCCCAGATGGAACCACCCACCATGAGCATGTCAGATCAGTGCTAACCCAGCTCCTAGAGAATGACCTACATATCAAAGTGGAGAAATGTGAATTTCACATCACCCAGATCTCATTCCTTGGTTACATCATCAATGTGGAGGGTGTAAGCATGGACACCAGTAAGGTCTCTGCAGTCATCTCCTGCCCCACCCCCATACAGTGAAAGAATTGCAATGCTTCCTGGTGTTTGCCAATTTCTGTCATTTCTTCATCAGAGGTTTCAGCCCGATTGCGTCACCTCTCACTACCCTGCTTAAAAAGAGTCCAAAATGTCTCCAATGGAACCAAGACACCAAAGAGGCCTTGAAGCAGCTTAAGGCAACCTTCACATTGGCCCCCATTCTCAGGCACCCAGATCTGACCAAACCCTTCACAGTAGAAGTTGATGCCTCAGAAACCTGAATGGGAGGGGTATTATCACAGTGCTTTGGGGAAAAACCCGAGTTACATCCCATGGCCTTTTTCTCAAAAAAAACCCCTCACCTCAGCCGAGCAAAACTATGGCATTGGGATCCGGGAACTTCTAGCCATCAAACTAGCCCTCAAAGAGTGGAGACATTGGCTCCCTCAAGCCATTCATAATCCTCACAGTCCATAAAAAGCTTGAGTACCTGAAAACAGCAAAATGGCTGAATCCCCATCAGGCAAGGTGGGCACTCTTCTTCACCTGGTTCCAATTCACTATTTCATATCATCCAGGCTCCAGAAACTCTAAGGCCAATGCCCTCTCCAGAATCCACACTATTTCTAGCCACAATCCAGAGTCCACTCCTATCTTGTCACTTGAATGTTTGTTTTGTTCATGCTATTACATGCAAGGTTGACAAGAAGATAGCACATGCCAGCCTCACAATCCTCCGGAAGCCTGTCCTCATGGTCTCATGTATGTGTCTCATGTATATGCCAGTAATAGCACCAAAACCTGAGTTCAGAACCACCTCCAAACATGGCCGTTCCGGACTACATTTCCCAAGCGCCACAACACCCCTTATCTCCCGAATACTACAAAGTGCACCTGTTTTCCATTATCCCAGTAATCACCCCTCTATATAAGCTCAGCAAACACTCACTCTAGTTGCAAAGTATCGTTCTGTGTCCTTGTGCCTGATCGTACCAAGCCTTGTTTATTATTCCTGACTTCCAGTGACTTTGACCCTGCTTCCCTTTTTAATTTGAATTTGTATCCTCTGACCTCTGAAATACTGTTTGCACATCGACCAACCCTTGCCCAACCCTGACTACATCTTCAGTTTGCCGATTTGGATTTGGTTTCCAGTTTGCGACGCACCTGCTCTCCCCTGCACCTGCATACGAAAGTGCCTGCACCCTGACAGTCACATTTTTGTTTGCAAATGTAGTTATCAAAACATGCTTAAAGGTGCTGATAGTGAACTCCTCTGAAATTGAAATTTTTTTTATTGTGTATGGCATTTTTCTATGTCTCACAAAAACAATATGTGTACGGGATGTGATCATTTGGATGTGCTGAGGGTCACTTTTCTTCATTTTGGGACCATTTTCCTACATCTTGAGGTAAACAGTATGGCCCTGTGGAAACAGCCGAACATGAGGAGCTTTAACTAATTAACTAATCTATGGAACTGCGTCACACCAAGATGGCGACATGCGGGAAAGATTGTGACTCTGCATTGAGCTCGGAGAATTTTGAGTAGCAGGTATGTAATTTGTGGTTGACATTCACAAATTACTTCCGATTGCGCTGTAAGATGGCTGCACCAATAAGAGCTCTGAGACATCTCAGCAAATTTGTGTTTATTTACTTTTCCTTATTGCCTCTTTTTGCACATACAACACTTTCATGCATTCAGTATGACTGACAAACTCTCTTGGAGGTGCAACCATCAGCCAGTTTGGATTTTAAACCAACTTTTGATATTGCAGATGCTGCACTCCCCTGGGTCTTTTGTTTTCTTGTGTGACACCAGATGGAAACAAAGAGAGGGAAGTGTGCCAGAGTTCTTTGCTGCTCACAACAGAGAAAAAACAAGCCTCCTCTGCCTAGTATCCTGCTCGCTAATGTTCAGTCTTTGGACAACAAACTGGATGAGTTGTGTGCATGGATTAAACACCAAAAGGACATCAGAACTTCTGTGTTTTGGCATTTACAGATACATGACTGGAGCCCTGCATACCTGACTGTGCCTTCACACTGGAGGGTTTCACTGTTTACCGGCAAGACAGGACTCAGGCAAGTCAAGGGGAGGGGTGTGTGCTTTATGGTTAACTCTTCGTGGGCCACAGATGTTTGCATCTTAGCAAAGCACTGAACTGAACTAGATCTGTGAAACAAGAGAGTAATATATATATATTCTCTGTTACTGCTTTTGTGTTATCGTTTCTTTCTCTGTAAGATCAAAACATTTGGTGTATAATTACATACTCACTACTGAGGAGCCGAGCCCATGCATTCTCAGGTTAAGATAGCTACCTAGAATGATTTAGTTATCTGTTTAGAAAAATGGCATGTCATCTAACCTTGCTCTATTTTGCAGTTGCACTGACTAGGCAAGCTTTCCTTTTCTTTACTGCTGGCTTTTAGCTGGTGGGAGAGTGGAGTCCACCATGTTTGCCCATGTAGACTTGTTTTGGTTAAAAGCAGGGGTCAAACATGCTCCATGGTTGTCGTGTGATATTGTTGCTCACTTGCTTTGGCAATCTCTGGAATCGTAAAATGCGGGACACTTTATTACAGCAAAACATTTACACGTAGGATACACAGTGTGTACAGCAGCAAAACATCTCTCAACTCCAACAGCAATAGAAATAGAACATTTTGCCCAGAATTCAACTTTGCAGTCAGCACCTTTAAGCAGCTTGTTTGCCTCTGTGACTGGTTCCCTACATAACAGCTAAAAATCTAGCTTGTGTTAAAGCACTATTTGTAAAAAAAAAAAAAATCTCTCTTACAATCCTTTTTGTGCTTTGTTTGTTTCTGTGAACTGTATGACAAGGTATCATACAATAAGCCTTGCTTTTATTAAGATACAAAAATATATAAAGGAGTTTATCATATAATTGTTCTGCTTCTTGCTACTGTATACTTGCAAATACAGCATTTGCCTCTATCTGCTGGTTTTGTTCATTAACTCAGAAATGTCTCCCTATATCATTTCTGCAGATTAAATATTTCATATAATGACTAAAAATAGAATATTAAAGTTTTTACTTTAATTTTCTATTTTTACACAATTCTGTAATTAAAAATGTAAATATATACTGTATTATACAAGTAGTGAAGTTACTGTCCATGCAAGGATTTATTTTTGAATCAAAATATATTTAGATAAGTGTTTGTTTGTTTGTTTGTTTGTTTGTTTACTTAAAGCAAGTAATTTTTGCTCAAAATTAAAAATGTCCCGAAATAAGTACTTCTATTTGAGAACTTTTAGGTGACAAGATATACTCCTTTTCCACATGTTGACATAGTTCCCTGAGGTCTTACTGAAATATCTGTGATGTGCTTTGGTCAAAATACCACAAGGAAAAAAAGCACTGCAGCTCGCTTCTCACCCTGTCTAAACAACCCTCTTCAAAATGGCCTATTTGAGTGCCTGTTCCTTTAAATAATAATGAGCCACTACTCACCCCACCCCCTTTTCAGCCAGCCATTCAGGTAGCATGTTCCTTATGAATATTTATTTGAAAATACAGCTCTCAGCCCTAATTCTAATGAGCTCCCCTTGTGACATAGAAAGGGGAGCCAAATCTGAATGGCTTGCTGAAGCATGTTTTCTATAAGAGGCAGGCCGAAAGAAATTGACTGGGTTGTCTTATTTCATGTTTTGTGGGTTGTAAGCAATCCAGATACCTGGAAGTATGTGCACAATAACTAAAAAGGTGAGCTTTTCACTATACATCCCCTTAAATAAGAGCATCCTAAGTGGTTCCCTAAATAAATGGTCTTAGATATTAATTATGTGTATAGCATCATCAGGGGTACTGTTAAAAATTTAAAATATAAGTTTTGATTTGTTTAACATTTGTCTTGGTCACTGCAAGTTTTGATTAGTGCTATTTCACAGTGGTAATACAGGATCATTATTTATTTAATAATAGTATAAATTATGAGCAGATGTGACTAAACATTTCATTGCACTGATAATGTATGCACAACATGATGTAGGGTCCAAATTGACTAATACCTGAAAAGTTGATATGATAAAAGGTTTCTGAGAAAACCAAAAATATCTACTCACCAGAGGGGTGAGTGGTCCATGGTTTCCACCATTCTGTCTGATCACTTTCCTCTAGAAAATGGAAGGTTATGCATGTTAATGTGCTTCTACAATGAAACAGAGGATTGCCAGAAGGGGTTCTTTTTGTACTCGTGGAATTTTCCTGTATGCTCTCATGTGACAGTGACCCCCACATACAATACATGGCCAAAAGTTTGTGGGTGTAATGGTTTGTACACTTGAAGTTCCATGGCATTTTTCCTTCTGTCCAAAGGGGAAAATAACATCCACTCCTCTGAAACATGGCTGTGGGGATTTGCCAATTCAGCCACATGAATATTAATGAGGTTGGGCACAGGTATCAGAAGAAGGAGACCTGGGGCAGAGTCAGCATTCCAATTCATCCAACAGAAAGGTGTTAAATGGGGCTGAGGTCAAGACTTTGGGCAAGCCACTTGAGTTCTTCAACACCAACCTTGGCAAACCATGTCTTCATGGGTCTCACTTTGTGCACAGGGGCATGGTCATGCTGGAACAGGTTTGTGTCCCTTAGTTCCAGTGAAGGGAAATTGTAATGTTACAGCATATAAAGTGACCCTATACAATTGTGTGCTTCATAATTTATGACAACAGTTTTGGGAAGGTCCACATATGGGTATCCACATACATTTGACCACCTAATGTATTGTGCTAGTGCATCTCAAAAAAATTAGAACATCATGAAAAAGTTCAATATTTTGCATCAGCTATTTAAGAAAGTGAAATGTAAATATATTCTTGACTCATTACATGTAAAGTAAATGTTTCAAGCATTTTTATATTTTAATTTTGATAATTATGGCCTACAGTGCAAAAAAATGTATCTCAGATTATTAGAATGTTTCATTTCGAGTTTGAGTAAATTACTATTCAAATGGTATACATACCCTGTATCTCTCAGTCTAGTTCAGTACACACAACCACAATCATGGGGAAGACTGCTGACTTGACAGTTGCCCAGAAGATGATCATCGACACCCTCCAAAAGGAGGGTAAGCCACAGAAGGTAATTGCTGGGAAAACTGGCTGGAAAAGGTGCACAAGCAACAGGGATGACTGGAACCTTGAGAGGAATGTCAATAAAGGTCAATTCAAGAACTTGGGAGACCTTCACAAGGAGTGGACTGACACTGGTGTCAGTGCATCAAGAGCTACCACACACAGACGTCTTCAGGAAAGGAGCTACAACTGTCGCATTCCTAATATCAAGCCACTCCTGAACCAGAGACAATGTCAGAAGCGTCTTACTTGGGCTAAGGAGAGAAAGAACTGGACTGTTGCTCAGTGATCCAGAGACTTCTTTTCAGATGAAAGTAAATTTTGCATTTCATTTGGAAACCAAGGTCCGAGAATCTGGAGGAAGAGTGGAGAGGCACAGAATCCAAGGTGGTTGAAGTCTAGTGTGAAGTTTCCACAGGTTGTGATGAGATGGGGTGCCATGTCATCTGCTGGTGTTGGTCCACTATATTTTATCAAGTC
This sequence comes from Notarius quadriscutis, assembly GCA_026167865.1. Lineage (NCBI taxonomy): Eukaryota > Metazoa > Chordata > Actinopteri > Siluriformes > Ariidae > Notarius > Notarius quadriscutis. The sequence goes on along the minus strand of JANZLB010000002.1, from coordinate 21,146,152 downwards.
GAAAGTCAACAGATGAGAGACATCCATCCATCTATCCATTATCTGTAGCCGCTTATCCTGTCCTACAGGGTCGCAGGCAAGCTGGAGCCTGTCCCAGCTGACTATGGGCAAGAGGCAGGGTACACCCTGGACAAGTCGCCAGGTCATCACAGGGCTAAGTTATGAACCATATTCTGTAATTTGTAGCAAAATCTGTAACACTTAAGTAACAGATGAAATATTAAAATACTGCGAATATATTTTATTTATTTTATTATGTATGTTTGTCAAAGAATTTTGCTGGTTCGCTAATGACCCAAGTTATGTATGATCAGTTAAAAAACACACATGTATTTAAGGCTTAAGCACATGGAGTAAGATGTAAATTGCTTGAACTGAATGTACTTTTTCATATCCAAGCAGTTAACCTTTTACTTTCCCTTAGTCACAAAATGCTACTACAATGCAAAACGTACCATGTGGGTTGTTTAATTAACATATAATTTGGATACATGACCTTTATTATTCTCATTTATTTTATTTTACACAACAATATTTCATCAGGACACAAAGGACAATACAAAAGCAGAGGAAGTGTTTTGTTTTTCAACTCAATGGCATGTAATAATATAACCTATTTAATTTTTAAAAGGTTAATAAACTGCACTTGTTTTTCTGGGACACACAGCTTGCTTATTTATTCTTTTTTTACTGAACAACATATGTTTTGTTGAGTGACACCTCACAAAGCCAGAACATTGCTCCTTTTGCTACCGTAACTCCGGTTCAGCACCTATGTTTTGGACAGCAGAGTGGCATGTGGCCTTGAGGCGGAGCCGATCAGCCAGCCCCCGCTGGAGCAGCTTAAACCGTGCCTCTCTTAACCTTCCACGAGCAATCATGAGAGTATAAGAAGGCATCAACAGCAACACAGTCCAGTTGAGCTGAGGCGCAGCCATGATCCTGATCTGTCCCTCTCATTTGCTCTCAGGTCACTTCACCAACAATGAGGAAGAGGAAATCAGTACTCCAGTCTTGCAGCAAGCATTTCAGGTTGACCTCACTACTCCAGCGCACAACTGAAGAGCTCCTGGGCTCTCACTACACCCCACACAGCCCTGAACATTCCACCTTTTCCCTGCACTTTATTGTAAATAAAAGAGCTCATTTTTCCACGTCATCTGCTAGGTCTGTGTCTGTTTCACAGTTAGGGTCTCACTACACTGGTGGAGAGACACAGCACCCCAGCACCCCCAAGAATGGAGCTACTGCTGCTGCTGCTGCAGCATCTCCTTGAACCAAGCCTGCAACAACAGTATGCCACCCAAGAGCTGGCAAGGGGACTATAGGCTACGACACAGGATTTGCTGCAACAAAGAGCTACCATCAGGCCAATTCCTTCTCACCTTCCTGACCTTTGGCAGGAGGCTCTGAGGCTCCTCCCCAAGCTGAGTCCCTCTGATGACATAGAAGCCTACCTCTATGTATTTGAGCAGATGGCACAATGGGAAATCTGGCCCAAAGAGGAGTGACCCTCAGAGCCTAGTGCCCTTCCTGACTGGGGAGGCCCAGCATGCCTACACTTTTCTCCCAGCATCTGCTAGAGAGTATCCGATTTCATTCAATTTTCTTATGTCTGTCTTTCCATTGAGAGAATGGCCAGGTGTCTAAATGCTTAGTTGGCCTGTACACAACTGAATATGCCTTATCCTTATACAATAAGATGTCTTATCTTTAATTTAGCATAAAATCATGGTCACGCACTAGATGAATTAGCAGCTTTAAGATATTCTTAAAGTATCCTAAATGTTTATGAAATGCTAAATTTCAGTGTATTTACTTATCACTTTAAGAATTCTTACAGTAAAACTTGAAGTGACTTTCCATGAGTTCTTAAAGATAAAGAAATGCTGCTAAAAAGAATATTTAAGATGTCACTTAAATTTACTAAATTTAGCATTTAAATGTACTTAAAATCAAAGCTACTTTCAAGAATACCAATAAAAGGTCGGAAAGTAATGGGTATATTTAATGAATATTCAAATTTTTACCTAGTGATAAATCACACTCAACTATCCATCCATTATCTGTAACCGCTTATCCTGTACAGGGTCGCAGGCAAGCTGGAGCCTATCCTAGCTGACTATGGGCAAGAAGTGGGGTACACCCTGGACAAGTCACCAGGTCATCACAGGGCTGACACATAGAGACAAACAACCATTCATACTTACATTCACACCTATGGTCAATTTAAAGCTACCAATTAACCTAACCTGCATGTCTTTGGGGAGTTTGCATGTTCTCCCAGTGTCTGCGTGGGTTTCCTCCGGATGCTCTGGTTTCCCCCACAGTCCAAAGATATGCAGGTTAGTTTAAT
>JANZLB010000002.1:21020646-21033012 GCA_026167865.1 Notarius quadriscutis | reverse complement strand
TAAAAAAAAAAAAAAATCAGCAGGGATAAAATTATTTCCCCACTGTATATTGAATTTGAAAAAAAAAAAATGCTCTGTTTCTCAAAATCCAGTGAATGTGGATATAATAAAACCGTTATTCCACTCAATCTCATCGTACATGGCTTATAGCCAATTCAGTGCTAAGTGCCTCATCGGTGATCAGCTGATGTACGACTCAATTTCGTGGAATAACTGATTGAGATATATATATAAAAATGGGTACATTACTTCCCCAGAGGTCAAAGTGGCAAACAAGCATCAGCACAAAATTAACTTATGGTCAGGAAAGGAACTTGTGGTCAGTATTCAATACAATTGATCAAATGTTTGTCTATAACTAAGTGCTGTGTGCTGTTTATATCATCATGCCCTGTGTTGGAAAGGAGTTTGCAGCCATCCATCAACCTGTCATGCCTGTTAAGATTGTTAATTCTTCCTGCTTTTTAAAATGAAGTACCTCTGTAGCTGTAAGAGCCCATTTTTGTAGAAGAGCCACCAGCGTGTAGTAGAGTACTAGCAGTAACAGAGGGTTTATTATCATAGGCCAGGTCATATCTGGATGCAAGCCCAGACTATATGGCTCTGATGAGTTTGTGTGGATGAATGCAGTCATGCCAAACAGCCTAAGAAACAAAGACATAAGGAAGTAAGGAAGAAAAAAAAAAAATGATCTACAAGCACAAAAATATGATTCCAGAAAAATGTCCATTTTTCTGCCATATTCATAATTAGTATATTCACAGTCAGTGACATTCTACTGATACCACAATACCTTGCATAAATGTCCTCAGGAGGGATGAGTTGTTGAAACAGAGGTAGCTGATAGAGGTAGAGCACCAGGATATGTCCACCACTAAATATAGACATCATTATACACAATGTGCTAAAATGGAGCAGATCAAGAGAGTACTCCAGTATCCAACACCACACAAGGCACAGGAAGGACCCGAAATATAATGCTGATGTCAAAGAGGGTCGCGCTATACCTGTAAAAATAAATACAATAAAACAATGCACCAAAACATGTTCAGGTATAGTAGTGGTGTTCACCTGCTAATTTTAATTCAAAGAGTGAATTTGTACTGACTGAAGTGTATTGAATGTTTTTTGAAGGTTGAGCAACTGTCTGTATCAGCATGAAACTATACACTGATCAGCCATAAAATTAAAAATATTATATTGATTATATTGTTACAGTGGCACCTGTCAAGGGGAGAGAGACATATATGGTAGTAAGAGAACAGTCAGTTCTCGAAGTTGATGTATTGGAAGCAGGAAAAATGGGCAAGCGTAAGTATCTGAGTGACTTTGACAAGACTAACATTATAGTTTCCGGTCAGTAACAGAAATGAATCAGCTATTTTTGTTTTTATGATCAGAAATCGCAGATCAAAAAATTAGAATATCGTGAAAATTTGTTTTTTAATTCAAAAAGGTAAACTTTCATATCTTCTATATTCAGCACATGTAAAGTGAAATATTTCAAGCCTTTTTTGTTATAATTTTGATCATTATGGCTTATACTTCATTAAAATCAGAAACCTAGTATCTCAAAATATTAGAATCTTTCATTTCGAGTTTGATTAAAACAGTATAAATACATGCATCTCTCAGTCTAGTTCAGTATATGCAATCAATCACAATCATTGGGAAGACTGCTGATTGGACAGTTGTCCAGTAGATGATCATCCAAAGTCCTTCTAATCATTCTCAGTATTTGAGAAACAGAGGAACAGGAAGCAGACTTCAGAACAGGTGAGTTCTTTTATTGTATATCACACTTTTCAGTGACCATTCACAAAACACATACAAGCGACGGAGTGTCACAGCTCTCTATCTCTCGTTCCTGACTGTCTGAAAGACACACAGAGACACAGGTTAATAGACAGCCAGTAATTTGACACATTTGTACCTCATCACATGTTACCTGCTGGTTCAACCTGCCTCCTCACCATTCACAGCCAACGCTCGACCACGCCCCTGCTGCCACATACCCCCAGTTAGACTCAGGCCGGGGAGCCGGCCAGCCTGCTGCCGACTCCCCACCCCCCCCAGGGGGAGAGGTAATCTTCCACCACCATCTGTACCCCCAGCCTGTGAATCACCTTGAATTTAAAGGGATGAAGGGCCAGATACCAATGAGTGATCTGTGCGTTGGTATCCTTCATGCGGTGGAGCCACTGGAGCAAGGCTTGGTCGGAAAAGAGGGTGAATGGGCATCCTCGCAGGTAGTAGGGGAGAGTGAGGACTGCCCACTTAATAATCAGACACTCCTCTATTGTACTGTACTTTGACTCTCACATGGAGAGTTTGCACCTGATGTACAGCACTGAATGCTCCTCCCCCTCCACCACCTGAGACAAAATGGCCCCCAGCCCTCTGTCCAACATGTCGGTCTGTAAAACAAAAGGGAGAGAAAAGTCAGGAGAATGCAACAGTGGGCCCCCCACACTGTTGCACTCTCCACTGCCTTTACAGGAGCAAAAGCCCTTTTGCACGGTTCCATCCACTGGGCTGGATCTGTCGCCCCCTTTTTAGTGAGGTCAGTCAGTGGGCTAGTGACATCCAAAAAGTTAGGCATGAACCACCTATAATAGCCAGCCAGCCCCAAGAACTGCCTCACCCCCCTTTTTGGTTTTAGGTCGTGGGCAGGCCGCAATTGCTGCAGTCTTATCAATTTGGGGACACGCCTACCCATGACCCAAGTGGAAGCCCAGATACCACATTTCCACCCATACAATTGCACACTTCTTTGGGTTTGCTGTGAACCCAGTGCACCTCAGCGACCTCAGAACCACCCTCAGATGTTATAGGTGCCGCTCCGAATCATTACTATAAATGATTCTCATCTAAGTAGGCCACCACATATGCGTTGTGGGGCTGGAGAATTCGGTCCATGAGATGCTGAAATGTCGCTGGAGCACCAAACAACCTGAAAGGAAGGATGACAAATTGATGTAAGCCAAATGGAATGGACCTCCCCAATTCACCGTGTGACCTCAAAGGGCCCTTGCCACTTTGGTGAGCAATTTGGAACTTGAGGTGGGCAGTAAAATGAAGACTATCTCCTGGTGCAAATTCCCTTAGCCATGCCCCTCTGTTGTACAAGTGAGCTTGACATTCTTGGGCCTGGAGCAACTTCTCCTGGGTTTTGTGACTCAGTGCATGGAGTTTTGCTCTCAGGTCAAGAATGTACTGAATTTCATTTTTACTTTGAGAAATCCTCTCCTCTCAATTTTCTTTAATGATGTCTAGGACACCATAGGGCTTGTGCCCATACAGCAGTTCAAAAGGGGAAAACCTAGTGGAGGTTTGTGGGACCTCACGCACTGCAAACAACAGAGGGTCAAGCCACTTGTCCCAATTTTTAGCATCCCCATGAATGAATTTAAAAATCATTTAAGTGTTTCGTTAAATCGTTTGACCAGCTCATCCATTTGTGGATGATTAACACTGGTACTAATCGATTTAATCCCCAATAATTCATAAAATTCGCGCAGTGTGTGACAAATATTGTGCCTTGATCAGTCAGGATTTCTTGACTGGATTCAGGATAATCCACAATGACTAATACAAAGTGATAGTCGCATGCAGATCAATCTAATGGCTGGAGAGAGATCCATGCCAATTCTTTCGAAGGGGGTTTCAATCAATGGGAAGGGTGCAATGGCACTTTTGGTGTGGCCACTGGATTCACCAGCTGGCATTGATATGCCACACACCACCTGCGGACATTGGTGTGAATCCCTGGCCAATAGAAATGGGCCATGAGACAATTCAGTGTTTTATCCTGCTCCAAATGCCCAGCCACTGCGATGACCTGGCGACTTGTCCAGGGTGTACCCTGCCTCTCGCCCATAGGCAGCTGGGATAGGCTCCAGCTTGCCCACCACCCTGTGGGACAGGATAAGCAGCTACAGATGATGGATGGATGGATGGAAATGCCCAGCCATAGGATTATGATGAGCCGCATGGAATAAAAAAAAAAAAAAAAAAAAAGTTTCCTGCAGCTCTTTGGGACCCACAACTGTGTTATCTTTTCTTTTTGTTTGAGTGTCCTGCATCACTCTATACAACCTGTCCTTAATAATTGAAAAGTAATAGAAGGAAAGTGCAAAGTTAGGCTGGAGGATTTGAGGATTACTTTCACTTGGTCAAAGGCATGTCTCAGAGACCAATCATGTGCCTGGTCCAATGGGAAGTCCCCTAAGGGATTCCCCAGCGAGAGAGGAGAGCTCGCTTCACTCTGTGTCATCATGACACAGAACTGATGCAGACATGCCCAAGACCGCCTCCCCAGCCAAAGATGCGGTGGGATTCCCCTGTGACGTGCTACTGCAGGACCCACCCACTACTATCTGTTTCATTAATATTTTAAACCCAGGCCAGTCAGTTCCCAAGATCAGCGGATGGGCGAGGCTTGGACTAACTGCCACCTCTACATAATGTTTTTCTCCCCGGAAATGAATAGTGATGGGCATTAATGGATATTTGTGTACATCACCATGCACACACTTAACCTTCACCAAATGTGCATTTCCCAGTGCCCCGCATTAAGTCAGGCTTTGATGTATGGAGGTCTGATTACAACCTGAATCCACCAAAGTCTGATGTTTACACCCTTGAATACTCTCAGCTATCCTGTATGCCCCTGCTCAATCAGGGGAAGCCTGAGGTGCATCAGGAATGCGAATCAGTAGCCCAGCCTCCTTGTGGAAGCACTGATTCTCCACCTTCCCTCCACATCTACAGACCTGCCTGGGCTTGTTTGCTGTTCTGGTGGGCATGGATGAGTTCATCTGTGGCAAGAGAGAGGGGGTTAATGGTGGCACAGACACAGAAGGAGAAGGGAGAGTGGAAACACGAGGATAGACATGGATGCAGGGAGCAAGTTTTGGGGGAGTTGGGCCCCTGTTTCCATGGGGCTGGAATGGGGGAGGGGCAAGGAGAGGGAGAAGGAGAAAGTGCAGGTGATTGAGAGAGAGAGAGAGAGAGAGAGAGAGAGAGAGAGAGAGAGAGAGAGAGAGAGAGAGAGGGAGTTATAACAGAGCTTGCTTCTGGATACACCATCAGATGATCCTCAGCCAGTCAGACTGCCTCCTCCAGTGATGTCGTTCAGTGACACCAGACCCACGCTGACGTTCCACTAGATAGCTGAGTAACAAACTGCTCCAGTGTCACTTGCTTGATGATAGCTTCAACGTCACACTCGCTGGCCAGAGGCCACTGTCGACAGTCATCCTGGAGCTGTTGGATGAATGCGAATGGCTGGCCTACTTTGCGGTAAGCCAGTATGCAGAAGTGCTGGCGCTGCTGTTCTGGGTCATACCCGACCTGCTGCAAGATGGCTTGCTTCAGGTGGGGGTACTCCAGCATGTTGGTGGCCAGGAGCTGTCGAGTTGCGAACTGGACTTCCCCCCCAACAGGAGCGACAGTAGGCAAGCCACCCACTGTGAGGTTGGCCACAAGCTCGTCTCCATGACACACTTAAACAGCTCGATGAAGGCATTGGTTTCATCCTGCGGCCCCATCTTTACCAGCTGGATGGGCATGCTAACCGCAGGAACACTGGCTGGAGCACTCGCAGACTGGACCCAGCTCCAGATTATCTGCCAATCCTCTGCCCAGGCTTCAAACAGACCCCAGAAGCACCGGTCCAGGTCAATGGACAGAGACAAGGGTGTGCTGCTGGTGCTGGAGGTCATCGGCAAACATATGGAAGAGTTCTTGGACTGGTTCGGATCCTATGGTAGCATTCATTCCTCAGTCCTGGGTTGTGGCACCAGTGTAATCATTCTCAGCATTTGGGAAACAGAAGAATGGGAAGCAGACTTCAGAACAGGTGAGTTCTTTTATTGTAGCATACTTTTCAGTGACTATTCACAAAACACACACACACTCCATGAGGTGTCACAGTTCTCTCTCATTCCTGACTGTCTGAAAGACACACAGACACAGGTTAATAGACAGCCAGTAAATTTGACACATTTGTACCTCATCACATGTTACCTGCTGGTTCAATCTGTTTCCTCACCGTTCACAGCCGATGCTCGACCATGCCCCCGCTGCCACAGTCCTCTTTTCAAATGAAAGTAAATTATGTATTTTGTTTGGAAATCAAGGTCCTAAAATCTGGAGGAAGAATGCAGAGGTGCAGAATCCAAGGTGTTTGAAGTCCACTGTGAAGTTTCAACTGAAATGCAAAATGTCTCAAGTGAAATGCAAAACTTACTTTCATCTGAAAAGAGGATTCTGAACCACCTGAGCAACAGTCCAGTTCTTTCTGTCCTTATCCCAGGTAAGATGCTTCTGACATTGTCTCTGCTTCAGGAATGGCTTGATATTAGGAATGTGACAGTTATAGCCCCTTTTCTGAAGATGTCTGTGCATGGTCGCTCTTGATGCACCGACACCAGCCTCAGTCCACTCCTTGTGAAGCTCTCCCAAGTTCTTGAATTGACTTGTCTTGACAATCCTCTGAAGTCTGTGGTCATCCCTGTTGCTTGTGCACCTTTTTCAGCCAGCCTTTTCAGTAATGACCTTCTGTGGCTTACCCTCCTTATGGAGGGTGTCGATGATCATCTTTGGATGACTGTCAAGTCAGTAGTCTTCCCAATGATTGTGGTTGCTTGTACTGAACAAGACAGAGATACATGGTATTTATACTGTTTTACTCAAACTCCAAATGAAATATTCTAATATTTTGAGATACTGGATTTTTGATTTTCATGATCTATAAGCCATATTCCTTAAAATTAAACCAAAAAAGTATTGAAAAAAATCAGTTTACTTGTAATGAATATAGAATAACTGAAAGTTTACCTTTTCGAAATAAATTACAAAAAATGAACAAGATATTATTTTTTTTTAAGATGGACTAGCATATTTTAAGACCTCTAAGAAACACTGCTCATTTTCTCACTTCATGCTCTTTCTTTTGTCACATCTTGATGGTACAACTGAACAATACACCTGTAAAATGATTGTTTGCATGTTACTCAAAGCACATTTCATTATCACGGGATATGATAGGCTGTTTATGAGTTAGGTGTCCTGGGCAAGACATTAAACTGCAGCCCCCTGCTGCCTTGTAGGGTTTGCTATCAGAGGCAAAGGCTAGGAGAAGGCGACTCCAAAACTAAACCCACCTGCTGCCTTGTAGGTTTTGCGTTCCATGCAAAGGCTAGGGGAGCGAACCCTGAATGAAAAATCACTGGAGTGGGGCCCCATCAGGCAACCTGATGATGCAAGCATCCTCATCTTGGCAGCTCCTGCAATGAAGTTGGAACCAATCATATCAGCTCTCACCTTTACACTGGACCACCCCAACAACGTGGAGAGGGGGGACTGGGTGCTTGGGTGACACCTTATCCTCCATATGTTATACCCAGGCTTTGCGCTCTGAAGAGGATACTCTAACGCTGCTTGCTTCAAGTGGCAGAAACAACACGGGAAGCAACAGTTACCAGTCATAAGCCTCATGCTTGTTTGGCAAAGAGGTAGGTGCCAGGGGTTGCTTCTGTCAGTGGGAGAGGCTATCGTAGTCTCACTGGGCAGCTATCGCCCACCTCAAGCTGGGCAGCCCCCAGCCAACAAGATGCTGCCCTGCTACAGTCCGCTAACTGCACTGGGTGTGTGCAGTTTAGGGTCAAATTGAAAAGCAGAGATTGATAAACCCTACACCACGAGCTACTAGAAGAAAACATCTTGCTCTAAAGTTGGGCACCTGGAACGTCAGGATGATGATGCCTGGCTTCACAGACAACTTACAAGATGTAGACGATGCTTGGAAGACAGCCGTGATTGACTCCGAACTGAACAGACTGCAGATGGACATTGTTGCTCTTCAGGAGACAAGACTTCCAGAATCAGGATCCATCCAAGAAAATAACTACATGTTCTTTTGGCAAGGAAAACCCACCAGCGCCAGAAGAGAGCATGGCACTGGATTTGCTGTTCGCAATGCACTACTGAATGCTGTGGTTCCACAAACAGAAGACACATGCTCTGAAAGGATTGCCAATCTGCAGCTCCAGACTTCTGTAGGACCAGTAAGACTGATTAGTACTTATGCATCCACACTGACATCATCCCAAGAAGCCAAAGACATATTCTATGATGACTTGAGTTCTGCCATCAGCCAAGTCTCCAACACAGAGCTCTTGTTCATCCTCAGCGATTTCAATGCCAGAGTAGGAGCAGATAACAACTCCTGGCCTATCTGCCTGGGACACTTTGGCATCGGTAAGATCAACAAGAATGGTCAACGCCTGTTAGAGCTCTGCTGCCACCACAGTCTGTGCATCACGAACACCTTCTTCAACTGCAAGCCATAGCACAAGGTGTCATGGCACCACCCCAGGTCCAAGCACTGGCACCAGCTCGACATGGTCCTCACCAAACGCTCAGATTTGTCAGCCGTTAGGATCACCCGAAGCTACCAGAGTGCCAAGTGTGACATGAACCATTATCTAGTCTGCAGTAAAGTGAAGCCCCAAGTCAAGAGGATCCACTGCTCAAAGAAGACTGGGAGACCATGCATTGATGTATGCAAAACTCGTATACAATAGAGAGTTAGCAAATTTAGAACTGCAGTGCAGGGATTTCTTATGGAACCTCCAACCACAAGTGCAAAAGAGCGATGGGAGCACTTCAGAGACAACATCCATGCATCTGCAATGTCCTGCTTTGGAAAGAAAACAGGAAATCAGCAGACTGGTTTGAAGCACAATCTCAAACCATGATACCCATCGTTGATGAGAGAAACAGAGTGCTAGCAGCCCACAGAGCATCTCCTAGTGACCAAATCAAAGAAACAATGCGTCTTGCCTACAGCAAAGTCCAGGCAACAGCTCGCCGTTGTGCCAATGACTATTGGATGGAGCTATGCAGAAAGATCCAAACAGCAGCAGACACTGGCAACATCAGAGGCATGTATGAAAGCATCAAGCTGGCTGTCGACCCTGTACAGAAGAAGTCTGCCCTCCTGAAATCCATAGCTGGAGACATCATACAAGACCGAGAACTCCAAATGAAGCACTGGGTAGAGCACTACTCCGAGCTCTATGCTAGAGAAAACCAAGTCTCAGAAACAGCACTCAACACCATCGAACAGCTGCCTGTTCTAGAGGAACTCGATGAAGAACCAACAGAAGGAGAACTACTCAAGGCCCTGAAATCACTTGCCTCTGGTAAGGCACCAGGAAGAGATGACATTCCAGCCAAAATCTTGAAATGCTGCCAGGAAGATGTTGTGCTGGAATTGCTAAATATTCTTCACTTATGCTGGAGAGAAGGTCAAGTGCCACAAGACATGAGGGATGCTAACATTGTGACGGTCTATAAGAACAAAGGTGACCATTCCAACTGCAATAATTACTGTGGTATCTCCCTCCTCAGCATCGTGGGAAAGCTGTTTGGCAGAGTCACCTTACAAAGGCTCATGGTCCTTGCTGAGCGAGTCTACCCTGAGTCACAATGTGGGTTCAGAGCAAAGCGGTCCACCATTGACATGATCTTCTCTGTACACCAGCTGCAGAAGAAGTGCCGTGAATAATAGCATCCACTGTACCTGGCCTTCATCGACCTGACAAAAGCATGTGACCTTGTCAGCAGGGAAGGACTGTTCAAGATCCTCACAAAGATTGGATGCCCCCCCAAACTCCTCAGCGTCATTGAATCCTTCCATTTGAATATGAAAGGCACAGTGGTCTTCGACGGCTCTGTCTCAGAAGTGTTCGAGATTCATAGTGGTGTCAAGCAGGGATGCATGCTCGCTCCCACACTATTTGGCATCTTCTCTGTACTCCTGGAGTACGCTTTTGGCTCTGCCACAGAGGGCATCTATCTCAGAACAAGAAGTGATGGAAACCTGTTCAGTCTCTCAAGACTTCATGCCAAGACTAAGGTCTGGACTAAATGCCTACGGGACTTCCTGTTTGCTGATGATGCTGTCATCAGTGCTCATTCAACTGAAGAGCTACAGTGCCTGATGACTCACTTCAGTGATGCCTGCAACCACTTTGGCCTCAATATAAGCTTGAAAAAGACACAAATCATGGCTCAGGGTGCCAAGGGAATCCCTGAAATCAAGATCGGTGAGCATACTCTGGATGTAGTCAACACCTTCACATACCTTGGCTCAACAATAGCAGACACCCTCTCTCTGGACTCTTAACTGGGAAAGTGCATCGGGAAAGCTGCCACAACAATGTCCAAGCTGTCCTCCAGGGTATGGACCAACAACAAGCTAAACCTGAACCAAGATCCATATCTACTGAGCATGCATCATCAGCACTCTCCTATATGGCAATGAGTCTTGGACGTTGAAAGCCCACCAGGAAAGGAAACTGCACACCTTCCACATGCGCTGCCTTCGTCACATCCTGGGCATCACCTGGAGAGACCGCGTCATGAACACTGCTGTGCTACAACACACTGGTATGTCCAATATGTACAGCCTGCTAAAACAGCAAAGGATGAGGTGGCTAGGGCACATGGAACACATGGAGGATGGCAGAATATCAAAGGACCTGCTGAATGGCGAACTAGCAACAGGCAAGCGTCCCACTGGAAGACCACACCTGAGATATAAGGATGTGTGTAAGCAGGATTTGAAAGCCCTAAACATCGATGCAAGTGCCTGGAAGCAACTAGTGCAAGACAGAGAGAGGTGGAGGAAAGAGGTGGGAAAGAGCTTTGTGGTGCTTGAAGAAACCATCGCCAACAAACATGAAGAGAAACGGCAGTGCAGGAAAGCATCACCACCAATACAGACTGCTTCAGCTTTTATCTGCATGAGCTGCCAGCAGGACTGTCACTCAAGGATAGGACTACATAGTCACAACCGCTGCTGCTCAAGGACATCATCTCTGAACTTAATTCCATAGTCTCCTGAGACTGACGGATGCCTACTAGTTATGAGCTAGGGAGGGAGTATGCTTGGGGTTTGTTCATGCAACTGAACTTTGTGTATTCATTGTGCTTTTCTCATGGTTTGCATTTAATACATTTAAGTGAAATTATCAAGCATTCTATCAAACAGTTTTCTAATTGCTATTGATGAAGCATCTATCTATGGTACATCTTGCTATTATTTTATCATCCAGGCCTAGTATGTCCTGTACGCAAGGTAATTAGTCTAATGGGAAGTCTAATTTCCTAAGGGAAATTAGACTTTAGCTTCACTGTAGATTTATGTGTAAAACATACAGTATGTGCTCTAATGTTGTAACCAAATATGAATACATTATTTGGAATGAACAGATATTGTGTTCTAAACAAATACAGATACAAATAGGATCCACGCTATTTGTTTTTATTTTATTTGTTTTTATAAAGCTTGCTAGAAATAGTCACAGGGCATCTGGAGGTGATACATCAGTCAGATATGTAGTTTGTGGGACAAATAATGACCATGTTCATTCATCTCAAATGTGTACCACTGTAGGATGCATTTACAGCAACCCTTGGTATCCTTAGTTTGTTAATATTTTGGGAAATAGTATCATCTAAATTTTTTTGATATCATGAGTAGATACAGACAAAAATGACAACTGCAAGAGCAGGATTAAAAAATTGTTCTGTGCACATGTCTATTTGAGACCAATTATAAACTTAAGTGATGTTGCTGAGCTTGAGGAACAGAAAGGAAGTAATGCTGACAGTCCAGGCATTTCTACCGCTGAGTTTTTTTTCTTTTTCAGTGTTTTCTAGTGTTTTTAGAGACAAAGTCAGTGTTCATATTTAATTAAAAAAATAAAGCCACAACCACTCTGTGTTGAAATCTGAATACAGTCACGGCTACAAATACAGACGGTTTGTCTTCCACCCCTAATGTGCTTGTGTATTACCTGCAAGTCCCAAAAGGATTGTCACTACTACTTTTCCAGCTGTGTTCATCATAGTGGAGAGCAATATTCTTAGACCAGATGCAAAGACAATTAGTTTCTGCACAAACTGAGGAGGCCCTGCTGGGGGTGCTTTAATTTCCTCAGAGCTCTCTATAGATGATGCCTCACTCTCCTCTTCATACTCTGATTCAGATGTTTCAGATCCTTCCTGAAGAAGCAATATAAAAGTCTTAGTTAAAAAGTACACATGTTCTTAGATGTACATGAAACTGAACCCTTGGGATGTAAGGGATTTTTTTGTAAAGGCACCAATGTTCATAGATTGACAATACACTTAAAGAGCATTTCGCAAAGCTGCCAATTAAGTTAATGCAAGCCTACTTTTGGTTCTTAATGAAGATGTACAAAAGGAGGAAATACAGTGGTGCTTGAAAGTTTGTGAACCCTTTAGAATTTTCTATATTTCTGCATAAATATGACCTAAAATATCATC
>JANZLB010000002.1:20866148-20876370 GCA_026167865.1 Notarius quadriscutis | reverse complement strand
TGTCCAGGGTGTACCCCGCCTTTCGCCCGTAGTCAGCTGGGATAGGCTCCAGCTTGCCTGTGACCCTGTAGAACAGGGTAAAGCGTCTAGAGATGATAAGATGAGATGAGTTGATCTTTGGCTGGACCGAGTTCAATATGACACCGCTCATCATCAGACTCGCAGTTCTCGAGATGGAATTGAATCGCTGTCCTGAATCATCCAAAGCACTTCCTGAGCATAAAACCCGCGCGCCATATCGCAACAAGTTTTACCTCCAAATCACCTAAACTATGGCTGAAAGATTTTATCCTGTTTACGGTGGGCTGTGAAAGAGAAACCAAGCGAAACTGAAAGTGATTATCATGCCGTTACCATGGGAATAGTCTTTTATGAATGCGCACTCAGCGCTCGGACTCCGGTATGACTGAGTAAGGCGACAGGTTTTACGTTTCATCTAATTTTGTTAATTTAAAGAATGTAATATTTTTCAGTGGGCACATAGGAAAGTTTAAAGTTTCTGTCAATATGTTTATCATGCTTGTATGATGGAAAAACTCGCAACGATGTTTATCTAAATACATGACCTACTCATGCTAAACCTGCCGAGCTTCGCCAGCGGAGTTCTCGACCCCGACGGTTAACAGAAGTATTTCCGATACATACAGTAGATCCCTGTTCAGCACAAGCAGCACATCGTGTAATACGCTTTGATTAAACTGATCACTGAACAGAATTATTTTATTAATTTGATGCCTTTATTCAGTCTTGAGTAATGAAATTCAATAAAGCCTTTCGGATTCAGTTCATACAGTCATGGACACATTACAAGCCCCAGTGTCCGTATGAAGCAGGTTATGCGGCCAGTTTTTTTTTTTTTTTTCCCCTCTTATGTTATCCAGCAGCCACATGCTTCAGAATCTTGTCACCAGCTGACTCACGATCAGGTCAACAATCAATCGGTAGAACAATTACTGTGCACAGCTGAGGGATAAGGACAGGACCACTCAGTTGTGTGATAACATTATTAAAATAAAATGCGGCGCAGAACTGGTACACGCAGTCACCTCTCTGCTCAGCATATCGGCTGGAGATGTGTTTGAGTTACAGTTAAGGTCAAAATTATTAGCCCCCTGACAGTCAGTAGTCAGTAGTGCCCCCTTTCTGTGCCACAACCTCTTTGGATAGTCCTTTACAAGGTTGGTACATGTCTCTGTAGGTATTTTGGCCCTTTCCTTCTTGGCAAAGAGCTCCAGCTGGTCCAAATTGCATGGTTTTCGGGCATGGACTTTTTTGTTTTGAGCATGTGCCATAGATTCTCAATGGGATTGAGGGTCTGGGCTCTGTACAGGCCACTCCAGGACCTTGATTTTGGTGTCCTTTAGGAAGTTTTGGACCACTTTCGATGTGTGCTTTGGGTTGTTATCATGCTGAAAGACCCAGCGGCGACTGAAGCCAAGACTAAGAGCAGATCTTGATGTTATCCCTCAAAATGTCAACATTAATCTTTCTTTTAATGATCCCATGCACCTGAACAAGGCTCCCTGTGCCTGAGGCAGCAAAACAGCCCCATAACATGATGCTCCCACCACCATGTTTCACCGTCGGAACTGTATTTTTGGGGTTGTAGGCCTCGCTCTTCTTTCGCCAAACAAAGGCAACATCCATGTGCCCATACAGCTCCAGTTTAGTCTCATCAGACCAAAGGACAGACTTCTAAAACTCATCTTTAACTTTCAAACGCGCACGGGCAAAGTTCAGTCTGGCTTTGAGATGCTGCTTTTGGAGCAATGGGTTTTTTTTCTTGTGCGGTGACCTCGAAGCTCTCCACGATGAAGAGCCCTCGCTACGGTCTTCCTCGAGACCTCAACCCCAGAAGAGGCAAGGTCAGCAACAATCATTTTGGTGGATGTGCGGGGATTCTTGCCAACATCCCTGATGATTTTTCTCTCTTGGGACTGAGATAATTTGTATTTTTGCCCACACCCAGGTTTGTTACGCACAAAATGGACCTCCGTGTACTTTGCAATGATGCATCGCACAGCTGTTCTAGAGACTGTGAAGCATCTAGAAATGACAGTATAGCCTTCCCCCTTGGTATGGGCCTCAACTATTTTCTTTTTGAGGTCCAGAGTGATTTCTTTTGTCTTCGGCATGGCTTTAAACGCAGACCCCTCTCAGAAATGTGTTCAACTGCCTCTAGGCCTGTTCCTTCGAGTCCCTTAAGTAACAATCAATGCTGATTTGGATGTTCAGGTGTTGTCTGGGAGCTAATTGACTGCACAGGTGTGGCTTGAAAGCTGGGTGTGTGGGGTGTTGTGTGTGTGTGGTTTTTTTTTTTTTTATTTAAAGCAAGAAAATTGCATGGGGGCTAATAATTTTAACCACCCCATTTTTTACTATACTTGAGATTAAGGATACTTGAATATTAATCTTGCATTCCAAAATGCACCAGGTACTACGGAATAACACTTGTGAATGGTTAATATTTTAAAATTACATCAGTGTTACAAATTTTGGGGAGAATTTTATAATGCTCCCAAACTTCATGGGGGCTAATAATTTTGACCTTAACTGTATGCTTTAAAAAAAAAAAAAAATGGGTCACTTGATTAGCTATTACGTGTGGTAGACTGTCACAGACCATTAACAAAAGTTTGTCACTTTCAGTTCAAGTATAACTCTCTTGTCTGTATGTTACTTAATGTCTTCTTGAAGTATTTTCTTTTGGCAGTATAGATAAAATATTGTCTTCAGCCATTGTTTTTGTCAATTTTTCTGTGAATGTGTATTTACATTTACGTTGAAATTGGTTCTTCAGCAAGCCCCGAGCCAGGAGAGGATCCGCGAGTCACAAGGGCGAAATATTTCATCCGGGATGAATTCCTGGTAAGTGGAAATAAAAAACAAAGCTGCTATGTACCACTTGTATTCTCCTGTAGCTCTGTGGTGGTTTGATTTTCTTATGACTGAAGCATACATTCATATCTTATGCTTTTTTTTTTTTTTTTCTCTCCTCAGAGGATCAGCACAGCAAGCGGTGATGGCCGCCACTACTGTTACCCACACTTTACATGCGCAGTGGACACGGAGAACATTCGCCGTGTCTTCAATGACTGCCGAGACATCATCCAGAGAATGCACCTCCGCCAGTACGAGCTCTTGTGATTGGATGAGCTCTAGAGGCAGACTTTTAAAGAGACGGACTTTTGAGAATCGTGTGTTTTGGCGGAGTTTGAGAGTGATGGATCGTCTAAAAGCTGTGGGCTATGGCCCCTTTTACACACAGACACACACACACACGCACACACATGCGCTTTTATCATGCTGTTGAGGACCAAATATCATGCCGTATCCATTTGAAGCAACAGCCCCATTTCGAGACAGTTAACCACACACACACACACACACACACACACACACACACACTGACTGAGACGTAACTAAAAGTTTATTTAAGTCAAGTCATATGATCATGTGCATACGTAGATGACACACAGACGTATCTAATTGCTCAAACCTGACAAAATTGTACTCCTACAAACACACAGCTTACAGTCTCTAGTTTTGCTTATTGTGTCCGCTCACCCACTCATCAGTGTGTGTGCCATAACACACACGTACATGCGCCCGCGCACACACCGCTGACCCCAGCAGTACCTGACAGTCTTGAGCTGATTTTGTGATGGCCCCACTGTTGGACCTGAATCACAGGACTGTGCTTGACTGTTTTTGAGTTTTCAGTTGGCTGGATCAGCTTTATTTGCCATCCCATGACCTCTCTTACGGAGAGAAGGATGATTTCTCAGCAAATGCTACAAGAGCAGGACAGGCTGCAGTGAGCAAGGAGGACACTTGAGACACAACCTTGTCGTGTGACTTGCTAGCTGGTTTTGGAATGATAAAACTTGAACGGTCGCAACTCTCCACTCCACTCCGCATCCCCACTCCCTTCTTTGATCTACTAATTTAATGCAAATAATTTGAGAGCACTCTTGCTTTTGGGGGGGGGGAAATACACACAAACACATACACAACAGGTAAAGATGACTTTTGCCAATGGAATACTGCTCCCTTCTACCGTATTTTCCTATTGGTCACTCTTGCCATCTTCCCAGTCCTCCTTTTCCTGTTCTCCTGCTCTTTCTTCCCCTCCAACCCTCTATTTTATTGCTGGACTATTATTCTTGTACAGACTGCAAAATGTATTATTTTGTACTTTATTGAAAAAAAGACTTGTAGAAGTTCCTGTGCCTTGATCACAACACTGCGTGTAAAAAGGAGAAAAAGAAAAAAAAAGAAAAAAAGAGCTAAAGGCGTAAGGTATGTCTGCGCTGTATTGCTTAGCCTCTTAGCCACCCTTCCAACCAATCAGTTGAGCCTCTTTGTTGCTCTTTCTCTCTCTTTCCCTCATGCCTCTGCTTCTCCCATGTTGTGTTATTCCAGATTGCTTTACATCCACATACCCCCCTGCCTGCTTCCTGAAGAGAGAAATAAGTAGAACAAGTATGGATGTAAAAACAAACAGCATCTTGGTTTTAATTGAATCAAGGAAATTTAACATCAATTGTGTGCACTTAATGGAATGTGCGTTACTGCAATTGCAGTCCTGTTCCCAGGGGCTGGAAAATGACCTTACTGTTTTATTTCAGTTTTAGCTTTAAGGTTAAAGGTGGTGGGGGTGGGAGGTGGCTATCCAAATGCAAAATCTGGCTTGTTTCTACATTATTCCATTTTTTTCCTAACTAAAGAAGAAGCCAAAATAGTTCTGTTTGACTCATTCTTGGTTGTGTCTCAAGGAAATCATGTTATTGCTTATTATTATTATTATTATTATTATTATTATTATTATTATTCGAGAGACTAGAGCTTAAAGAGGAAGGTAACCTCATTAAGGAAAGAAAAATCTGACTTGATATCAAATAAGTGTGGATTAAGATTTACCCAAATATAACCACTAGATGGTGACAAACTCAAGACAGGTTGTAACTCTGCATCCTGTCATACAATTTTTGCAGTCAGGTGTTTTTAAAAGTATTTCTTTATGCTGAGCGTCAATCATGCATTTAGAACATGCATATTAAATTTAGTCTTGTGTATTATGTAGGCTACTCGCCCATCTGGTTTCAGTGAGCTTATGAAAATGTATCGAGGCTCATTTATGCTCAGTATTCAATATGGAAGGAGCTTTCTGTCAGTACTCCTGCATTCGTTTCCTCCGTATTTGTGCACGTTTTCTGAAAGCTTATGATATGGATAAAATGGAGCAAGTCACTGAAATTCGTGGGGGCAATGTAGCCAATAGTTTCAGCAAAATGCGCCAAAGAAATTTTTGAAATGGCGGAAAGTTCTGAGGAGGATATGCGATTTAATAAAATTTTGAACATGGATATGATGGTTACAGTATCTGACGCTTCCTCTGCTTTTGCCGCCTCCTTAACAAGGACATTGTTAGAACCCTCTCCACTGTCATGTTTATCAGAAACTTTTGACTCTGAGCTGCCCTCTAGTGGATGTCTTGCTTACTGCAATGATTGCATCCTTTTGAAATGGATGTATTTATTTTTGTATGTAAAGGGAGCATAAATGAGCCCAAATGTGGGGGAGAAAGCTGCTTGTTAAAGATTGAAACATGCCTTTCAAGCCAAAATTGTGGTGATCTCTCAAAAAAAAAAATTTTGATTGGTTTGGGCATATGAAAAATCAGCAGTAACTGATCCTATGAAGCCAAATTACATATATAGTGGCATGTAATGCATGAGTATTACCTTCTTGTTTTCCATTTGAAATGGTCTCTGTACCTCAAAACTAGTCTGGACAGTCAAAACATTTCTTCACACAAATCTATCTACTGCATATATTCTGGAGTATCACCTAGGAGTTCGTGCCCTTTCCATTAAGTTTAATGGTAGTCTTGGCAAAGTGGCAGTAAGCAACGTCAAGTGTGTCGTCTTGTGAATTAAACATAAAGATACAGGTTGACCTCTTGTTTTACACACCAGAAGGAAGCCTGTTTTATTATACGGTATAACCTGTGGGAAAGTTGGAAGCATGTCTTGAAGCTTTTTCTCCATTTTAGCTGGAGCTCTAACCGCAAAAAGAAAGTCCAAAACTCTGGTCTGGGAGAGACCATTTACATAATGTATACACTATCCAGCCACTTTATAGGGGAACAGCTGTTTATTCATTAAATTATCAAATTAGCCAGTCATTTGTCAGCAGCACATTGCATCAAATCATGCAGATACCAGGCAAGGGCTTCATGTAATGGAGAAGAATACCACGTTTGAGTTCTGCCCCCATCACAAAACAAAAGGAATCTGGGTTTACAGTGGGAACAGACTCACTGAAACTGGACAGTTGGTTTTTCCAGTCTTAAGCTGTCCAGTGTCCATGTGCTCAATGACCAAAAGTGGTGGAACTTGATGTGGTCCTTCTGCTGTTATAGCCCATCCACCTCAATGCTTGACATGTTCAGAGTTGCTTTCCTGCTCACTTCCATTGTAAAGTGTTTATTTGGGTTGCTGTAGACTTCATGTCAGCTGGAATTAGTCTGGCCATTCTCCGCTGACCTCTCTCAACAAGACACTTCCATCTGCAGCATTACACTGCTGCTCACTGGATGGGGTGTGTTTTGTGTAATGTTTGTTATTGGAGAACAGCAGTTTCTAAAATACTTCAACCACCCCATCTGGCAACAACATGGTCTGTCACAGAGAGAGTTTTCCCACATCAAATTTGATGTGAAATATTAATTGAAGCTTTTGACTTGTATCTGCATGATTTTTATGCAATGGGTGTTCCTAATAAAGTGGCTGGTGAGTATGTCAACTGCCCTTTAAAAACTTGCCAAACATCCTAGAGGCTCTGCCTTAATGCAGTACTATTCCTCAAAGGTAACACATTTTCTGTTCTGCCTGTTAATTCAGTAGTTTATTGTACGAGGGCGAGTCAAATGAAAACCTGTGAAAGTGACCTGAGAATTGAAGCTTTTATCTTATTTCAAATCTAAAAGTTTCTTTACATGTCTGAAACAAAAGAAACTTTTAGATTTGATATAACTTTAAGACATAATGAACGTCATACATTTTATTTTATTTTTTTCCCTAGAGGGATCCAGACACATGTTAAGTGCTGTAACACTTGTACTGAGTGAAATGAAATTCTATAGAAAAATGGTATAGAAGGGGGGTGTTGAAACTCACCCTTGGAGCAGTTTCAGCAAGTCTTTCATGAGCAACACGTAGCAAGGAAATAGCAAGGACTGTTTCTCTGCTGCAGTGGAAGTCCACATCCTTTTTATTTTCTTTTTTTGTGTCCACACACTTGATCAGATTTTCACTGAAGTTTGACAGTGAGGTGGGAAGGCCGGTGCTCATTTGGGGGTGAGCAATATTTCGATGCCTTTTGACAATTCCTTGGGATCATTGGCCTACTGTGAGCTGTCCATTTTATCAACTGATTACCTTTTTAACTCTGAAATGTCCTGATATGTGATAAGTTTCCCATGTTATTTGAAAAACAAAGCCTCCTGGCAGTATGACATCCATAATATACTGTGCAAAAGTTTGCAGACCCTTGAAAAATGATGAAACCAACACGATTTAATGCCCATTTGTTTTCCGTTTGACACGTGATAGCTGTTTTTCTGATCGAACAAACGACTTGATTGTTCACCGCTGTAAATAAGACTTAAAATAAACATGGTAACCTGGTAACATGGTTTTGTCATTTGGCACCTTAAAGATTCACGTTTCAAAAGAATTTACTAAAGCATGGTAATAGGAGGCCGTGTAGCCTTTTGAACCTGTCAATACAGAAGGTTTTTTCCTTGTCTACTGTAATATTTTGGTCAAGTTCTAACTGGTTTTGATGGACATCTAAATGAATAAGTAATTCTGCTGGGTAAATAAAGTGGAAAATAGAAGTATGTTTTCATGCAAAAGCATGGGGTTTCAAACTTTACTTCACTGGAGAAATCGGGTTCTTTTGGGTGTTGGTTATTCACAGCTTTACACCAAACTAGTGTTTTGAGGTTATATTTTTTTGGT
Organism: Notarius quadriscutis; assembly: GCA_026167865.1. Lineage (NCBI taxonomy): Eukaryota > Metazoa > Chordata > Actinopteri > Siluriformes > Ariidae > Notarius > Notarius quadriscutis. The sequence continues at coordinate 20,868,340 of JANZLB010000002.1, read as the reverse complement.
GTAAAATGCCTTTTATTTTTTTCCCCTTATTTTAAATGATATTCATCCACTTGGTGTAAGGTTTCTGGGGAAACCTGATTTTAATTTGTACAAACGTTCCACTTGCATAAAATGTAGTCCGCTTTTAAAACATTTTCAGTTTGACACTAGTTTTGTGAGTTATGGACCTGACAAGTAATAGAAACTAATGCGTACAATGCAGCTGCACACTCTTAAGTGTTCCAAGATTGATGTAATCATACAGTGAAGTATATCCTAATAAAAACATTACCAAAACAGATTTGCTAAGTAGCATAGCTGAGGAGAATTTTATAAATGTTATACCATTTTGAGCATCGGTCTCAGCCACAAAGTGTGACAGTTTGACGATTCACGGAGCTGAGCACACGAACGATGGACAGATCATGGAGGCTGTATAAGATGACTGTTGAACAAGACTAATAAAAGTAAAATGTATAATGTCAGTGGGTGTGGTATGAAGATAGGACACTACTCTGTAAAGGTCCTTCATGATGATCAGGTTTAAAAAAAAAAACCTTCTGAAATTTTGTATGTTTTTATTTACTAGCTAGTAGAAAGCATATCCACAATTTACTCAGACCTTTTCTGTTTTATGTTCATAGATGTGTAGATGGGGTTTAAAAAAAAAAAAAACTACCCAGTCACTTGGGTTGCACAAGCTAGTGCATACTTGGGGCCAGTCCCAAGCCTGGAAGGATTGTCAGGAAGGGTGTCTGGCTTTTTTTTTTTAATCTATGCCAAATCAATTGGGGCTTCTCCCTGTATTCCTCCCCTGGCACAAACTGATCCATGTGGCAAATCAAATAAACTTAGGCAAGTTCTAATTAATTACTGCCTGACAGTTTTGTACAACTGAAGCTAAAATACTACCTTTTTAGTGCTTTCTACAATATGCAAACAGCAGAAAAGTTGAAAGTTAAAATAGGAACAGTTAGAAGTGAGCCAAGTGGGCCTTATTCATCAAGCTGGTTAGGAAAGGATTTTTGTAAGTCATTTGTATGAGCATTTACACACAATTTTACATTTTATGAAAATCCTCAAAGTTCAGAAAAAAATAAATTTACATACAAGACTAACATAAACCTCATCGAATCATAATTTGTAGTGAATTACTGCATTTTATATATGTATTACTCTTAAATAGCTTGTGTTTCACTTGCACAAATTTTAATAATGTTTTTACAACCCAGTCTTTTCACGCTAAAGTTATTTTAATTAAAGGAATATTTTATATGGGGAAAAAAATGGAGAAAGCAAGCAAATAAATCTGTGACGACAAATAAGAGTAGCCTTTCGATTGAGAAGTAATAGTAACATGCCCTGTCACAGGGCAACACTTTAATAATTTATTAGATCCAGCACCAAGTGACCTCATAAGTGCCTGATTTGGTATGTCCTCAATCTGCAATGTGATGTAGTGTGCCATCCGTCAGGCTTCCTTCTGACACATGCCCTCCTGCTTTTCCAACACGGCACCAGGGAGGGCACGTTCTGGCTGAGAATTGCTAAGACACTTTGCTGTTTAAAAAAAGTTTCCCTGTCTGATTTTTATATACTTTTATTGAGGGTGTGTGTATATTTTTATTAAAATCGTCCCAAGTGTTCATGTGAAACCAATGTTGCTCTAGATTTTGCCCTTTTCAGGTGCTGTTAAACTGCGAACATCTGAGTGTAAATGGTTAATTTTTAGCCCTGAGATAGATTGGTGACTTGCCCAGGGGTGTACCCTGCTTCTCAGCTGAAGTCAGCTGGAATTTGCTCCAGCTTCCCCTGTGACCCTGATAGATAAATGGTAAATAGATAATGGTATAGACGGGAGTCAAAATAGCTTCCATTTCTACCTTCTGAGATTTTTACTTATTTATAATTGGCCGTTTCACTTATGGAGTTATGTGGGCATTGCCAAATGCAAATCCGCTGCACCATGTGCACACCTGGTAATTTATAGGTGCTTGGCACTTATCAGAATGTACTAATGAGTATAAAGAAAATCCACGTTTTTTTTTTTTTTTTACTTTTTTTTTTTGGTGGGCAGGGGTATTTTACCATATCCAAACATTTCTGCAAAACTTCACTAAAAGATTTATATACAGGGGTGCTTGAAAGTTTGTGAACCCTTTATAATTTTCTATATTTCTGCATAAATATGACCTAAAACATCAGATTTTCAC
>JANZLB010000002.1:20686212-20701387 GCA_026167865.1 Notarius quadriscutis | reverse complement strand
AGAACATATTTACAAGAAAAAAGTCTAAAGACAAGGTTTTAGACAAGGCGTCATATGTCGTCATTAAGGGATATACAGTACATGGGTCGTCATTAAGGGGTAAAGAGTTAAGGTCCTGATTGATGATCATGTGACGAATCATTTAACTAGTTAACCTGTGCCATAGATCTAATGCTTAAACAATAGTCTTGTGACTAAACATGTAACACTACCACAATGAGATTTGAAGAAGTTGTTTCACGTGCAAGAAAGTTATTGCAAGAACTTATTTATAATAATATGAGAGACAGGATTTTTTTTTTTTGGAACACTCGTCTCTGATGCACGTTTCCACTGTCAAATTATATAGCACTATTCAGGCTGCTTATTGTAGACAGAACAAATGTAAAATATACTATATTTGACAAACTAAATTAACCTAATATTTTCATATCGTCAGATGAGTCACTAACGCCGTTAACGTCATTTGAAATATCTGAGATTCGTTGCACTGCTTATTTTCTGAGAGCCACTGTTACAATTGCTTAATGCACCAGCCATGTTACTAATAATGGGAAATTATCATTGCCTTTTAGAGAAGTATTATTGCAGATTCTTATGCCTCTTAAACAGTTATACACTGTGTAATTAATATACAGTAAGGAATAAAACACAACAGGGCATGCTGTTATTGAAAAATAATCAGTGGCGAGGTTGTGAGGCTGACCAACATGGAGCAGAGGGCCATCATCACCCTTAGGTTGATTATCCTGCACATCCTCAAGTGTTTTATTTTGTCTTATACCCTAGCAATTTGGAAATTATTTTTAATTTATTAAAGAACAAATACAGATCACACACAGTGCCCTCCATGATTATTGGCACCCCTTGTAAAGATTAATAAAAAGGGTTAGAAAAAATCCACTTTTTGGTGATGTCCTTCATCTCATACTGAAAAAAAGAGAAACATCTAACCTGTAACTGAAATAAATTTAAGGAAAAAACAAATCCCTTATCAAGAAATAATTATTTTCAACAAAAACACGTGTACCACTATTATTGAAACAGCTGCATTTAATACTTTGTACAACCTCCCTTTGGCAGTAAAACAGCACTGAGTGTTCGCCTATAACATTTTAGAAGGTTGGGGCTACAGAGCAGGACATCTGAGAGCATTCCTCTTTACATAACCTTTCTAGATCATCCAGGGTCCTCGGCCCTCTCTTGTGCACTCTCCTCTTCAGCTCACCCCACAGGTTTTCAATGGGGTTCAGGCCATGGGACCGAGATGGCCATGGCAGAAGCTTGATTCTGTGGTCAGCTAACCGTTTTTGTGTTGATTTGGACATACGCTTTGGATCATTGTCCTGCTGGATGATCCAGTGATGACCTCAGTTTTAATTTCCTGACAGAGGCAGCCAGATTTTGATTTAAAATGTCCTAGTATTTCATGGAGTCCGTGATGCCATTTACCCTAACAAGGATTCCAGGGCCTTTGGAGGAAAAACAGCCCCAAAACATCATAGAACTTCCACCATATTTTACAGCTAGGATAGGGTTCATTTCATTATAGCCATCCTTCTTTTTATACCAAGCCCACCTTGAGTGTTTATTGCCAAAAAAGCTCCGTTTTTATTTCATCAGACCATAGAACACAGTTTCAGTCAAAGGTTTAGTAGCATTTCGCAAACTTTCAGATTCTTATGTTTGTGGTTAACTGACAGAAAAGGCTTCTTTTTTTTTTATCTGGCATACCTTCCAAATAATCTGTTGGCAAGGAGATGGTGTCTGATGGTGGTTTTGGAGACTTGGAAACCCCAAGATTTTAGTTTTTCTTGTAATTCAGCAGCAATGATCCTTGGAATATATAATTTTTTGCTTCTCTTACAGTCCTCCTCACTGTATGTTGGGGCAAAATAAACTTGGGTCCTCTTTGAGGCAAGTTAGTAACAGTTCTAGTTGGTGTCCACTTTTTTTTTTTCTTTTCTTTTAATTATCGCTCTAACAGTAGAAATGGACATTTTCAAGTGAGTATTTATTTTTATAACCATTCCCTGACTTATCAAGGTCAACACATTTCTTTCTCGTATGATTTATGTGTTCTCGTCATTCCCGTATTGATGGATGACTAAGGCAATTTGGCCAAAAGATGAATTTTTTGTAACCCTTTTTTTTTTTACTCATCTTTATTAGAGGGTGCCAATAATGTGACTGTGAGAAAGAGCGATCGCTGGAATGTCCACCAATACAAGTTAGATCCTGTAATCTCTTACACTATAGTAGTTCTCTTTGCCAGCATCCCCCCCCCCCTCCCCGCTTGTGAAAAACTGAGTGTTATAATCTTTGACGCCAGTTCAAAACTTCCATAAATGTTAAATAAATGACTCTTTACAGAAATGGTCACCATATCAGCAATACATCTTTGTTAAATAGCATGCTTAAAAAAAGTTTGTTATATAAGCTTAGATGATGTGGAGTGTCTCCGTCATACAACTAACTGTGAATGAGCTGTTACTATAGAAACCATATTAGAACAAGGACTTCAATATAAACCTGTCTTTTAAATTACAGGCAGAACTATTGCTATATAATTGTTATAGAAAATTAACCAACACCTCTTCAGTAATTCAAGAGCGCTGTGGTATATGGATTGTAAGTGGGGAAATGTGCACAAAAATCAAAGTAAATATTAATCTTGAATGTGCCATTTTCAGAACTATCAGTAAAACAACCTTTCCACTGTGCAGCTTCGGTGTGGTTTGGGTTTTTTTTTCTCCCCTGTAGTAACAATTCAATTAAGTATTTCAATTAGTATAGGGTTTTTAACAATCGACGTTGCCATAAAAAAGACAAATTCAGCTATAGATGTTTTAGCTAATATAGTAACTTGGTTAAACTTATTAATTACTAAATCTTTTGTGCTGAAAAGGAACTACTAAATGTTGTGGCTCTCTAGGATCAGAGATGAAAAAATAATCTTCAGTGAAAACCATGATATCTTTGACATGCCTTTCCCTCTCACCTTTGCAGGGTTCTATGCTTATGCAACATCAGGACCCCTTCATACTATGAGGACTGGATGAGGAATCGAGGACAGAGGTGAAACAGCAGAGTTGATGGAAGGGAGAAGGGACCAAGCCTTCCTTTAGCCTAAGTGCTAAGAGGGTCAAGAGGATGAGCCATCAGGTTTGCATAATGCAAAGGGTATGGGGGCTTCTACTCCTGTGTCCCATGTCATGGGCATCAGAGCCAGTGGTCCTGGAACTGGAAGCCTCCATGCACTCCACTCTGCTCTCAGACATGCAGGCATCTATATCCAGCGTGTCAACAGTGTCAGACTCTGTCGCAGTGGTGGGTCAGATGTTCAAGATGAGGATCCCACTGGTGTCAGAAGACTGCCGTGCCATAGACATTGTGAGTTTTTGAAGACAAAATGGCAGGATGCAACTCCTTGAAAATTTTGTTATGATGTCTATGCAGTCCATTAACCATCTATGGCTCGAGGTCTGTGAAAATACAGCTTTATCTCTTCCCCCCCACCCCCCGTAAGTGGGATAATGAGGATATTCTGTCTGTCTCTCTCTCCTTTTAAACCATTTACCAAATTACCTTTTTCATCAAAGCTGTTGTGGTTGGTAATTTTAAAAGATGTGGTAATGTATTTAATGTGTTCCAGTAGAAGGTGTTAAATTTGCTATTTATGGGCTATTCTATTTGGACCCTGAGGATTGCCAATTCAGTCCATATTTATTATTCATTTTCTCTGCTAAAAGGAAGGACATCTAAGAGTAATTAATGAAGAAGAGTAAGGTGTAAGAACACAAAATAATCCTACTGCTACTATATGGATATGTGCACTGGCCTGATGATGCCAGTGGACAGCAGCATTTAATATTTGGCCCATGTCTCCTGAAACAAGTCCTACATTTAAAATTTTAGTCAGATTTCCAAATTATCACCACCACCTCCTGCATGAAATCTGTGATGGAAATAGAAACTGTTGCTGTGAAATCTGCAAGAGAAATATAATGATCATGTCACTGCAGAGCACTGTACACATTTCCTCTCTTAAAGGGCATGATCTTGCCAAAGGCTGCCTAACCATAGGTAAACCTCTTGATAATATATTCATTTAAACCCCCATTCTTTGCCATGTTACTGCCGGTGCTGATAATTTCTAAAAATACAGAGAAAATATAATGCTATTTATTTATTTTAACCTCGGGCAACGATCACAAAAATGGGGGCTTGTATCAGTTCATGTGGATCCACAAAAAACACTCTAGAAAATGTCGGCATCATTTTAATAAATGTATCATTGCAGTATGACACTGTTGATCACAATCACAAAAAGCATTCATAGAAATGCATGTGTGTGTTTTAAAATCTTAGTATGTTAAAAAAAAAAAATTGAAACTTCTAATCGGTCGTTAGTCTACTTGCTGTTGTTTAGTTGAGTCTGAATCTTCATGGCCTTGTGACTTCAGCATGCCAGTTCCTTCTATTGGGCACTGCCTTTCTGAGCCCTTTCAGATTCATGTTTATTACTCCAGTAATGCTGTCTATCAAACTCAGCCTCTGTCTTCCTCTTCTCCTCTTGCCTTCAGTTTTTCCCATCCTAAGATCCTTCTCCAATGATTTTAGTCTACTATCATTTGACAGTGACTAAGTTTGGATAAAATGTGAGAAAGAAAATAATATAATTGAAGGACAACATGAATAATTTATATGAATATATGATTTTCTTTTTGTCCTCTTTTCTTTATCTAAACAGTTGTCTGGGATTGGCAGTGCAGCATTCCCTGACTGGCTTTATTGGGACAGTCAGCTATGTCTTCTTCAAGGTCTACCACTAGAGGGGGATAAAGGTCTGTATCGGTTCAGCTTGTCTTCGGAAGCCTTACAAAATCATGATGGCAGTATACATAGTCATCTACTTCTCAGTGGAATCAAATTAAGTAGTAGCTCTTACACTAACGCCCAACAACCAGATGTCTTCATTATCACAGTAAACCCAGAAGATCAACAGGACATAGAACCTGTTCCACTGGCACTGCAGACACAGTCTAATACAACAAATGTGTGTATTTGTTCAAGTGGCCAGCCAGCCACTGTGCTAACTATAATACTGGATGCTGACCTCACAAAGATGAACTCCAGGGAGCGGCTGATGTTGCTGCAGAAAATGACTCACTTTGCTAATGAGCCACCAGAGCTATTGCGGGTCATGCCAGTTATTAACAACCGTTTTTTTGATATGACTGCTTTTATGGCTGGACCAGGTAATGCAAAGAAGGTGGTGGAGAATGGAGCACTGTTATCATGGAAACTGGGTTGCGCACTTGACCAGAACAACCTGCCTGATATTAGTGGTGTCCAGGTGCCAGCAAAAGATGGTACTATGTCAGTTCTACTGGGTTACCCAGTGGTCGGCTGGTACATTGTCAATAAGAAACCTCAGGTGGTCAAGCGAATCAGAAGACAGATCCACAGCACGCCAACACCTGTGCCTTCCCAGTTTCCTCCAACCACTCACTTAGTACCTGCAGAGCGTATTGTGCCTGCTCCAGCATCCCCTTTCATTGCTTACTCTACAAATCTGTTGGTAAATCCTGCCCGTGGTCCTTTACCTTTACCAGTTAAACCTACCATCCGTTTGCGGGATCAGATAGCTTACACACCTGTCCTGAGCCAACCTCTACCCACTCAAGTCTTGGATAGTACCAGCACTCTCCCCCTGCAACCAACAATGACTCGCCCTGGTTATGTGCAGCCTACTGTTTCTGTTACTCCTCCAACCACTCGCAGACCCAAGACCACCACCTCAAAAAAGGGTAAGAAATCAAAGATCACTCCAATGCCCAGAGAGCCAAAAATGACAGATACACCTTCCAGCAGTCCAGTCACTAACCAAAAGCCTCAGTTACACCACTCTATTGGTGAAGTGAATGTGTGGGTTGGGACATATTTTGAGGTGAAGATTCCAGCCAATACATTCTTTGATCAGGAAGATGGAAACACAGAAAACTTACGGCTGTTATTTAAACAGAATCTCTATGAGACATTGGATCATGGCTCTTGGATACAGTTTAACAGCAGCATTCAGCTCCTGTATGGCCTTCCTGACCAGAGCCATGTTGGCAGACATGAATTTCTAATGATGGCAATAGATAAAGAAAACTCAAGCACCATAGATGCTTTTGAGATTCATGTAAACCATTGGCCAGTTGATGACCAATCACCAGTTGTGTTTACTGCTCGCTTTCAAGGAGAACCTAAAATGCTGACTAATGATATCCACAAGAAAATACTATTTTGCAAGAAACTTGCCTTTGCACTGGGTGATCACAACAGCAGTTCTGTCACTCTAAGAAATATCTCAAGGGGTTCTATTCTGGTGGAATGGACCAATAGCAGCTTACCTAAGAATCCCTGTCCAGCAGAACAGATTAAGGAGATGTGTCGCAGGATTTCAGATGCTCAAGGTCATCCCACATCCATCTTTTACAGTGCAATGGAGCCAGAGTTCAAACCCATTAACATTGGTGCTCTTGGTGCTAACAAATGCCAAAGGTTCTCATTTCTGCCACCAAGAGATGTCACTGTTCCGGTGTCGCCAGAGAATATTTCTGTTCCTGTGCCATCCACAGTCACACCTTCATTTAGCTCAGGCTGGCATAGCAGCGATGATGTCTACTTGCACACTGTTATCCCATCTGTGGTAGTGGCTGCCCTGCTGCTCACAGCTGGTTTCATTGCAATGGTTTGCTACCGAAAGAAACGGCGTGGAAAACCGACTACAGAGGAACAGGCTACCTTCATCAAAAAGGGTGTTCCTATCATTTTTGCAGACGAGTTGGATGATGCTAAATCCCCACCTTCTTCCAGCATGCCATTAATTTTGCGTGAAGAGAAGCCACCTATGGCTCCACCCCATTACCCCAGTTCAGCCTGTGGAGAAATCCTAGAGGAATACATCTCCTTCAATGATGATGATGACCCCAGTGCTCCTCCTTATCAGCCTCCCCCTCCTTTTACAGTTCCTATAGAGGGCAGGGGTTCTCGACCGAAGAACATGACAGCCTATAGGTGTCCACCACCCTATGTGCCCCCCTGATAGAAAACTAGACATCTCTCAGCTGGCTAATAGTAGACATTTTAAGAAAAGACATCATAGTCCAAATATGGAATAGATAAAGTGACTGGTTTTGTGTGTGGATAAAGCCCTTAACATCAAGGCATGCTGGATTATTGTTATTCTGAATGACTGAGCAGTGTACTCAAATCTATAAAACATGGTATTCTACAGTTCCAAATTTTACAAGACCTTGCAGCAAACTCTGACTCATTTGGAATGTCTATCAGTTATTACAGAACAATAACTAGTATCTACAGGTTCAGAAAGAAGTTAAAGCCAATACTTGCTAACAGTATTTGAAAATGACAGACTGAAATATCTACTGCCCCTAAGTGTCACACAATCAGACGGTAAGCCAGAGCTCCTGAGCAAAGACGAGGCACTGCCTAAATACGTTTTATGTCTGTATAGTTGATGTTTCTGATTTTTTTATAATGATATTTTTTAATGTCTTTACTTGCCTGGAAGCAACATTTATATGGAGTATTGTTTCTATGTTATATAAAATAAAAGCAAACCACCGATTATATCAATTTGATCATGAGCAGCATCATAGGCAGATAGAGAGATTTGTGTAAATGGTTTCAGCCTAACATAGAATCTTCTTAACTATTGTATGCATTGCAGATCAAAACCTACCTTGTCATTAAATTTATCAAAGCACTGTAAAAGTTAATTTGCAGATTGACATGCCAGACTCTGAAATCCTATAACCACCACACTCTTTAATCACAGGTTTTAGACAATAGATAAGTAATTAACAAGCCTGCAGTCTCATTGTAGCTGATAAATTACCCAATCATTTTTCTAACCATGAATTCTTTTGTGGTTCTATCATTACTGTAAAAGATGTTTCAGTTGCAGCCACACCTTGCAAATAGACAACATCCCATTCTTGTATGACCCTTTATCTGCACTTATAATAATAAGGTGTGTCTCCCCCCGCCCTTCCATTTGTTGTATTGTGGCACTACATTTTGTGTTTGTATATAATTGTGTACTGGCTCCACTTGTGGGATAAAAATACTAGTACACTACAACTAGTGTAACAGAAAAGGGTTTTATTTTACAAATATTTCTAAGAAATATGATGATTTTTTTTGTGAAACCAAAAATGCAGTACATGTACTTTAGTGAGTCCGATTTAACTGGAATGTACATTGGTCTTGTGTTACAGTTGTTTTAGAAAGATTGGCCAGCAGAAGATGTGTGTTAGCTAAAAATGCTAAAATGACCATATCAAACAACTGAAATAATTCAGTATAATGTTCTTGCTACTTTGTTATAACTCTGAAAATGTTATATATATATAACACATTATATTGTGTGTTATAATAATAATCACAGACACTAGTGCATATAAAAAAAAAAAAAGAATATCGAGGAAAAAGTTCGGTTATTTGTAATTTAATTCAAAAGGGTAAACTTTCATATATTCTATATTCATTACACATAAAGATATATAAATATTTCGAGCCTTTTTTTGTTTAATTTTGATGATTATGGCTTGTAGCTCATGAAAATCAGAAAGGCAGTGTCTCAAATTATTAGAATATTTCATAAGATCAATAAAAAAAAATAATTTACAATACAGAAATGTCCAACTTCTGAAAAGTATGTTAATTTATACACTCACTGCTTAGTTGGGGTTCTTTTACTGTGAATTACTGCATCAGTGCGACGTGACATGGAGGTGATCAGCCTGTGGCACTGCTGAGGTGTTATTGAAGACCAGGTTGCTTTGATAGCAGCCTTCAGCTCATCTGTATTTTTGGGTTAGGTGTTTCTCATCTTCCTCTTGACAGTACTCCATAGATTCTCAATGGGGTTCAGGTCAGGTGAGTTGGCTGGTCAGTCAAGCACAGTCATATCATGGGTCAGCAAACCATCTGATCGCAGTTTTGGCACTGTGGGCAGGTGCTGAGTCCTGCTGGAAAAGGAAATTGGTATCTCCATAAAGCTTGTCAGCAGATGGGAGCATGAAGTGCTCTAAAATCTCCTGGTAGACAATTACATTGACTTTGGACTTGATAAAACACAGTGGACCAACACCAGTAGATGACATGGCACCCCAAATCATCACAGACTGTGAAAACTTCACACTGAACTTCAACCATCTTGGATTCTGTGCCTCTCCACTCTTCCTCCAAGACTCTAGGACCTTGATTTCCAAATGAAATGCAAAATTTACTTTCTTCTGAAAAGAGTACTTTGGACCACTGAGCAGCAGTCCAGTTCTTTCTCTTCTTAGCCCAGGTAAAATGCTTCTGACGTTGTTTCTGGTTCAGGAGTGACTTGATATTACGAATGTGACAATTCTGTGCATGGTGGCTCTTGATGCACTGGCAACAGCCTCAGTCCACTCCTTGTGAAGCTCTCCCAAGTTCTTGAATCAACTTTTTTTTGACAGTCCTCTCAAGGCTGTGGTAATCCCTGTTGTTTGTGCACCTTTTCCAGCCAGCCTTTTCAGCAATGCCCTTCTGTGGCTTACCCTGCTTATGGAAGGTGTCAATAATTGTCAAGTCAGCAGTCTTCCCCATGATTGTGGTTGCGTGTACTGAACTAAACCAAGAGATACACAGGTATTTTATACTGTTTTATTCAAACTCTAAATTAAATTCTCAGTTTGAGGTTTGTTTGTTTTTCTAAACTGTCAGCCATAATTATCAAAATTAAAATAGAAAAATGTTTGAAACATTTCAGATTGTGTAATGAGTCTAGAATATATTAAATTTTCACTTTCTTAAATAACTGATTCAAAATATTGAACATTTATGAACTTTCTAATTTGTTGATGTGTGTGCACGCATGTGTGCACTGCCTGGCCAAAAAAAAAAGTGTCACCATTTGGATTTAAATAGGCAAATACATAAGAGCCTGTGATTGGATAATTACTGCATTGATTGGGTTTCAGCTGGCAACAATTCTTTTCATCCTAACTAATGCAGTGAGTAGCTTCCAACACATTATAAAACCTGGAAGGATAGTGGTGAACCATCAACTTTGTGGAAAAAATGTGGTTGGAATAAGATCCTGACTGACCATGATCAGAGATCACTTAGATGCTTGGTGAAGTCAAATCATAAACAGTAGAACCCATGGCTATGTTTAATAGTGAAATTAAGACCATTTCCACATTCACAGTGTGATGACAATTCACAGGATTGGTACTAAACAACTGTTTGGCCATAAAAAAAAAACACTTGTTATTGAGCCTAATTGGGAGAAAAGGCTTCAGTTTTTTAGGGAGCATAAAGATTGGACACTGGAGCAATGGAAAAAAGTCATGTGGTTTGCTAAGTTCAGATTTACCCTATTCCTGAATGATGGATATGTCAGGGTAAGAAGGGAAGCACATGAAGTGATGCATCCATCATGCATAGTGGCTGCTGTACAAGCCTCTGGAGGCAGTGTTTATGTGGGGTTGATTCAGTTGATCAGGTTGAGGCTCAGCAACGTTATAGGGCAATAAATTGAAGTCAGCTGATGACCTGAATGTACTGAATGACCAGGTTATCACATCAATGGATTTTTTTTTTTTTTTCCTTCCCTGATGACACGGGCATAAAATTAGGGCACAGATTATGAAAGAGTGGTTCAGGAAGCATGAGGAATCATTTTTACACATGAATTGGCCACCACAGAGTCCCAACCTTAACCTCATTGAGAATCTTTGGGACGTGCTGGAGAAGACTTGCGCAGTGGTTCGAGTCTCCCATCATCAACACAAGATCTCAGTGAAAAATGAATACAGCTTTGGACTGAAATAAATGTTGACACACTGCATAAGTTTATTGAAACAATGCCATGGTGAATGCATGCTGTAATCATAGCTAAAGGTGGTCCAACTAAATATTAGTGTGTGTGACACTTCAGCGTCTCTTTGTGCCATCTGTCACTTTTTGACTGACCGCAGGCTCAATGGAAGGACTTCATTGTGGAAAGAAAAACTTTTTTTTTTAAAGCCAGACTGGAATTTACTAAAATGCATATTAACGAAGCTTCTGGGAGCAGGTCCTTTAGACAAATGAGACAAATTCAAGCTTATTGGCAAGTCACACCAGCTCTGTGTCCACAAAAGAAAAAAATGAAGCCTTCAAAGAAAAGAACACCATACCTACTGTGAATACTGTGGACTATTCTGAAGTGGCCTTCTATGAGCTCTGATCTGAATCCTATCAAACATCACCCTTCAAACCTGAGACAGGCTAGAGCAGTTTGCTCAGGAAGAGTCGGGCAAACTACCTGTTGGCAGATGCAGAAGTCTCATTGAGAGCTACAGAGATCGCTTGTTAGCAGTGATTACTACTAAAGGTTGTGCAACAAAATATTAAGTTAAGGGTACCATCATTTTTGTCCATACCATTTTCATTTGTTTCGTTATGTAAAATATTCAGTCGAATGAAAAATCAAAAAGTCTCATTTGTGTTAAACATGGAATAAACGATGGATGCCATTAACTTTTGTCAGTTTCAAGTTATTTCAGAGATAGTTGTGAGTGGGGTTTTTTTCTTCATGAAAGGGTACCAGCAAATTTGTCCACATCTGTACATTACAGCACAATGAAATTCTTTCTCTGCATTTAACCTATCTGAAGCAGTGAAAACGCACATGCGTGCTTGTGTACACACACGGAGAGAGAGACTGGCAATTTTTTTTTAGAATTAGAAGCCTTTATTTGACGGCTCTGTGTTACTAAGATAAATGCCATACTCTTGAACTGGTAAAGTCACAGGTGGATATTCGGTTTCAGTGCAAATGGTTGCATCCAGGTAAGCAATACCATAAGTTTTAAAATGGATAAATTGTTATAAAGTTTTATTTTTAATTTAAATATGCAGTGGGGCACATCAGGGCACTTGCCGTGATCAGCAAACGGCGTTTATTTTTGGGTTTTGTTTGACTTGAACTAAACTGAGATTGCCAAACCAGCAGATCAATGTAAAAGTTAAAACTAACTCAATAAAAGATGAATAAAATATTTTCAGGAGTGTTCTGTCAACATTAGCAAGCATGATGGTGGCGCGCACGTACGCAGTGACTTTGCTCTGATGGATTTCTGTTATGTTGTTGTTTGTTCATGTGTCGGTCAGCAAAACCACAAACAGCCGAGAATATCTTTTAAAGATTGGAACGGCATGTAGTGCATTAGACTTTACCTTGAACTTTCAATGCGACCAGATTCCACAGGGATCCCAGATACAACCGTCGGGATCCCAGTGGATCACTATACTGAGAAGCAGATGCAGGAGGCAGCACAAGGAAAGGAGACAGAAGCGGGGCTGCCGAGCTGGCGTGCTAACTAGGCTAAGGCGAGCGCTGTTCAAGCCCACTCTGCCCAGCGTCTACCTCACAAACGCCAGATCCCTCGGCAATAAGATGGACAAACTGGAGCAGCACAGAGGGAAGTACGGGACTGCTCAGTAATGTTCATCACTGAGACCTGGCTTCACACTGGGATTCCCGACAAGACTCTTCAGTTAGCAGGCCGCACAGCGCACCAGGCTGATAGGACAAGCAACTCCAGTAAGAGCAAGGGAGGGGGACTGTGCATATACACCAACAACCAGTGGTGTACAAATGCAACCGTCACTGATACACATTTGTTCAGCAGATGTCGAATACATCACAGTGAGATGTCGGCCGTTTTATCTGCCGCGAGCGTTTAGTGGTTATCATGATGGCTGTATACATACCACCAAGCGCCAACACTGTGTTGGCACTGGACATACTGCTAACTGGAATTAGCATATCACAAACTGCTCATCCAGATGGGATTTTCATAAGAGCTGGGGACTTTAACCAAGTGAACCTGAGGTCTGTCCTCCCTAGATTGTACCAGCATGTGAACTGTCCTACGAGAGGTTCAAACACACTGGATCATGTCTACACCAACATTAGGGATGGGTATAAAGTCTCCCCTCTCCCCCACTTGGGCCTGTCTGACCACCTGTCCCTGTTTCTCACACCAGTATACAGACCTCTCATTAGTACATCAAAACCTAGTGTGAGAATCATAAAGACATGGCCTGAGGGGGCTTCATCTCAACTTCAGGACTGCTTTGGGTGCACATGTTGGGACTTATTTGCACAACAAGATATTGATGACGATACATCTACTGTCCTGTCTTATGTTAAGTGCTGTGCCAACTGTGTTACAGTGGACATGCGTATCAGGACCTTCCCAAACAACAAACCGTGGATGACAAAGGACGCCAAGCATCTATCACCGGAGCACAACTCTGCCTTTAGATCTGGGAACAATGATCTCTACAGCATGGACCAACCTCAAGATAGACATCAGGAGGGCCAAGGCAGACTACAGGCAGAGGATAGAGGGACATTTCAATGATGGAGACCCACGGCGGACATGGCAAGGCATTCAGAACCTCACCAAGTACAAAGGCAGAGATAATGCAACAACAAGCAGCAGCGATTCTCTTGCAGAGGAGCTGAATCATTTCTTTGCTTGATTTGAGGTGGATGATGCAGAGATTAGGAAGAAGCTGATACCAACACTGGCCAGCCCGACACTGAATGTCAGTACTGATGTCAAGAAAGTGCTCTGTGGCATGAACACCAGGAAAGCTGTTGGTCCTGATGGTATACCAGGGAGAGTACTCAGAGACTGCGTAGAGGTATTCTGTAAAATCTTCAATCTCTCCCTGTCTCTATGCACTATCCTGAAATGTCTGAAGTCTGCCACTATTGTGCCCATACCTAAGAAGACATGTACCGTATTAGCAGCCTAAATGACTTCAGACCAGTTGCTCTTACCTCCACTGTTATGAAGTGCTTTGAGAAGCTGGTCTTGAGTTATATCAAAGCAGCACTCCCACCCACCCTGGACAAGCACCAGTTTGCATATAGAGTAAACAGGTCAACTGAAGATGCCATTAATACAGCACTACATACCGCTCTGTCCCACCTGGAACACCCTAAAACATGCGTGAAGATGCTGTTACTGGACTTTAGTTCAGTATTTAACACAATCATACCGAGCAGAATGGAGAACAAACTGCTGGACCTGTGTGTAAATCAGCACATGTGCAGCTGAATCAGAGACTTTTTAACCAACCGTTCTCAGGATGGGGACTTATCACTCCTCCTCTCGGACAATAAACACTGGGGCCCCGCAAGGGTGCGTGCTGAGTCCTCTCCTGTTTTCCCTTTATCATACACGACTACATACCAACCTAGAGCATAAATACCATCATTAAATTTGCAGATGACACTACTGTAGTTGGCCTGATACACAATGGTGATGAATCCGCATACAGGGACGAGGCCCGCAGACTAACAGACTGGTGCTCCATGAACAACCTGGCACTCAACACCTCCAAAACCAAGGAGATGATCATTGATTTCAGGAGACCACACGAAGGCCTTGCTCCCCTATAGATCAGGGGTGATGCAGTTGAGAGTGTCCTCATTTAAATTTCTGGGCACACACTTCACACAAGACCTCAGATGGACTACAAATATCATTGCCCTGGTGAAGAAAGCATAGCAGTGACTGTATTTCCTTTGGACATTGAAAAGACTGGACATATCACATCAGCTGCTTCTTTCATTCTATCGCTGTTCTATTGAAAGCATTCTCACCTATGGCATGCTGGTGTGGTTTGTGAGCTGTACAGCAGCTGACAAGAAGGCTCTAAAGAAAGTAATGACAGCAGCACAGAAAATTATTGGAACTCCATTACAAACATTACAGGACATGGTACCTCTGCCGCGCAACCAGCATCATTAGAGACTTATCACACCCTGGTCACCATCTTTTCAAATCTGTTGCCCTCTGGGAGGCGCTTCAGGTCCTTAAAAACTCACACCTCCAGACTTAAGAACAGTTTGTATCCAAGTGCTATGAGAGAACTAAACTCTTAGAACTGATATTCTGAAGTGAAACCCTGAAATGGGGGCGTGGTGATGTCCCCCGAAAATATTTTAATAACATAAAAATGCAAAACCCTGCATTCTAGTGCACTTTAGTACTTATTTTCACTAAAACAAGTTATAACTTTTAAGCCTTTTTCTTTCATGTACATTAATGATTAA
>JANZLB010000002.1:20516596-20527271 GCA_026167865.1 Notarius quadriscutis | reverse complement strand
CTTTCGCCCGTAGTCAGCTGGGATAGGCTCCAGCTTGCCTGCAACCCTGTAGAACAGGATAAAGCGGCTAGAGATAACGAGATGAGATGAGATGTCTAAATGGAAGGTATGTGACTGATCAGAACAAAATAAATGACCAGATGTGGTTTTACATGCCAACTTATAATCATATGGTTTGGTCCTAGAATGAAACAAGCTATCTTCCCTTTTTTTGGTGGACTCATTAATATGTTGATGAGCTCTGCTCTGACTAGTTGGTTTACAGGAAGGCGGTTTGTCAGCCTACAACATTTATAAGAGGGAGCTGATATGATGTACTCTTAAATGCAACTGAACTACTTATCTTCTGAGTTATGTCTTTGATTCCCCTTCCAACTAAGGGGAAGCTGTGTGCAGAAATATTGCATAGAGGAACTGCTTCCAGTTATCACATTGTATAGTCCACAAAAACTAACACAAAGCAATACCATCATGCAGACTGATCTGATAGCCCAATGAAATCTATAGCAATTCTTCTGAAGGGGATCTTGGTAATAATAAGGGGTACAATGGTGCCTTTGGGGTGGCCAGTGGATTCACCAGCAGACATTCGTGACGTGCCATGTACCACCTGCGAACACTGCTGTAAATGCCCAGCCTATGGAAACAGGGTATGAGACATTCAGTTCAGTGTTTTATCCTGACCTAAATGCTCTGCAATGGGATTATGATGAGCCACATGGAATAAATGTTTCCTATGGCTCTTTGGGACCAACAAATGGGTTGTTTTTTCTCCTGTGCGAGTTTCCTGTATCACTCAATATAATCTATTTTTAATAACTGAAAAGTATGTGTAGGAGACCACAACGGTAAGCTGGAGGTTTTGACCATAGACTCTCACATGGTCAAAAGCATGCTTCAGGGTTTCGTCCCACAACTGTTCTAATGGGAAATCCTGAAGGGTAATCCCTGCAGAGTATGGAGTGGCAGAGCCCTCCCCACTCTCCATGCCCCCCTTATGCAGACAGCCCTATGACCGCCTCTCCAGGTAACGCTGCACTGGAATCCCCCCAAGTTTTGCTACACCGGGACCCATCCACAAATAAATGCTTTACTAATATTTTAAACCTGGTCAATTTGTCCCCGGTTATTAGTGGATGGATGAGGTGAGGGCTAACCACCTCACCTCCATACTATGCTTTTCACCCCTATATTAGTGATAGGCACCCATGGATATTTGTGAACATCCCCATGTACACCTTCATCAATTGTGTTTTGATGAACTGTGGTCTGATTACAACTCGAGTCTACCAAGGCCTGATGTGTATCCCCTTGAATATTACTGCCACTTGGTATGCTCCTGCTCAAGCAGGGGAGGCCTGAGGTGCATCAGCAATGCAGATCAGAATCCCCACTTCCTTAAAGGGATGCTGATCTGGGAAATGCCCAGCTTTTGCCCAGGCCCTACAGACCTGCCAGAGCTTTTTCCCCAGTCTTGGTGAGCATGGATGGTTCCATTTGTGGAGAGAGAGGGAGCTATTGGCAACATTGGCATGGAGGCACAAGGGGGTGAGGGTAAATAGGGAGGGACATGGGTTCAGAAAGTAGGCTTCGGGGGAACTGGCCCCCATTTCCATGGTGCAAGGGTAGGGGAGTGGTGAGAAAACAGAAATAGAAAAGAGAGAGAGAGAGAGAGAAGGGACGTCTGCTCCCAGAAACACAGATAGATGGTCTTCCATCAGCTGAACTGCCTTCACCAATGACATGACATGGTGGCACTGGGCCGAGGTGGATGTTACTCCCAGCAGTTGAATGACAAACTACTCCAGTATCACTTGGTCAATAATGTCCTTGGCATCAGACTCTCCAGTTAGCAGCCACCATTATCAAGTGTCTTGGAGCTGTGTGGCGAAGGTGATCTGTACTTGATGTGACATCCTTGAAATGCAGCCATTAAGGATCCTTCCTTGACATTGAGAAACACCCTATGTTTTCAATATGGCCTATCTGGCATTCGTCTGAACAGATCCCTCTCCTTAATTGACCTGCATGGGCAAAAAAACAATAGGCTTTTCTGGCCTAAACAGTTATACCCACTGGGGAGCTCCCCCAAAAACTCCATACCTTCAAGGGCTTTTTTCTGTTTGCATTTGCACCATGAGTAGGAATGCTGAAGTGACATAAGCTGGCTTGCTAACGTGACATTAGCTGAAAATGCTAGCAAAGACTTTTATACACTGCAAAAAATTGAAAACTGAATTTGAGGAGAAAAAGTTACTTAATACTAGTGAAATTACTTTCTGCATGGACAGATAAGACATCTTAGAGTAAGTTGGTTGCAATCTAGAATTAGGCTTAATAATCTCAGAATTGGTGCCTTGTATTCTTCTAATAGGAAATGCTAGATAATTTCATCTATTTTCAAGACATTTTCACTTGTTAAGATATTATTTTTTGCAGTGTATTTCACTTAGATGCATCAAAATCATGCTGTATTTCCTCCATCACATATATGATCAATAAAGCTTGGACTTCTTTGTTGGTCTGTTTGTCTGTTTTTTTTCTATCGTTTTTAATGTTAACTTTAAGAACTGTTGTTTACATGGCTAACTGTGACAGCAGAAGCATGGTCAAGGGCCAGTTTGTGAATGGAGAGTGAAGCCGGGGAAGGTTAGGGGCAAAGTGGAAGCACCTGTTGTGGATTAATGTGCTGTATCTGTGTGTTTCTGTGCAGTGATAGTGAGCAGATAAAAGGGGGAGAGGAGCAGAGAGTCTGTCATCTTCCCTGGGCTGAAATCACACTGTAACAACAAGTTTAGTTAAGAAGCACTGAAAAGCGTGTGTGGTTGTGTTTAAAAAATAAAAAAACAAAAAATGATTCTCAACCCACCTGCCAGTTCATTCAGCATCCACCATAATCAGGGAAATGTTACACTACTGCCAAAAGCCAGGATGCTGAAAGGGAACCATCACCATGTAGTCCTCCCTGTTTAAAGAGCTGGTCCATGCCCTTGCCACTACCCATCAGAACCAGCACCAGGCACTGGTCATGATGAGGACGGAGAAGGAGCAGCACTTGAGTCTCTGCTGCAGGCCCAGCAAGAAGACTGCGCCTCATCACCCCAGCAGGTCAAGTCAAGTCAAGTTTATTTGCATAGTGCTTTTAAGAACAGACATTGTCGCAAAGCAGCTTTACAGGAAATTAAAAACTTTAAACATGAGATAATTTTATCCCCAATTTATCCACTAATTTAAGCAGGTGCACCAGCCCTGGAGTCTTTGGGTTTCACCCATGTCTTCCTCACAAAAATGGGGTCGCATGATGACTCGGAGGCTTTCCTGGAGCTCTTCGAGCAAACTGCAGAGGCGGCGGGGGGACAAACAGCGAGTGGCCTGCCTGTTACCACTCCTGACTGGCGAAGCATAGCTCATGGCTCAGCAACTGCCTGCAGAGAACTGGCTAGTTTATGCAGGTCTAAAGCATGCAGTCCTCCAGGGAGTCAGCTGCTCCCCAGAGCAACACCGGCAGCGCTTCCGTGCCCTATCACTGTTAGGAGGTTGGCTGGCTCTTCACCTATGGCCAGTAGCTGCAGGACACCTGCTGGCAGTGGTTGAGGGCAGAGGACCACAATGTCAAGGGAGTCATCAACGTGGTGGCACTGGAGCAATTCATCGCTTGGCTGCTGAGGGGGACAGCGGAATGGGTCCAGTGCCACCACCTGACATCACTGGATCAGGCCATTGAGCTGGCGGATACCCCCCTTGTTCCTCCCTTCCCTCCCATCCTGCAGAAGCGGGGTCCAATTCCCCTGCAGCTAGCTCCCTGAGCCTGTGGTTCCCCTTCTCCCACTTCCCCTTATGTTTCTGTGTCTTCCCCACAGATGAGTGCTCCTCAGCCCAGCAGTGCAGAGTTGAGGCCTGAGCTGGTGTGCTGCTGCTGTGGGGAGCCTTGGCACTTCCAGGACCAGTGCCAGGTGGTGAAGGTGGGGGCAGTGGTCTGGATCCCTGATGCACCAAAAGCTGCCCCCGATCAAGCTGGAACATACCACATACCGGTGAGTATTCAAGGGGGTACACATCAGGCTTTGGTGGATTCGGTTTGTAATCAGACCTCCATACATCAAAGCCTGATTCAATGTGGGGCACTGGGAAATGCACGATTGGTGAAGGCCAAGTGGTGCATGGTGATATACATAATCATCCACTAATGCCTGTCACTATTCACTTCCAGGGAGATAAGCATAGTGTGGAGGCAGTGGATAGCCCAAGCCTCATCCACCCACTGATCTTGGGAACAGATTGGCTGGGGTTTAAAACCTTAATGAAACAGATAGTAGTGGGTGGGTCCTGCAGTAGCATGTCATGGGGGAATCCCGCTGCAATGTTTGCCGGTGAGGCGGTCCCAGGGCCGTCCGCATCAGCTCCACATTATAATGACACAGAGAGCGGGGAGAGCCTTCCTCCTTCTCAAGGGAATCCCTTAGGGGATTTCCCATTGAAGCAGGTGTGTGAAGAGTCTCTGAGACATGCTTTTGACCAAATGAACATAATTGAAGGCCAAATCCTCCAACTTGACGTTGCACTTTCCTTCCTGTACTTCTGTATTATTAAGGATAGGCTATATTGAGTGACACAGGACACTCAGATGAAAGGAAAGATGGCACAGTTGTTGGTCCCAAAAAGCCATAGGGAACTTGTATTCCCATGGCTGGGCATTTGGGACAGAATAAGACACTAAATCATCTCATGGCCCATTTTTATTGGCCAGGGATTTGTGCTGATGTCCACAGGTGGTGTCCGGCATGTCGTGAATGCCAGCTGGTAAATCCAGTGGCCACAACTAAAGTGCCATTGTGCCCATTACCACTGATTGAGATCCCCTTTGAAAAAATTGGTATGGATCTCATCAGGCCATTAGATAGATCTGCACATGGGTATTGCTTTGTGTTAGTCATAGTAGATTATGCAATGCGATACCCGGAAAGAGTGCCTCTCTACAATATCTCAGCATGCAGTGTTGGGGAGACACTCTTCTATGTTATCTCCTGAGTCAAGGCACTACTTTTATGTCACGCACACTGCATGAATTGTATGAATTATTGGGGATTAAATTGATTCGTACTAATGTTTATCAACTGCAAATGGATGGGCTGCTCAAACAGTTTAACCAAACACTTAAAAATATGATTCACAAGGTCATTCATGGGGAAACTAAAAACTAGGCAAGGTGCCTAGACCCTCTGTTTTTTGCAGTGTGTGAGGTCTCACAAGCCTCTACCAGGTTTTCCCCATTTGAATTGCTGTATGGGCACAAGTCCCATCGTGTCTTAGACATCATTAGAAAAAATTGGGAGGAAGGGCCTTCTCAAATCAAAAATGAAATTCAATACGTTCTTGACCCGAGAGCAAAACTCCATATACTGAGTTACATAACCCAAGAGAATTTGCTACAGGCCCAAGAACATCAATCTCACCTGTACAACAGAGGGACAAGGCTAAGGGAATTTGCACCAGGAGATAAAGTCCTCATTTTACTGCCCACTTCAAGCTCAAAATTACTCGCCATATGGCAAGGTAAAAGTAAGTAAGTAAAATTTATTTATATAGCACTTTTCACAGACAAAAGTCACAAAGTGTTTTACAAAAGCAAATAAAATAGAAATAACACAAATACAATCACAGTAAAATAAATAACACACAACAACAACAAGTGCATAAGGAACAATAAGAAATTAGCCAGGAGTTTACCCAAATGCTTGTTTAAACAAGTGAGTCTTCAGCTGCCTTTTAAAACAGTCCACAGAGTCAGTGAACCTGAGGTGGGTGGGCAGGGCATTACACAGTTTGGAGCGACAACCTCAAAAGCTTGGTCATCATAGGTCTTTAAATGAGTGCATGGAACTGACAAGAGGTTTTGTTGTTAGATCTAAGGGAACATGCAGGTGTATGGAAATGATTTAAGTCTCCCAGATAAGCGGGGGCTTAGCCATGAAGTGCCCTATATGTAATAATAGTAAGAATATTAAACTGCATCCTGTAGTAAACGGGGAGCCAGTGAAGGAAGATGAGCAGAGGGGTGATGTGACAGTGCCTGTTGGAGCTTGTAAGTAACCTAGCAGCATGATTCTTAATTGACTGTAAGCTTGATTAAGACAGATTCATTAAGGGAGGAAAAAATGCATTGTAATAATCAGTGTGTGAAGAGATAAAAGCATGTACCAGCATCTCCAGTAATAAATATGATACCATAGATCTAAGTTTACTAATATTACAGTTTAAAAAAAAACAGCATTTAGCCAGATGTTTGACATGAGAGTCAAACAACAGAAACTTATCAAATGTTACCCCTAAGTTCCTCAGGCTCAAGTGAACAGCAGGTGAGAGAGTCACAATGTATTGTTTGATCATATGTATAATGTTGTCTGGAGCAATAATTAAGACCTCCATCTTGTCTGTATTTAATTGTAAGAAATTTCCTGCCATCCAGTCTTTGATAGCATCCAGGCAATCTAGGAGCCTACAGAGCCTAGATGCCTCATTGGGTCTGAATCTAAAATGGATCTGTATATCATCTGCATAAAAGTGATATGTAATATTAAAACTATTTATAATTTGTCCCAGTGGCAACATGTAGAGGGAAAAAAGTAAGGGGCACAAAACTGAACCCTGTGGAACACCACAGGACAGAGGGGGAAGAAGCAGAGACAAAATCCCCAATGGGGACAGCAAAACATCTATCCGTGAGGTAGGAGGTAAACCAATTTAAGGCAATGCCTGATATGCCCACCCAGTCATATAATCTCTCAATCAGGATCTGATGGTCAACAGTGTCAAAGACAGAGCTAAGATCCAGGAGCACTAATACAGAGCAATCGCCTGCATCAGAGACCATCTGAATATCATTTTTAATCTGCATAAGGGCAGTTTTTGTAGAATGCCATTTCTGGAAACCAGACTGGAATTTATTATAGAGATTGTGACTCTCCAGTGCAACTGTAAGCTGGTTAGCAACAACCTTTTCTAGAATTTTAGATAAAAATGGAAGTTTGGATATGGGCCTATAATTGTTGACCACAGAGGGGTCCAAGTTAGGTTTCTTTACTATAGGTTGATTAGTGGCATGCTTGAGATAGGAAGGGACACATCCTGAAAGACAATGAAGAATTAACAATAGCTAGTACTGCAGGCCTGATGGGAGGCAAGACCTGAGTGAATAGAGAGGATGGCAATTTATCTTGAGAACTGGAAGATAATTTAATTGTCTTGATTAAACTCAGAAGGTCATGTAAGCTAAGGGGGTGAAATGAATCCAGAATAGTAAGAGATGGGGAGAGGCCACTACTAAGTGAGCATAAACCAAGCTGAATACTGGATCTCATAGCTCTTATCTTATCAACAAAAAAGGTAAGAAACTTACGGTCATTTTGAGAAAAGCTTGGTAAAGCTTTAGTGGATGGTGACACAGTGTTTTTAAGAGTGTCAAATAAAACCCTAGGATTTCTCTTTGATGAAGAGATTAAATTTGCAAAATAGGCAGACTGAGTTTCCTTAACTAAATTATTAAAAGTATGCATGAGTTCTTTAAGGTACAGGAGATATACTTCCAGTTTAGTAGTTTTCCACAGGTGTTCAGTTCTGCGACACTTCCTTCTTAGACAGCAGACAGCATCCATCATCCATGGTTTTGAATTACATATAGCCTTAGACCTTACTTTTAAAAGTGCCACTTTATCCAGCAAAGCAGCACATTATTCACTAAAAGACTGTAATAAGAGTTCAACATTACTGCAAGAAGTGTAAAAATCACAGCAAAAATTTGAGGAGAATTGATCAACAGATTTCTGAGCAATGATGCGAGAACGTGTCACTGTTTTGTGACACGGAGGGTCAGTATATGCAGAAAGATAAAAAAATACACTTATGATCACTAATCAATAGGTCTTCACGATGAATTTTGTCAATGTCTAAACCAAGTGAAAAAACATGGTCCAAATTATGACCACCCGAGTGAGTAGCACCTGTGACATGCTACTTTAAATTATGGGATTCAGCAATATTAAGAAATTCAATAGCTGCACTGTTATCAGCATCATCAATATGCAAGTTAAAATCTCCAAGTACCAGCAATTTTTCCAGTTTAATAACAGAGGTCAAAAAGTCCATGAACTCAGATAAAAACCAGCCAGCCAGACCAGGAGGACGACAGATTAAAACACAGTAAAATGACTTTAGTCGACCAACTTTAGTGATTTGCAGTTCAAAAGTAAAAAGTTTCTGTGCTGACCAACTGGCAAGAATAGCAATTGTTCCAGACCACAGTGAGTCCACCACCGTGGCCTGACAGACATGGAGGTTTGATGTATGAGCAGTCAGCAGGGCACAATTCATTTAGATGAAAGAACTCCAAGTTCTGTTGCCATGTTTCAGTCACAAATAAAAAAGCCAGATTCTCTCTAGTAAACATATTGTTCAATATGTGAGGCTTGTTTGCAACAGAATGGGCATTTATCAAGTATATCTTCACAGAAGAAAATGCCATAATATCAGAGGTCCAGAGACGAGTGCACTCAATTTGCTCGAGCACCGGCAGGCCACATTACCTTTGGCCATACCTGAAATGCAGGCGAGGAAGTTCCACACCCAACAATCCACCAGGCACATCAGGAAACACTGCCCACAAGTAAGGTGATCTGGCAGGGCTCAGCCAAAGCCAGATGGAAGCTGACATTCCCAATCGGGCACTGGAGTATAGAGGTGTGAGATGAATTGCAATAGAACAACCCTTGAGGTTAACAGCATGAGCTTCCCTCCATAGACATTGGAGTTTAACTTGAGCCTGCCATAGATCCTTGCCTCCTCCAACCTACAGCGCTTCATGGCTGGAGTCGCAGACTTCCTCCTCCAGTCATACTGCAGCAATGGATCATAGAACAGTGAGCTGTGGTGAGCAGTGAACAGCAATCATGATGAATAAAAGGAGGTAGAGAAGGTGGATTCCCAACATACAATAAACCATCCATGGTGTCTCTGATCTCTAGCAACATTTGCCAATCATAAACCAGGGCAGCCAAGACATCACTAGTGGCCAAAAGCAACAATAGTACCAAAAAAGTGATTACAAGAAGACGAGCCAGTGACAGCAACAAACAGGTCAGGGCAACAGCACAGCCAAACACAAGCACCATCTTCCCCACTGGAAGTTCTGGAAATCTCAAGTGTGGAAAGGCCACACGGCAAATTGGGGAGGTCAAATATGAGGTTAAATGTTCAGATAGAGGTGACACGTCAAATTTACCACCTCAATCTCCTGAAACCATGGAGAGAGGAGGCTTCTGTGGCTCTGGTGATGGTAATTTCAGAGATGGTGGAGCTGGGACCAGAGGCAAGTCTAAAAAGTGCAGCCCAATTCACCCCAGTCCCCTGTGGAGACCACCTCTCACCATCCCAGAGAGCACAGGTTATTAGGTTGCAGGAGGAATTCTGCAATGTGTTCTCATCCCTACCTGGTTACACTGATCTCATAGAACACCACACTGAGACTCCCCCAGGGGTGGTGGTGTACAGCCACCTGTTTCAGCTCCCCAAACACAAGAAAAATGTAGTACAGGACAAACTCCAGGCTATGCTTGAGATGGTGATAATTGAAGAGTCACACAATGACTGGAACAGACCGGTAGTCTTGGTTCCCAAGACTGATGGGTTGGTTTGGTTTTGTGTGGACTATAGAAAAGTCAACGCAGTGTCTAAGTTTGATGCATATCTGATGCCTCGCATTGATGAACTGCTCGATAGGTTAGGCACAGCTTGCGTTTTCTCAACACTGGATTTAACAAAGAGATACTGGCAGATCCCCTTGACTCCATTATACCACAAGAAAAGAGCCTTTTCCACTCCATTTGGTTTACATCAATTTGTCACCGTTCCTTTCAGGTTGTTTGGGGCTCCAGCAACATTTCAGTGTCTCATGGACCGAATTCTCCGTTCCCACAATGCATATGCAGTGGCCTACTTAGGTGATATAATCATTTATACTAATGATTCAGAGCAGCACTTACAGCATCTCAGGGCAGTCCTGAAGTCGCTGAGGTGTATTTGGCTCACAGTGAACCTGAAAAGTGTGCAATTGAATGGGTGGAAGTATGGTACCTGGGCTTCCACTTGGGTAATGGGCAGGTGTGTCCACAAATTGATAAGACTGCAGAGATTGCAGCCTACCTAAGACCAAAAAAGGGGTGAGGTGGTTCCTGGAGCTGGCTGGCTATTATAGGTGGTTTGTGCCTAACTTTTTGGACGTCACCAGCCTACTGACTGTCCTCACTAAAAAGGGGGAGACAGTTCCAGTCCAGTGGACAGAGCCATGCGAACAGGCTTTTGTTCAGGTAAAAGCGATTTTGTGTGGGGACCCACTGTTGTAGTCTCCTGACTTTTCTCTCCCTTTTGTTTTGTAGACTGATGCATCGGACAGAGGGCTGGGGGCCATTTTGTCTCAGGTAGTGGATGGGGAGGGGAGGGTGCTGTACATCAGCCACAAGCTCTCCATGCTAGAGTCAAAGTACAGCACCACAGAAAAGGAGTGTCTGGCCATCAAGTGGGCGGTCCTCACTATGGGTTGAACCCATAGGTAACATGTGATGAGGTGCACCTGTGTCAAATTACTGGCTGTCTATTAACCTGTGTCTCTGTGTGTCTTTCAGAC
>JANZLB010000002.1:20264967-20279131 GCA_026167865.1 Notarius quadriscutis | reverse complement strand
GACCACAACCATATACAGCACAAAGATATGGCATAGCTAAAAGAACGCTTAAAGCAGTGGAAAAACAAAGAGAGTTGCACATGAGTGACTATGTTTTGTATGGAATGTTGCTTGACCCTGCATTTGTATATCCACCAACATAGCTGACATCCGGGTTTCTATTTTGCTTTGACGTCACTTGCAAGTCTAGGATTGATGCACTAGAATGAGGCGGAATAAGGAATAGGATACCCCCAAGAACATAACCGAGGTGCAATCAAGGCTCAAACATCTAACAATGGCTTGCAGACAGTTCTGGGATTTGAACTCACAGATTTTCAGTCACTAGCATAACCATTTAGCTCCTACTGATTTAGTTAAGACATCTAATTATCCAAATTATGTATTTGTATTGTTCTGCATTTTCATTAGGCTGTACCTGCTTTTCAGTAAGCTTTCGAAACTTTATTTGCTTTTAAATGTATCTACTTTCAAGGCATTGCTGAATGCGGTATGTACTTATCTATGCATTCCAAACAGCTAATATGGGTGATTTAAATGTATGTGCACTCAATAATCTCCTTTTATTTAATGACAGAATTCAGTATGGGAGGAACCTGGCAGGTAATTTCTTTCTCTGTTTATGTGCTGAACCTCTCGAGAGTGTAAGGACATGAACAATGTAAATCTATATGATACTGATAGCTCATTGGAAAGGTTTATTGGATTGGATTGGGGGGAGATGATATATGAGAGAGGATATCTGGCAATAAATCTTAATGGTTATAAACAATTTTTGGGTTGGTCAATATGCTTAAACGGACACTTGAGGTAAAGGAGAGCCACTTGCAGCTTCACCTTTTGTACAGAAAACACATATGTTATGAAAACAATAAAAAAAGTTTGTGGAAATCTTTGTGAAGATGTTTTACTTGTCGTGGAGTACATTTTAAAATCAAATGTATTGCACAGTTCTAGGAGACTAGAACCACTTAACCATCTATCTGTTGCATAATTGACACAAGTAGACACAAATATATATTCAAAACAGCTGGAAACTTGTGTGATATCAAATAAGTTGTTGGACTTGTAATTATAAGGATTATTTTACTGGTTTCTTCTCTAGAGGGTGACAGGATGTTGTAGTTGTAGTTTTCACATGCGCCAAATGCTAAGTTAGACATCTGACAGTTAGACATGTTAGACACTTGTTTCACTCATGCAGCTAATCCTCACCATTCATGAGACATGTTTTGTATTAAAGAGCTATTAAAATTTTGATAATATGATAAAAAATTATTACACTTAAGATTATAGCATATAATATTCCATAATATTCAATATATAGCATTCCATTCTCCCATGCAATCTTAGAAGTGATGTTGATTTATTATTATTATTATTATTATTATTATTATTATTATTATTATAGCTTTATTTTTGCACTGTTAGCAAGATATTTCTTTGACCTCATGTTAAAAGGATAGGCGGAGGAAGGGGAAAAAAAAGAATGATCAAAGTGACAGCCTGTAATTACATGGAACACTGCCAGCATTCCCACTGCTCCACTATCTCTCTCTCTCTCTCTCTCTCTCTGTTAGCTTTGTCAACTCTGCTGTCAGTTCTTCTATACTGTGATAGTGTGAGTGTAATCCTATTAAATGCAAGTGGAATGCCTGACATGTGCACTGATGAGATACCAAAATTAAACCTTGTAGTTAAAATTAAATTTACTTAAATCAAACCTTGCTGTGAACCACCAAACCAAGTCCTAGTTCGGAACTAAGGCCTGCAAGTAATCCACTTTTCAAAGACATAAAATAAAAAAAAAATCCAGATGCATAACAAAGCACAGTGCATGGCAGAGAAAAGTGTGAGAATGGCATGTTCCACCAGTTAAAAAGAACTGACAAAGAACGGAACAAGCCTGAAAGATTGCTGTGTATATTTCAGGTGGAAAATTAAACTCAGGAAGAGATTTTGTTGGTTGCTTAATATAGGTTCAATTAGTTATACACTATTGCTGTAGTTATTTGGCACGATAAAAGTAGGAATGCAGGTTTAAGATACACCTCTCACAGCTTGCAGTGACCCACATCTGTGGCCTAGTTTCTGTGCCTTTCAAAAATGCTGATCTTCCCCAGGCAGCAACAATATGAGGATATCGAGATTATCTCTCCTCAAATAGTTTTTCAACAGATATTAACCTAGTACACAACTCATTGTCATACCTTTGTAAATGTTTGTAAAAATGCATGTCTTTCTTGTTTCTCTCGCTCCCTCCCTCATTTTTAGACTATCACAGATGGCGCTTTTGTAAGGCCTTCACTGTGGTCTATAATTAGATAAATAAGTGACGTGCATCAGTGCCAGGTATCCATGACTGCTCTCTCTCTCTCTCTCTCTCTCTCTCTCTCTCTCTCCTGTAGCATTTTTGAAATAGACCATGACATCTTAACAGGAGGTACACAATATACCCACACTAATATTGCAAATAATTTTCTATCAAATAGAAGACATTATTATCAGCAGCATATATTTCTTTCACGTTTTTAGTTAGCAAACTAAATTATTTGTGGTGGTCACACATCTAGTTATGCAACTAGGCATGTGACTGATTATGCAATATTTTTGGAAGGCATATTGGAACAAATAACTGACTTTGTCCAAAGCTTGTTAATTGTTTGTTTTTAATTTGATGAAACTTTAATATCAGACATTCAGAGTTTATTAGTTTAGATGTTCCTATTTATAAGTGTCTATTGTTGTTTTTTCCAGTTAGACACAGTGCACATAATTCTAAAACTGAAAAATGTTTTTACTAACTAGAATGTTCTGATAATGGAAGTGATGTAATATTTACCAGCAATTAAGCTATCAATTCCAGTTTTGTGGAGACCTGATAATGAACAGAATGGGAATGTACATTTGGTAACTCTTATAACTCCACTTTAATGATGTTATTGCTTCACACTTGATTGATGTGCGTAGTTATGCTTCTGTCCGTTGCAACATGGGTTCCAGTAAAGTATTGCAAAATTTACAGTAAACAACTGTAAAACATATTTACAGTAAAAATACAGTAATATCTTAATGTTTATAAAATGACACACAACCCAGTACACTTGCTCATTTGGCTGATGC
The DNA here is from genome assembly GCA_026167865.1 of Notarius quadriscutis. Classification (NCBI taxonomy): domain Eukaryota; kingdom Metazoa; phylum Chordata; class Actinopteri; order Siluriformes; family Ariidae; genus Notarius; species Notarius quadriscutis. Next base: position 20,276,008 of record JANZLB010000002.1, on the reverse strand, counting down.
AGGATTCAACATGAACAACTGTGGTAACTAAATTAATTGGGCTAGTCGCCTCTACTATGCTGACAAAGCAGTAATGACTTGTTATCCAATTTTGGATGCTAGTTACAAGTTAGTAAGGGTAAGACCATTGATTTATCATTTTGCTTGTAGGGACACAAAGAATAATGGGTAATAATTGTATCAGGTATTATTTAACAAGTCATTATATTTTTGTTATCATAGTAATTATTATAGTGATTATCGAAAACCATGGTAAAAATTTGAATACTTACTGGTTAGTTAGTAAATACTTAAGCATTATTTAAGGAAACTGTCTTGTAAAGTGTTAATCGTAGCGAAAAATGGACCTGCCTTTCTGTCTGGAATTTTCCCCCTCCTTCTTCTTCACCTGGCCTTACATTCTGATTTGATTTGTAATAATAAATGTTGTACCTTCTCACTAAGAACATAGGCCATTGTTTTAATTTCCTTTCTGTTTCCAGACAAAAATGCATTGAACTTTATTTATTTGTTTGTTTGTTTGTTTGTTTGTTTGTTTGTTTATTTAATCGGTTTTAAATCATTTTCAGCATCTTAATGTAATTTATCACCACTGCTTCCAAGTACAAAATGATTCATTAGTTTATTTATTTATTTTTCAGAAAAAAGAATGGCTCTGTCTTAACTGTCAGACCCAAAGATTAATGTCTGGTGGACTTGATGACTCCCCTCTTCCTTATCCATCTCCAAAACACCAACAAGTGAGCTCACCCCGCCACCATGTCCTGGCCAGTCAGCAACCTGCTCCACAGCAAACATCTCAGAAAGTATCCGCAAATCAGCAGGAAGGGCCCAATGCAATGCTGCGACAGGAGAAAACTCCAGCAGCTGATGGAGCTGCTCCTGTTGCTGCAAATGTAATCAAACTGGCAGGAGACATAAAACCCTTCTCACAGTCCTCTTCAACTCCCACCACAACTAAATCTGTCCATGAACCACAGAGGAAGGACAAGACCATGCCAAAATTGATCAATGAGCCTGAGCATGTTTCTGCTGTCACTGAGGAAACTAAACTTACATATAAGAAAGGAACAACAGAACCCGCTGTGACCACCACAGTTAAGGATGAGAAAAGGGACTCTCAACGATCCAGATACTATGAGGTAATTCTGTATTTCAGAGCATTATTTAATGGAGCAAAGCTTTCAGAATTCTCAGCCTTTTAAAAAATCTTGAAAAGGCCTTATTTATGTTCAGGAATATGCAAAATAAGACTTAACATTGCAGCATTATTTATTATTGGTATTGTCCTGACTTTTGTCACCGATGGTAACCTGGCACAGCTGAGTGTAATTGCAAATAGGAGGGGGTTTTATTATTCTTCTTATTTATTTTTTTAAGAACAAGCACAAATTTTAGTGCCCAGAATAATGTTTGAACAAATCTGTGGCTGATTAATAAAACTGTTGTATGATATTAAAACGGCTGTGATTTTAGCGCAAATAATGATTCAACTGCAAGGATGCAGATTTTCAGTCACTAATCATATGTGCTTATGACACACCCTAGTCTATCCTCATATAGATTTATCTTATGTGAAACATGCTACAATTTATGCAAGTGTTACAGCAATGAGCCAATGGAAGGTAAGCATTCAACAGACTACAGTTATTCTAGATGTGCATAAACAGCAATAACCTCACAATAACAGTAACCTCAAATAATATGCAATGATACCCAGATGCTGATTAACATCTCTGCCCATGTTGTGGTGCATCTTGTATGATAGGTGCCTATTACTCAAATAAAGGACTGATAAAGCTGATAAAGTACCTATACTTTAGTTTGTGGTTTCTCTTTATGCATTTGTAATTATTAACATTGTGTGTTATTTTTAATATGTGTGTTAATTATTATTAACATTTTATGTTATTGTTCAAACTATGTACTTATTGAAAGGCAATAATTATTGATTATATTTTTGATTATTTAACTGCAAGTCAAGGGTTTATTGCACTCAAATTTACATGCACTTTGATCAGATGTAAGTTTGAGCATACAGATACACCAGAGATTAAACTGATGAACTGATTCATTATGAATTTACTGGCATATTCATTTTACATGTGCATTAACCAGCAATAGTTCGGCAAATTCACCAGCAAATTTATTTTGCACATGCATGAAGATGAAGTCCAATGTCTAAAATGAGATGACTTAAATCTTAAATCTAGCTCTGATCTACCTCCTTGATATAATTAATTATAAATTTAATTATAGTTAAATTTTAAACTTTAAAATAATTCTTAGTATTTCAAATATTTGTTTTATTTGTGAATGTTATTTTTGTCTGAAAACAATGCTGACATTTAAAGAGACTGAGATATAGCTACTTCCTAATGTTCACTCCTTCTAAAATATACTACAAGAGCTATAGCATGAAAATGACTCTGCAGGCAGATTAAAAAGAAGTAAAAGAGAAGCTTAAATCAATGGTAGTCTAAATTAGAATCAAACATTACTTGTTAACTCTAAAAATGAGTTCTCAGATAGGCATGCAAATATTGTCTAAAATAGACTAATTTCCATTTTATATTTTCTGGTGTTCCTTAGGAGACAAGCAAAACAAACAGCACCCATGACCTATCACGGAGTCCACAGAGCCTGAGTGATACAGGCTACTCCTCAGATGGGATATCAAGCTCACACAGTGAAATTACTGGCCTTATCCATGAAGAAGAAATTAAGTTAAGTGAGAAGAGTATGTCTGGGAACCTTACGCCACCAAGCCCCTCTGAGATAACTAAACTGGAGAGCTCCATGCGACCTCTACTAGAGTCACAGGTATTCTCTGAAGGAGAGAAAACATGGGACAAACAGCGTGGTAGAGAAAGGCACCACAGAGACACTGAGGACAGAAAGCACAGATCCCAATCACTATCAATTAGTCCAGAGCAATATGACTCAGATGAAGATCTAGAAGATATAATGGAAGAGGAGGAGGACCCAACTGACTGGGAGGCTACACGAGAGCTCAGAACAGTAGCTGCTGCTGGAGAGGCAAAGAAAAAGAAAAAGCATGAATCTGCTGATATAACTGATGAAGAGTTTATGCGAAGGCAGATCATGGAGATGAGTGCAGATGAAGAAAATGAGGATGAAGAGAATGAAGAAGAGTTGGAAGAAGAGGAAGAAGAAGAGGAAGAGGAAGATGATGAAGGGTATGGTTACCAAAAGCCAAAAAAAATACATAAGCACATAAGTGACTCAGGGAAAGAAAAGCGCCGTCTCACTCACCATTCAAGCAGCTTTGAAGAGGAGAGCAAAACTACCTGTGAAATCTACAAGGGGTCAGCTGAGGAAGGAGAGGAGGACTTACTTGGATCACAAGGGGGTTTACGGAGATTCAAGACTATAGAACTGAACAACACCAACAGTTACAGCCGAGAAATGGAACTAAACAATGAAAATGACTTGAGTCTGGATAGAGAGCCTGAACTTGAAATGGAAAGCCTTACGGGTTCCCCAGAGGAACGATCAAGGGGGGAGTATTCCTCTACTCTCCCTCCTACAACTTCCAGCTACAACTCAGGAACATCTCCTCCTTCTTTATCCTCCATGGAGGATGACAGTGATAGCAGTCCCAGCAGGAGACAACGTCTAGAAGAGGCCAAGCAACAGAGAAAAGCCAGACACCGGTCTCATGGCCCCCTCCTGCCCACCATTGAAGACTCCTCAGAGGAAGATGAGCTCAGAGAGGAAGAGGAACTCCTAAGAGAACAAGAAAAAATGCGAGAAGTGGAGCAGCAAAGAATCCGAAGTACTGCCAGAAAAACTAAACGAGATAAAGAAGAGCTGAGGGCACAGAGACGAAGGGAACGGTCCAAGACTCCTCCAAGCAACCTGTCCCCCATTGAAGATGCATCCCCAACAGAGGAGCTGAGACAAGCTGCTGAAATGGAGGAGCTTCATCGCTCTTCCTGTTCAGAATACTCACCTTCAGTTGATTCTGAGGCTGAAGGGTTTGAAATGTCATCTAAACTCTACAAGTCTGGCAGTGAGTACAATCTGCCTACATTCATGTTACTGTATTCACCTACTGAAAAGCCAGAGCCTACATCCTGTTCTACTATTACAACTACCTCCTCAAGTGGAAAGCCTCTAAAGAGTGCAGAGGAAGTTTATGAAGAAATGATGAAGAAAGCAGAGATGTTACAGAAACAACAAAAGCAGCAGCAACAGCAGTCAACACAACTGTATAGCACAAGTGCCTATCAAGAAGATGATAAAATAAATGGACAGCAATATGAAGATGAATATGACTATATTGACCAAGATGATACAAGCTATGAGAATGAGGAGGCAAGTGATATCTATGAGGAAATACGTCAGACTTCACAAAACATTACCAAGCAGTTGGATGATCAAGTGGAAATGGATGTGTCTTATGCAGATAAACAACTGCTAGACACAGGATCAGCTTTTGCTAAACTCCTGGAGCAGAGCAATGCCCTCCTCACCCCTGGTACAAGCCCAACACAACTCTCAGCCCCAGTATCATTTTCAGAAACTGGAACAGGAGGCCGAATACCTGATGTCAGAGTAACCCAACACTTCTCCAAGGATGGACATAAAGATCGAATTAGAAGTCATGCTGGCAAAAATGCCATCATACCCTCAACTGCTGCCACTACTATCACTGCATATGGAATATATGCCAGGGATGCTGTTCATGTCTCACAAACCACTACTAGTCAAATAGTGACTTCACAGCAGTCCACACTGTATACCCGACATATAAGCAGCCCCATCACAACCTCGTCCAGTAATTCAAGTGTGTCCAACAAAATAGCTGAAATCACTCAGGCTTATAATCAGCGGGAAGGAAGAAGAGCCTCAGACAGAGTTCAAATAAGAGATAGTGCAACACAACTAGAGTCGGTAACTGAATTACGTTCTCATAATGTCCATGCATACTACAAAGGGAGTCCACCACTTTCACCTACTTCACCGTCAACTCATATACCAGCCCGATCTCCTTCCAGGAAAACAGCTGAATTTTCAACTCAGACTTTCAGTCCCCCAGTGATAGCACCATCTGAAGGTTCTGGCCCTACATCTCCTATTATGGCACAGGCCACTCAAACACCTCATAGAGCTATCTCACCACGACTGTTTAGACAGCAGTCCTCTCAGGATGCCACCTTTATGGTAATAACAATTGGATCAGAGCCAACTAGCCCTCCAAAGCCAGTTACAGTTAACACTGCCACCTCCCCTTTATCTTCCCCAACAAAGTTTAGCCATTCCTCATCATTTGATGCTTATTCACCACCTGTAAGCCCTCCTGACACACCACCACACCAGCAGTCACCTCTGTATTGCTTCCACAGGACCCATAAAGTTGAGAGAGTTAATGTTGGTACAAGCATGGTGACTGGTGCTAGCTCTTATGCTCGTGGATCACTTTCAATGGAAAACATATCATTGTGCCGTATTTCCACAGTCCCTGGCACCTCAAGAGTTGAACAAGGGCAAAAGCTACACAGTGCAAGTGTGGCAGACCTAAGAACTGCTATTAAGTCATCTCCAATTATTATAACAGATCAGGGGATGGACTTAACTTCTTTGGCCACAGAGTCTCGAAAATATGCAAGCAGTGCAGAAGGGAGCCCAATTCGCCATTCCACAAATATCCAGCCTCTCATAATGAACTTGAATGCTCAGGAACAGCCACATGTTGTTGCTTCAACAGCAACAACAGTCAGTGTAACTGTTGCTGCCTCAATGTTCATATCTCAACCCAAGCATCCTGTGGTTTATGGTGATCCCCTTCAAAACAGAACAGACGTGGGCCAGGGCATGGGAACAATGGTATGCCTTGTACAGAACAAACAACCACCAATTGACCCATCTATACCAAATATTGATGCCAAGCTGGAAGATCTTAGTATTCAACAACAGCAGTTACTTAAGCAACAGCAGAAACTACAGCATCAACAACAGCTTTTAGAGCAGCAACTTCAACAACACCAACTTCAACAGCAGCAAGTTTCTTCTTTTGGAAAGTTCAGTCTATCCAGTCAATTTCCACTATTAAAGAAGGACTTAATTGTCACCCAGACAAGCACTGCCCCTGTTGTTAGTGCAGTATCTCCAGCTCTGGCACCTGAGATTTATAACATTGGCAGTTCTATGGAGTTGAAGAGTAAATCACCTGTTCAGCCTCATTTTATGATGGTACAGATGGACAGTACTGCACAAGGAAAACCTCTGACCCATTTGATCAAATCAGAGGAAAACCAGGATGCAAGGGATCTAACTGGGCAAATCAAGAAAGAGAATCAGGTTGCTTGCTGTGATGTAGTTTATAACTTGCCCTTTGGTAGTAGCTGTGTGGGTGGTCCATTCTCCCAAAAACCACTGTCAGATGAGATGACAAATGTTACTGAGTCATCAAGGCCCCCTTCTGCACCACCAAAGCTCTATGAAGCAACAGAGTCTAAGCAGGATAAACAAATATATCATGATTTCACCTTGAAATCATACACACTCCCTTTCCCTGGCCGGTTACAACCGTCCTTGTCTGAGACCAACCTTGCAGAAGCAGGGCTCCAGTCCTACTCTTCTAAAGCTGATATGCAAGCTTCTGTAGAATTATCAATGGATTTAAACTCAGTTAAGCATGGCTATGAAGGAGGATATATTGGAATGGGACTTCAATATGGTTCCTACACAGATCTTCGTCAGGGTAATATGGTAGTGCCAACTCTCCCCATGCGCAGGTACAGTTCCCTGTCCAATATAAGTTCAGATTATGGATACTCATCCTGTGACCCTTCTAGATTACCAGAGTCTAACCTTGCCCAGTATAGTGCCACTACTGCTAAAGAGATTAGTAGAATGTGTGCAGCCCTCAATTCAATGGATAGGTATGGAAGCAATCCTGATCTGTTTCAGTTAAGTCGAGGAGGTGGTCCACCGGGCAGAATTAATTTGCAGCAGAGTCTTAGACCCAGCTTGATATATGGTCCAGATGGAAAACCCTTTTCCCAAGCTCTTACCAGTCTCATCAATGCAAGACAAGCAAGCCTTAGAGCCATGTATCCATCAGCCATTAGATCAGCTGATGGTATGATCTATTCAACTATCAACACACCTATTGCATCCACTGTGCCAATAACAACTCAGCCAGCTTCTGTACTGCGGCCATTATTAAGAGGTGTTTACAGACCATACCTCACACCAAATATGACACCAGTGCCTCTGGCCAGCCTCAACAGAATGCCTGTTGCCCCCCGGATGTCTCTCACAGGACAGACACCTTTCCGCTTTCCAACACCTACTCATGTTTCTGTTACAACTTCTGCTACCACAAATGACCCAGTTGCAATCACAACAGAGCAGGATGTACCAATCTATCTTGGAAAGTCTCCAGTAAGCTCTACAGGTATTGGTATGTCTGTAGCACTAACCCAGCCTTCTGTTGTGCAGAGTAGCCTAACCACAGCAATGCCAACACAAGCTCCAGCCAACACAAGCCAATCTCAGGAGCAGCCATTAAACCTTTCTCAGCCCCATCTTCAAATGCAGGGTCCTTTCCAAACTCCAGTGCAGCTTTATCCTCCCACTCACAGTCAACTTCCACAGCAATCTGTTTCAACACAGCCACCACTTCCTATACAATCAACTACAGCCACTGCCTCAACTCTGGGTGGTCTTCCACAGGAAAAGGAGATAGAAGAAGAACGCTTGCATCGTCAACAGGAAAAGTTATTACAATTAGAGAGAGAGAGAATAGAGCTAGAAAAATTGAGGCAGCTGAGGCTACAGGAGGAGCTTGAGAGGGAACGTGTAGAATTGCAGCGGCACCGGGAAAAAGAGCATATGCTTGTGCAACGGGAGATTCATGAGTTGCAAACCATTAAACAGCAGGTTTTACAGCAGCAACAAGCTGAGAGAGAAAGCCAACTGGTTATGCAGAGAGAGCAACTTGCTCAGCAAAAACAGCAGCTTGACCAGATACAATCTCTGCAGCAACAGCTTCAGCATCATCTTGTGGAACAAAAGAGACAAAAGACTGCAGCTGTGGCTGCAGCAACTAGTACCCAACTTATATGTGACCAAAGTGGCAGAATTATTCAGCCACAAGACTTGCCCCCAGATATGCAACATGGCGATATTCAGGTGCCTTCCAGGTCTCTACCCAACTCTGCTTCAGAGATGTGTCTGAGGAATAATGAAGGGCAAGCAGATAATAGGTCTATGCGGAAACAAAGATCAATGCCTCGTCTACATGATGCTATTGACGCAGAGGTAACAATGTTTTCCCTGCCCACTAGAATTGTAGACAGCAGTGTACAAACAGATGATGAAGATGAAGAGGAAAGATATTTAATGTCCAGAAGAAGAAGAACTAGACGTAGTGTGGATTGCAGTGTTCAGACAGATGATGATGAAGATAAGGTAGAATGGGAACAACCTGTCAGACGGAGACGTTCTCGGTTCTCCAGGCACTCTGAATCAGGTGCTGATCCGAAAACTGAAGCTTCCACTCTAGCTGCCAAAGTTGCATCCTCCAGTATTGCCATCCAGACCATTCAGGATTGCTCTTGCCAAACAGAGATAGATCAGCTAGGGAAAATCTCCCCAGCAATACATGTCACTGTGTCAGATCCCAACAAAGTTGAGATTGTACACTACATATCTGGTCCAGAGAGAACCCAAAAGGGGCAAAGCTTAGCTTGTCAGACTGACCCTGAGTCTCACTCTCAAGGTGTGGTAGTTCCACAAATTAATGTGGCTACCACCATAAGCCCATATTCCAGCAGTACACAACTTGTGGGATCAGCAGATCCACTGTCCTCTCGTCAACAGGGTGTTTCAAAGTTTGAGAGACGTAAACCAGATCCTTTGGACATAGGCTACCAGCAGCACCATCTGCACAACGAGTCGCTGTCCAGTGTAATTCGGCAACCACCCAAATCCCCTCAGGTGCTGTATTCTCCAGTATCTCCTTCATCACCACACCGCGTCATAGAGACATCCTTCTCATCTAGTGAGAGGCTGAATAAAGCCCATGTTACTCCACAGCAGAAGTCGTATACAGCTGAGTCACCACAGAGGCACCAAAGTTTACCCCGACCAATGAAGAATGTTCAGAGATCCTTGTCAGATCCCAAGCCTCTCAGTCCCACAACTGATGAGCAAACAAAGGCAAGGATATCCCTTTACCAGCAACAAGCACTTCAAAGTCAGGTATGTGACATGTTCTGGGTTTTTGTTGAAATATTTATATGCATATACTGCCATTTGGAATAGACTTGGAAAAGTTTGTGATTTTTTGGAATGATCTTAGTTTTCTGCATAAATGATTCCTAAATTGTCATCTGATCTTCTTATAGGGTAACGTGAATGTCTTCTAATTGGCATAATTTTTCATCACTTCTGATGGCCTAGTTTGTACAATTCATGCAGAAGTGTAGATAAGTCAAAGTGTTTTCTGAAATTATTACAAAAGTTGATATATTTGTAAAATGGTAAAATATTAGCATTTATATAATTTGAGAAATATTGTTTCATCTGAATGTCTAATTCTGTTTAACCAGTAGATATTAATCTTTTGACAAAGTGTGATGCATGCTTGGACCATAATCAATGTTTCCCATTGAAATCTTGTTTAAGGGCTCTTTTTTTTGTAAACATGAAAAATATCACAAAGCATTAAATAGTATTCAAAAGTAATATTTGAGAAGTGAGAGTATTTGAACTGGAGAAAAGGTGTTTAAATTAATCAAACTGTTGTATTCCTGTAAGATGTAATATGTTTTGATATTTCATTTTATATTGTCAAGACAATTGCTATGATACATTAGCTGACACAAATTCATAAACAGTGCCTTGAATGAATTGCATCTTGATTCCTTTGATTCCCTGAATTGCTTGTGAGTAGTTATATGATTGGTATTCAGCACTGGCAGCAAAAATAAGACGTATTTTCATATTACTTATATGGACATCAAAGAAGCCCAAATTAGTATTGCTAGACACACAAATGTTTGCATGCAACCTTAATTCCAAAAAAGTTGGAACACTGTGTAAAGCGTAAATAAAAACAGAATGCGCTGATTTGCAAATAATGGAAACCCTACATGTCATTGGAAATGGAACAAAGACAACATATCAAATGTTGAAACATACATACATTTGATTGTTTATAATATAAACACACACATCTATCTATCTATCTATCTATCTATCTATCTATCTATCTATCTATCTATCTATCTATCTATCTATCTATACTGTATATATATATATCATATGTAATTTTTTTTTCACACAGCATGCAAGTGTGGCGGATAAAGATGGGGAGCATTACATGACTCCGAAAGACTTTGTGCAGAATTATCTGGGACTCCACACTCAAACTAACCACAATCCCAAAACCGTACAACTCATTGCTGGGGTTGCAGACACAACTAAAGATGGGTAAGAGTTATCCAAGTAATGCTACTGTGAGACTGATATTAATGATTTCAGAAATAAGATTTAAAACCTTTAACCTGTTTTATTATCCACTAAAACATATTAGCAGGTGAAATTTAGAAAATCTTTTGTTATGTGTTAGAAATATTCTATGGTGTTTAAGGAAGATTAATAATGATTTATGTCTCTGCTTTCAAATTATTTTTCAGTGCATTTGAGGTTCCATCTCTGCTGCCAGGGTTTTATGCTTTATGACACTTTAAGAGCTTATTGGAACTGCAGCAGTAGTTGGCCCAACTATTCTTCTAGTCATAAATCCTCAGTAAAAGTGTCCAGTCTTTGTAAATGTTAGCTATTTTTGTGATTGTATTCCTGAAGACTGAAGTAAATTGAAAAATGATTTAGGGCTACATCACATCTTTGCTTATACAGCTGTACCTGATGAAGACTAAAGCTAATGTAAATGACTCTTTTTATTAACTATAAAAGGTAAATGGGTGATACATTATACCTTTTTAGTGAATAGATGTCATGCAGTAAAATATATAGGATTTAGAATCCTCTATCAGATTGG